>JAJTWQ010000088.1:730000-1330000 GCA_029007595.1 Solanum commersonii
AAACTAATAATAATTTTAGGGGCTGCCTGGGTGAGGGTGGCGTGGGGATGGGGTAGGGGTTGAAATACTTCCAAAAAACATTTTTTTCTTTAATTTTTTTTAACAAAATGGCATTGGTGGGGTGGGGGTAGGGGGTGGCGTGAAAATGAAAAAAATTTAAATTTGAAATATTTTCCAATAATAATATTTCGTTTTTGAAAAAATTGACGGGGATTACCTAAGGGTGGTGGCGGCTGGGGGTTAGGGGTGGCATTTATTTAAAATATTCTTCAAATTTTATTTTTTTTTAAAATAAAAAAAATTGCGAGGGGGTAGGGGGTGGCGTAAAAAATGAAAAAAATATTAAATTTGAAATATTTCCCAAAATTATTATTTTAAAAAAAAAATAACAATTGACTGGGGTGGCCATATTGGGGGTGCTGTAAAAGAAAATTTGAAATATTTTTCAAAAGCAATTTGTTTTGGAAGAGGGGGGGGGGTGATAGGGAGTAGGGTTGGCAGGGGTTGGATGAGGTAAAATCTTAAAATTTGAAACATTTTTCAAAATATCTTTTAAGTTTTTTTTATCTTTTTGTTTTGAAGGGGGGGGGGGGAATGCCGCTAGGGCGGCAACACCAGGGAGGGATAAGTTGGCGCCAGAGCAGGATAGGCGAGGCAGAATGAAAATTACGAGAAATCCTATTTTCTCCATCTTCCTAAAATACCTAAATAAGTCGTAAAACACCTTAGAAACCTCTGAAAAGCTGCTCTAAACTTGGGAAGAAAGGAGAAGAAGATTTCTAACGTAAGGATGGCAATATCTTGCGGATTCTTGACCAAATTCACCATCACAAATCCCAAAAAATTGGAATCGAAGTCAAAAACTACGTGCAATAGCTTGGCGCCCAGGTAGGCTAGGTTTTATGAATTGAGTAGTTTAAATCTGTGCTCATTGCGTAATATATGTAAATCGATGGTAGGATTTATGCGTAGGCCTTCGTGCACCGAATGATTTATGATTTAAACACTAGAAAGAAGCCTTAGACGAGGAATTAGGGCTGAGTTTGGTCGAATTAGGGCTACATGATGTGCGTTAATGAATAATCCATTGTAGGTGATGATTGTAATTCTATGATTGTGTGATATATTTTGCTCTTGCTTCATTATGATACTCGTATGTATATGAATGCTGCATTATTGATAACACTTGTTATAATTGAGATAGAGAAATGATGAACGCCATAAATCATAAATTGTTTATATGATTATGAGGATATAGTTGTGAGTGTGATTATGGTTTGTTGAGTGGATCAGTTGTCACGTTCTGGCATAACTAACATGGATCGGTTGCCACGTTCCAGCATAACTAACTTGGATCGGTTGCCACGTTCCGGCATAACTATGGATTGGTTGCCACATTCCGGCATAATTATTAGATCAGTTGCCAGGTTCTGGCATAATTATTGGATCGGGTACCACGTTCCGGTATGCTAACAATTTGGGTTTAAGTTCTATGAGAGGACCAATGATTTTCCATAATTATGTAGCTTGAGGAATGTGAAATGTGTTGTTCTGCATGTGATAAATGATATTGTATATGTTTCATTATGCATGTGATTATATTGTTGTATTGGCTTATATTTGATTGTTCTTGTGTTAAACGAACTTGTTGGGTATAGTGGAAGGGTAAAATGTTCAAGGGGCGAGTAATGGATAGCAAGGGTGGTTCAGGTGTTGTAATGGCAAGTAGTAGAGGTACAGTGTGTGATGAAATATGCTTAGGTGGTTTCCAATTTGGGGAAAGGGATTGGGTTTAGTGGTAAGAATGATTTGATATAATGTACTATGTGACCATGATTGAGTAAAGTGACGAGGAAGTAAGCGTATGACGTGAGCAGTTAGTTGAAATACTTGTGGTGGTATTTGGGGGATGCTTAATGTGTTAGAATGGTTAGGCCATGATCAAGTAACTGGTAAGTAGCTTGATTGAGAAGGTGTTAGTAGTCAGAGTGCTAGTGTAATTTGGAGGTACTTCAAGAAAGGGTAGAGGTGGAGAAGCGAGCGGTTTATGTCATGATCTTACTACTTGGTTCCTTATGTTATGTGGTGGGCATCGGGTTGATTGATGATGCCTACCAGTACGTATGTTTTGTACTGATACTACTCTTGCTATGTCTTTTGACATAGTCTGGATACAGGTTGATGATGTTCATTAGGTGAAGACGATGAAATTCTCCAGCAGCTTCTATTCTTCCTTTTGCATGGTGGGAGCTGTGTCTTTTGTTTATCTTGTCCAGATGTACTCTTAGTAGCTCTTGTACCTATTTAGACTAGACCCTTGGGAGTTGTTAAATTACTTTACAAGTTTTAACTAAAAGTGTGTCTAAGGATATTGTTTTTAAAATCATATTATTATATTTATCTCTGTTTTCTTTAAATTTTCCGCATGTTTAACTATTGGGATATGAGGGTTCTACTACTTAGGGGTTAGAGTGGGTGCCCACACGGCCTAGTGGGTTGGGTCGTGACTGTATGGGGTATGGGTAAGGTAAGAAAAAAAATTAAAGGATGAAGTAGAGTTTTGGAAAATAATTTCATATCTCATTTCAAGTAGATACACCTAGATACATATTCTTTCCTACCAGATATAATGAAATAAGGAGAGAGGCGAGCAAGAACATGAAGGAGGCGAGCGAGATTTGCCTATATATCCCAAATACATGTGAATCATACTAGATACATGTATTTGGTGTGATTCACATATAATTAGAATACTGATATGCGAGTGAGATAGAGAATGACGAGTGAGATGTGTGGGAGGTGAGTCAGATTTGTCTATGTAAACTAGATGCATGTGAATCCACTTGGGTACGTTATATCTAGAATAAATTACATCTAAATTTGAGTTCATATATCATGATATATATGTTTCTAGACGTATCTTGTCGCACCAAAATCTAGTAGGATTCATAATATTGCAAACTAACATGCATCTAAGTAATTAGTTTCTAAACTAATAGAATTTTTGTAAATTACCCAATAAAAATGTGTTAATTTTAACTGTGGACTCCATGTGGCTAACCAAATCCACTGTTATTATCTTCTTTATTATTTTTTAAAAAAAGCTTCATGAAATATAACATCATTGTCTCTTCTTTCTCTAACAAAATTTATTATTTTCTATTACTTAAAACAAAAATGGGCATTACTTCTAAGGCCAGTGGAATAATATTTTAGAACAGTGAACATAATAAATTTTGTTGGAGAAAGCATAGAAAATAGTTTTAGATTTTATGGTGTTCTTTCTTTTGAGCGAACAAAGAACACTACAATGATGAACTTTGTTAGTCACGTAGGACCCCTAATTAAATTTAACATTATTTTATTTGATAAATCTATGAGGTTTGTATATATCGAATTTTTGGAAATAATGACCACATTAATTGCATAAATTAATTATGTGAATGAATAAAAAATTTCTTGGAATTGTCCATTATTCATTCAATAATAGAAGATTAGACCTTTATTTTACTTTAGTATTTATCAGCCTAGATTTAGTTTGGTATATAGTATGTTCTAGTTCTAATGTTTTTTTCTCTTTTTGTGGATAACTAGATAAAGTATGCGTTGTCATTTATCAACTTCAATTGTTGAAAAATCAATTTTTGTCCAATTGTGGCACAATTTTTTGTATTAATTGGACCAGCAACGTGAACTATTTGACTAGTTTTGAGTTTTGTCTCTCTCATTAGAAATCCCAAAAATGAAATTTTACACTTTAATTTTGCAAATGAATATAAATAGTGTGAAATATATTATTTACTCCCTCTCTATTTTAATTTGTTTGTTCCATTTTGACTTAATACCGAATATAAGAAAATAAGAAAATGTTCTTTAATTTTGTAAACATGACATGTGGAAAAATCAAATTTTGAGAAAAGGTTCATCTATGTCATCCATTAAAAGTTTGGCTCATTTATGTCATTTCTGTTTGGGAAAAGGCTCATCTGTGCAATCATTTGTTAACTGAAATGACAATAGATGAGTCAAACTCTTAACGATAACATAGATTGAGTCTTTTCCCAAAGTTTGATGGCATATTTGATTCCTTTTCCTTTAAAATTATTTAATTTGATGGCACGACTGAATGATAATTGACCACATATAGAAATGGTTTTGCAAAATTGAAATTGTTTTTCGTTAACAAATAATGACATGTATGATCTTTCTCCTAAAATGAAATGACATAGATGAGCCAAACTTTTAACAGATAATATAGATAATTCTTTTATCAAATTTGATGATAAATTTGAGGTTTTTTCCTTATTTGATTCACCTGCTACCCATATTTACTTGTTCAATTTTGTTTTGACACACTTATTAAGAAAATAATAATCGATATAGTGAGTTTACCATTTTTTCCCCTATTAATTGATAGAATTTCAAATCAATTTACTCATTAAAAGATTTTCAACTTTTTCCATCAACATTAACTCTCTAAATAAATTGAGGGTATAATAGATTTAAAAATATTGCATTTTTTTATTTGTCAAAAATAATAAATTAAAGGAATAAATAAAAATTCAAAATTGGACAAATAAAAAAAGACAAAAAGAGAGTAATAAAAAATAATTATCACATTAATTGCATAAATTAATTAAGTGAATAGAGGAATGAAACAAACTTTGAATTTTGCTATATTCTGATTTTAATATTAGGTTTTCATCTTTTAGTTTATACCCAAATAAAGTATGTACTGCAAACTTCAATAGTTAAAAAATAAATTTTGTAATATTATAGCACAATTTATTGTATTAATAAAATAATTGGACAATTGACATGAACATCAACATAAATGGTTTGATTGATTTTGTCTCTCTTATTAGCAAACCCAAGAATGTAATTGTTCAACTTTGTTTTGCAAATAAATGTACATAGTGTGAAATATATTATGTATGTATGGATGTGAATCGGTCAATTAGGTTAGATGTTGAAGTGTATTTGTTATTGATTTTGTAAATATGCTAAATAGTTATAGAATTATTAACATATTAACTTATCGATTATTAATCGTTATCGGTTCGATTATCAATTTAATCATTAAGATTTGACACAAAAAAAATACTGAAAATCACTTAGAAACAAGGTGACAAAAATGAACCATGCTTATGACTTGACCGTTGTATCTTTGCTCAAAAGCAAACACTGACACATTTTAGAATAATCGAGAGTTTGAGACAGCCAGAAATAAAAGTATGAAACTAAGCCTTAAGTCAAGAACTTTATATACCGAATGACATAAATATAGTGGGGGTATGAATGTAAAAGAGTATATGTTTGTAATCGTTTTGCTTTTATGGGGTATTTGTTTAGTTCCCCCTTATCATCCTTAGCATTAGTTATTTCAATTTTTTTCCACGACTTAATATTAAACATCAATTAATCACTAGAGATAATACATAAAAAATGCCCCATATTTAGCAACACAAGTTATTTTAGCATTTAAAAAGGTATTTAAATGCCCGTATAATTTAAGTGTTAAAAGTAAGTCGTGCTACTAAATTTAGGATTTTTTATTATTATTATTTTCTCTAATAATTATTACTGTGAACTTTCTACATGTGTGGCCATATTTAAGTCATATTAATTCAAATTCCAACATGTGAACAACAGTGCACGAAGGGAGTAATATAAACCATACAATGGTGTACATTAGAATTAAATGCATACAATATGAAATTGGGCCAATGTAAAATTTCAAGGTAGGTGAAGAATACTAATATGGAAAATTTTAGGGTAGGTAAATAATTATTATTTCGATCCGTCTAAATTTAATCTAATCAGTATCGCACAACGCTCACTAAAGTACATTTTGGTGGAACAAATAACTTTCGCTAGATAATAACAATAATAATAATATATCAAGTATTGCAAATGTTGTCTGAAATATTTCTTTCATTTATTTTTACTTTTCTACTTTAGATTTTGTATGTTTCTTAAAAAATAATGATTAATATATGTGTATTTTATCATAATACTTATATTAAATAATTGATATATGTATTTTTAGATTTTAAGAAATAATTCGGAGAAAAATAATTAATATTAAGGATAAATATGAAAAAAAAAAGTTTTTTCTTGACATGTAAAAAATAAAAAATAAAGTAAAAAATATATATTTAATATAATAAATAATTAAAAATGAACGAATAATAATAAAAATACAATAAAAATTCATCAAATTTACAATAAATAGTAAGTCTGGACCAATAATTTACAATACGTTCAAGGTGAATTTTTTTAAGAATAACAATAACATATCCTATGTAAGCAAACTACCCCTACCTCATAGAAACAAAAAAAAGTTATTATCAAAAAACCTTTGATTCTAATAATTTATCTCATATCGTTCAATGATGCAATGACAAAGAGAAAAAGGGGGAATTTTCTTAGAATTTATATATATATACACACAAACATATATAAATGTTGAATTTAAGATAAAGTTACTGAATTCAATCTAACATTGATATATATACCAATGCATATATGTTGTGCATTTATCATTCTTGGTTACCCAATCATCACATATACATCTATCATTGAAAAGCAATCTATGTTTTTACTGGGGATGCTGAAGACGAAATACCTCCTTTGCTTTCTGGGCCAATTCAAAGTTTTTGACCCACAGTATCATCATCAACAACAACTAAACAGCTATGGCCAAGCAGTCACAATGTTGGACAACTACCAATACTCCAGCATTGTCAATTCAGAGATTTTGTTGCGCAAAGGGCACATGAACATAAGGACACTCATGAAGGCTGACAACAACGTTGGTCCGAATTTGATCAAATCTAGCAGGTAAGGTGAGCACCTGAAAAAAAAATTGTCAGCCAATTTACAAATGGAGAACCTTTTGATTGTCGTAGACTTCTTAGAGTGTTCTGATCAATAAATAGAAACATAACAACGATATAGTTTTCAGATCCATTGAAGAAATATCAAGTTTTCTGCATGACAGTTTCTCTTTACCAGACCAAAAAGATGATAGTAAGGCAAATATTTAATTACTCTGTCAAAGTCAAAATCAATAAAATAAATAGCAAGGTGTATACCTTTTTGAAGCCAGTAACACCCCAAAGATTGTCAAGTTGGTTTGGTTGATCGGTAATGATTAGGCGACCAACTGGATTAGATTTAACCCGTACCTATGTTTACCAAGAAATAAGGGCATTAGAGCTTTGAGATGATGTAAAAAGACGAAAACAAAAGGAAAAAGAAACACAAGTTGAAACAATTATTCCAATCTCCTGTGGTCTTATGATGCTAAATCATTACCTTTACGGAAAATTTTATAGTAGAATAGTAAAATACAAGTTTGTAAAAGCTAGCTGATTATTTAAGTCGCCATCAAATGTTACAACAGTGCAAAAATAAAAAATAAAATATAAACACCGGATTTTTTTGGAGATACATATCTTCTTTATAAAGGTTACATAATGAACTTATAAAAAATAAAATATTAACACCATCTATTAGAAGGTTGTTTTGTCCTTTCAATGAGATGTAGCTTACATTGAATGCTTAACCTTAACCCAAACATCAATTGCAAAAAAGAGAAACTCAATGATTCCAAGCAATAATACAAACACATCAACAAGTCATGAGAGTACACACAAGAAAACAAATTGAATGCACTTCATGGAAACAAGTAGCATGATTGGTATTATACCTCATCTTGTAAAAGCCCAGGCACCAGTGGATAGACCTTAAAGGAATCATTTTGTTTGCATAAAATCAATACAAATCACATAAGAGAAATGGAATGCATATTCTAGAGGTACTTAATTATTTTGACTTCTGAGAGGAACTTACTATTTCACGAACATTAATTTTCACCCAATCAGTGGGGGGTCCAACATCAACAACTGGCACATCCAACATAGCAGATGGAAAGCAATTTATCTTTACATCAGAAATGGAGGAACCGAAAGTAGAGAGAGATAGAGAAATACTATTGAAGTTCCTAGTACTCTTTTTCTTTTGGGTGATAAAAGCTGCTGGTGTACAAGATATCTATCAAATTTCTAACAATAGTAACCTTTTCTATCCTGTAGTAAGCCTATTCACTATGCAGCTAGTCTTGAGAAGAGAATAATAAGCTAGAGAGATCAAAAGTTAGAGAATGCATGTGAGTGATGTCCTCAGCTTGACGGTTCCTAATCCGAATGATTGTTGGATTCCATTTTAAGGAAGTTGATTTTCATTGCCTGTAGCATGCAACCCAAAAAAATTGATACACCACTTGCTCCAAGAAAACAAACTATAACTGGTATTGTATACAAAAGTTGATAACCTACACAATAATTTCTCTACAACACCCACAAGGGTGACCGAGTTAGTTAAGCAGGGGATCTCCCAAATGGGTGTCTTAAGTTCGAAACTCCCTGCAACTTTCTCATTCAAGATCGTCATAGGGCTTGCAAGTGTGGTTTACCTCTCATGAGTGGTTTGCTGGCTATTACACTTGAGCGAGATTTATGCCGGCCCTTTGCAACGTCCAAAATCCAATATTATAAAGTTTTTAGTTTCTGTAGCGCTAGAAATTTTCTACATTCTCTATTAACATGTAAGTCTAACAAGACTAATAGACTACTAGAGAGTATCAGAGCTAAAGTAAACATACTAACATGATTAAAACATAATCCCAACTAATTAGAATAGCCTTCCATTGTGCCCTATGGTGAGTTGAAATTGAATGCACTTCCAAATGATGGAGTTCATAATATATGTAGTACCACTAGCATTTGTAATGAAACACTGTAGATTTCATCAAAATAACTTAAGATTGACTTAAGATATAAAAACATTAGAAGAAAGGATCAAGATAAAGTACGACTTACTGCTTAAATGTTTCACTGTTTGCAGCTTTCATTGGGTGCTCCACTTCATTTTGTCCTTGGTGCTTAAGAGAACCTGAATACAACAAGAAGTTCTGATGCGGTCACTATTCCTTTTTGATAGAGTATGAGTTAAAATAAAAACTAAAGTTCTCGGATGATGATCTTGATATAGTTACAGTGTTAACTCACAACCACTAAAGGCCAAAGTTTTAGCGAGTGCCAAACTTCATATTGGGAAATGGTGAGGAGAAAATAGCTCAATGATAGAGATATATTAACAAGTCAAGTTGGCAAAGAATTAACGAACAATCTTACCAGTATTTTTTAGGCTCTTTACATGCTTTGGCGTATTGTTGGCATTCCTGTCCTATAAAAGATGAAAACACCAAAATTACTTGTACATGGCAATAGATAGGATCAAACTTAAGAAAATCAATGCCCAAAGACCTCTACAAGGATTCAACAACAGACCTTTACAATTGGCTCAGCAACCTCACCATAACCAAGAAGGTGTTGCTCCTGCCAGCCTAGCCTACAACGAGCAGTTGAATCTCTTACTGCCCTTCCTGATGCAAAACAAATTGGTAACCACTTCCCTATTTAGAGGACCAATTACTTAGGGATACCTATCTTACCAACTTTGCATGTAAAACACTAGGAAAAGATTACACTTAGGGATACCTATCTTACCAACTTTGCATGTAAAACACTAGGAAAAGATTACTATTATTAGAATTACCGCATTAAAAGCTTATGGGGAACACATATACCCTAATTTCTCTCTCTTATTGATAACTCAAAGTTTGAATCCTGCTTACTTGGTACTAAAACAACAATCAGTTATTTGTTTCACAAATCCCTCCTTTTTAATTACTTATTTTTGGATGTAGTTTGACTAAACGGAACTAACTATTAGTTAAGTTTAAGTATGAACCATATTCTTCGTGGGTCAACCCCAACCTACAAGTTAGGTTCTTTATTTGACAACGATCACTTGTTCTGTCGGTGAATATGACTTTTGGATTAAGTTTAACTACATTATTGAACTTTAGTCAATTATTTCCTGATTTTACTTTTTATTTTTGTTTTTGTTTCCTACAGGTTTCCTAGAGGTTCACTTTCAGAAATAATGCATGTTGAAAAGAGAACACCGATATAACTCAACTCAATTATTCATTGCGATTGTGAGACCCTAGAGCCGCGTTCGTGATTCAATGGTCTTGAATGCGTTGACAAAGTATAGGACGGTCTTCACATTTGTGGTACCCATCTCGCGGTCGTGCAGAGCAAGCTAGTGGCACTAACATAAATTGTATCAACTCATTTTGGTGTTGAGAAAATTTCCCAACAGGGGCTCAAGATTCATTTGGTACCCTGAGAATGCAAATAAATTATTCTACCCCGCCAAAATGGCATACCTAACTCAATGGAATCGACAGAACAATCAACAGATGTCATCTCGATAAAATGTTGACCCAAGTCAACACTCACAAAGGCAACCAAACAAGAAGAATGCACAATAGAACAAATTCACCCTGATCACCTTGGGATCTGAACCAGAAGTTATTCTAGACCAAACTCAATGGTCTAGAGGAACCCACGCTGATGGAATTCACATATAGGAATGTTCACCAAGAATGTTGATTCAACCTTTTGCCAAACTTTGACAAACATCTAGCCTAATGACTCAAACTCATGTCAAAGGACCTAAATCAACCATGCCACTAGTCCAAAATTGCCCTTCTCGAGCCGATTTAACTGATGAAAATCTTATTCAATGTCAGATTCTCCAAATGTTGATCAAAGTCAACTCTTTCAACTTAAATGCTTCAAAAATGAAAAACTTAGTTAAAATTCTCCCAACCACCTCAAAAATCATGTCATTCATCCTGACACACACCATACACGGTATACAAGCTAAAAGGAGAGGCATAATAGTAAATTCACACAAAAGCAAACAAATGACAACGAGAGTCATTACAATTACTCTTATTATATCTTATATAGATGTAATGACTATCTGTTTCAATAATGCATTTCTTATTTTTTCGTGAAATGCTTAACAACAAAATTGGCCAAATCTCATTATCTTTACCCAAATTATTTTTTCTTCTAATTTTGTTTTAATAAATTTGGTTTGACAAAATCTAAAGAATTAATTATTTTTTAAATTTTTCTAAAAAAATGAAACATGAAAAAAATAATCTATGTGATAGGCGAGTGTATCTCATTCTCTTAGGATGAGATCATGTAAGGGAATGAGATCATGCAGGGGCAAATACTATCAAATACACAAATTTAGAGGGGGTTACTAATAAGTCAACGTGTTCTGAATAAAATAAGCTAAGTTTAGGGGGCTTTCCCAAATAAAAATTATCACAATGAGGGGTAATACACAAGCACCAAATAAAGAAATAAAGTAAAATAGTGGACATATTTTCTAATATATTCATAAGTTGAATAAAATTTGAGTTGTTCCCAATCCCAACTCCCATGCCTCTTCTATTTTTCTTCTCTTTATATATATAAATTCTCGTCCTCCTCTTCATAAAATGATGAGCATGAAATAAAGAAATATGCAGGAACAAGTTCAACAGCTAGGTATGTTGATGTACCAATGCATCTAGCGTGAAAGAAACTTTCCTTCAAGTGAAGACATAACAACTCATACAAGGATGGCTGGGTTAAGGGAACCCCCAAAACAAATGTTTGTGCTATTTATAGTCTAAAAGTAGAAAGGTAGTAGAACACTATATCTGTTGTTGACTTGGAACATAGCACAAACACTTATCTTTGGAGGGTTCCTTTAACCCAACCATCCTTGAAGTGACTCCTTGTATGAACTGCTAATCTTGGCTTGAAGGAATATTTTGTTTACAACACATACATTGATATATCAACTTACCAAGTTGCCCAATTTAGCCCTGCATTTTTGTCACTTATATGCTCATCATCTTAGAGAGAGTAGCAGGAAGAATATATATATATATATATATATTAAGGTGAAAAATTAGAAGAGACAGATGGAGATGGGATTGTAGACAACTCAATTTTTATTTCTTTCATATGTCATTTTTTATAATAATTTATATTTTCAAAATTATTAAGGTTTTAAATTTTATGGGGCTGAATTAATTTTTTTTATAAACTTTCTAGAACTTGACTAATTAGGATAAAGAACTATTTGGATAAAAAATAATGACATTTGGCCAATTTTGTTTTATATATTTTGCCCAAAAATAAGAAATATACTTGTTGAAATAGATAGTCATTACCATAGATGCAAATCGATGGATTCAAGAGATTCATCTTCTCATCTCAATGCCAGAGTAGACCAACAAATGAAGCTCCTTAACTCTGCAGTTAAATTCGTTGGTCTCTACTGACTTTTGAGACATGAATGAAGGTTTATTAGATTTTACAATAAGAACTACCCAAATGAATTTTTATTTAATTATTTTCCTTTTACCTTTATTATATTTGCTTTTGTTTTTGTAGAGATTTTTGGGTTTGATCCATTTTGGGCCTAAACAAACCTCTTTTAATTATTTTTTATAAAATTCAGGGCTTCAGTCCTTGTTGGTTAAAAATTAATATATAACAATACTCTCAATTGACACATACATGGATTGATTTCAACTCATAGATCATCATAACAGAGGATTGAATATTCATTAGATCAACTATTTCTTTGAGGGTTATCTATCAGAAAAGGAAATTCTAAGGTTAAGATACTTAACCAAGTAAACTAGCATGTTAAAAATGGAAGATAACTTATGCTACCATGGACAACAAGCATAAAATCATCAAGATTAAAGAAAAACAATTTTTTTAGAGAAAAGAAAAGGGGTAATCTTGATATACCCATTTTCTTAATCTACCTCTTAGGCAGTGTAACAACTATTAACAATTGAAACATGTCAAAATAACTCATATATTTATTTCCACCAGGATGGTAAAATGGGAACCTAAACCTTAAGAAGGTATAACCATTTAGCATTTATTAAGAATAGTTTAGGCCCTTTGTTTTAGATTAGACCTCATTTCAAATTCAAAGATCTTTTCTACAAGTCATATACAACTACAACAATCAGCAATACTTCAAAATAAAGTTTCTATTTTAGTCCAAGAAAACTGAAGATTTGATTAAAAAAAAAGTATCAATCGATTAGAATATGAAAGAAGCAAAATTTAGGATGAAATCTGCCTAAATAGAGTTAAATTCAAACTCTCTAAATTCAAACTCATAATGAGATATTTTTATCAATACATATTGAGTCTAATGACGAAGGACCTTAACTCTACAAATCATGTTATAACATTCATATATTAGGGACTACAATAGCCTAAGCAGAGAAAGACTAGAAAAACTCAAACTAGTGGAAGCTCAAATACAAATGAAATATATCTATTTTAAGCCCAAAAATTAAAAGGACTTTAAATAAACAATAACATAAATGCAAAAATTGAAATGCAAATTTGGAAATATATCTTTTATAAGCAATCAAACTAAAATAAAATAAAAAGAGGAAATGAGCTAATTACCTATTGCGGAGAAGTAACTGGGACAACGACCTGCTATCCTTTTTCCTCCTCTAACCACAAACAAAGTTAGAAAATCTCAAAATTCATAGGCCGAACCATCGTGGTTCATTTCACGCAAGAGCACTGCTCTCACACCTAAAACTCCCCAAATTTTGTCCTTCAATTAGTGAATATCAGTGGTTATTTTATATTTGACTTTTAGGAAAAATAAGTCCTTACAACGGTGTGGGACTTGGGATTTTTTGAAAGAGAAAATTATGCGGGGAATAAATTAAGACCAAAATTACAACTAGTACCTCTATATTCTATTAGATATTTACTTATAATACTGGATAAGTACTATATATACTTGAATCTAATTAATATATATACAATTTATTATTCGCAACTATCTCTACTTTTATACATAATGGATACAATAGTTTTTAAAAATATTTCTTCCTTTTTCTTTTGAATTCTAATGTGCCGGCACCTGACGGTACATTTGATACTTTTTAACTATGAATAATTGTTAGTTCTTAAATAACAATAGTGTCTTTTCATAGTTTTTCTGTTGTGTTAGGCAGGAAATCAGTCAAGTAGAGAAAGAAAGCAAAATGAAACTAAGTGCAGCCAAGAGAGAGATCTGACGATAAGCCCAATGGACCATCATACTTATGAAGGGCCACCAGGTAAAGCATCACACTTGCAGAGAAATACCAAAGTTCCAAAGTTTAGATGATGGAAAAGATGATATACCATAAATCCAATGATGGGTTGTCGGTCCAAGCATCACACCTGCATAGTTGAGTCTACTTTTGGAAGTTCAGGAGATGATGGGTTTCTATAACACATGGAATAGAGAAGGATAGAAAAGGGGAAAAAAGGCAAGTCACCAGCCCAAAGCTAGGTCATGGAACCTCCCTAAATCCTATGACGGGCCTTGAAGGGGACCACAGCCTATTATGGGGCATGTGAAAGCATGCTAGACCTGCCTGTGGTAAGGTTGACGGGCCATGGTAGGGGTCGTCAATTAACCCACCATGAAGGGGTTCCTCCCCGCGATACCTTTGATAAGCCGTCAAGGCTGTCATGGTAGTGGCACATTGAAGACCCTCAGTCATGGGGCTCTTCACGACCCAGTTCACGGACCGTGGAACCCTTGACAGACCGTGAAGGCCATCGTGACGTAGCTCCATTAGCTTTTTAGTCACAGTCTTTCAGGTTTTTTCTAAATTGTTTTAATTCAATACCATGTCATTTTACCCTTAACCTAAAGTCCTATATAAAAGTTTTTACCCCCCAAAAAAACCCATTTAATTTATTTTCTGAATTTATCAAACAGAAGAACAAGTTCATCTTCCCCAAAATATTTCTCTCTCTAAAAGAAGAAAAAGGATTCAACTTAGGGTTTTAAGATCAAG
This sequence comes from Solanum commersonii, assembly GCA_029007595.1. Classification (NCBI taxonomy): domain Eukaryota; kingdom Viridiplantae; phylum Streptophyta; class Magnoliopsida; order Solanales; family Solanaceae; genus Solanum; species Solanum commersonii. Next base: position 744,834 of record JAJTWQ010000088.1, read on the forward strand.
TCTCCAATTCACCATTGCTTGTGGGCTTTGAGTACTAAGGTATGATAGTCTTCATCTATGGAGCCCTCTCCTCCATAGAATTCCTAAATTCCCCAATTTTGAATTTTGAAATTCCCAATGGAAGTTAGAGTTTTCTTCTATGTTATGGGTTCCTTTCAATATTGATTTATTTGATTTTTTATGAAGTATGAAGTATGAATTGAGATAATCTCATGATTTTAAAATGAATCTCCAGGAACCCATTCATACCTCATGTTTTCTAAGCTAAGATGATAATGTGGGATTTTAGCCGTGATAGAAGAAGTTTATGAAGATATGCATATTCTTTATCAAAGTGACGAAAATGAGTGTTGTGGAAGGATTTCTTTGAGATAAGATGCTTTGAGAGTGAAGCTTATATTTTGTTGTTATTGTTTTGAAAGGATTGCTCACATAATACTCAATACATGCATGTGAAAGGATTTTCTCACATAAGGATTCTTAAGGGTTGAAAGGTTTTCTCAATTAACTTTGAATAAACTTTAGGAGCCATTCTAAAGAAAGTTAGCTTGGATTGGTGATTTGAAGTGCCTTCCATGAAAGATAAGTCAATTAAAGAATTATAACTATTCCGTGGGATTTATGCTTAGAATCGAGAGGATATTGAGATGGATGCTCTCCATAGCTTGAGGTTGGGTTTCTAGTAGCAATATCCTTATCCCTTACCTATCTGCCACCATAGGATCTTGGTCTTAGATAGACATGACTGCCTTAGATAGACATTAGCTAGTGGATCCACATAAGCTAGAATTTAAGGTTCTTGCCTAGCCAAGTGAGAACACCCATTTTTCGTGTGGAGAAAACATTGTATTCCATGTTATAGCTAACATGGTCTCTATGTTGGTTAAGGATAATTCCCACACCAAAGAAGAACTAAGGTTACTTAAAGAAGTATTTACCAAGTGTTCAAAATAGAAGATTTACTTGCATTTGACCATGACTATTATGATGTTTTCTAACCTTTTTCTTATGACTTTAACTTTGTCTTTACATGAGAATGAAAAGGTCCTTTTTAGAATGATTTATATCTTTATGTATTGTTGTTGTACTTGGTACATATTTGTACTAACACAAACTCTTGCCTACATTTTTTTCTCCAATGAAGGGTCCAACGTTATAGATTCTCATCCTTGTGGCTAGGAGTCCCCTTGATCGTACTTAGTAGTAATAAGTTCTCATATTTCGAGGACCAAACCTTTTATCACTTTCAAATATTGTATGTGATGTAAGGGTTACATCTTAGTCACTCTTGATGTAATGGATGGCTATTGAGATTATATAGACTTTCGTTTCATTATATAAACTCTTTCTGATATGAATTTTGTTTTAAATTTCTTGATTTTCTATTATCTTGTTTATGTATGCTAAGTGGCTTGCATAGGGACTCTCGGGGTCCTATAGGCCATCTTACTCCTAGGGTGTACCTTGGGTCATGAATAACATGGTATTGAAAGCACACAGTTTAGAAAGGTCCTAGTATGTCCCATAAGCCAAATCAAGTAGTGTCTTGTTCATGAGTGTGAAGCATGCCACATTTATGATTATGAAGTTATAAGATGATTAGGAAACTCCACTTCTTTAATTACTCTAATTCACGCAATAGAGTGTAACTCTATAAGTCCTTTCTCCTAGAGCTTATCTTAGGATAAATGCGAACGAGAACATGGAACAAGAAGCTCCTCCTCGATCTCCTTAGACTCTGGCTGGTCCTTTGGCCGAGCAAGTGACCAATGAAGAATTTATAATTGCTTTCTAGATATTGGCTCAAGCTATGACGGCTCATGCCAATAGAGAGGTTGTGGTCCCCGTAAATCCAAATGTGGGTATTGCGACATCGAGAGTGAGTGACTTCTCTACGAGGAATCCTCCAAAATTTCATGATGCTAAGGTTGAGGAAGATCCTCAAGAGTTCATTGATGAGGTATATAAGGTGTTGATGATTATGGGAGTGACGCTGGTGAAAAAAGGTGGAATTGTTCGCTTACCAACTTAAGGGTGTTTGAAATGAGAGTTGTTTATGGGGTCTTCTCGAATGGGAAAAGTTTAAGGTTGCTTTCCTTGATAGGTTATTTCCCGTGAGATGAGAGAGGAAAAGGTGCTTGAATTTATCAACCTTCGTCATGGAAACATGAGTGTGAAACAATATGCTTTGAAGTTCAAAAATATTTCTAGGTATGCTACTACTATGATTGCCGATACTAGGGCAAGAATGATTAAGTTTGTTGTAGATGTGTCCGAGATGGTGGGTAAGGAATGTCATACTGCCATGCTTATCAAAGTTATGGATATTTCTCATCTTATGGTTCGTGCTCAATAAATAGAAGAGGAGAAACTTAAGAAAAGGTCTAGGTAGGTGAAGAAGACAGTAACCGGTGATGATGACTTTTCACATTTGAGGTCCGATGGACATGTTCGTTCTATGTTCCGACAAAGGTTTTCTGGTCAAGGTTCCCCCAATGGTCCTTCTAGATTCAACAAGGATAGGGTTTCTAACCCTAAACCTCAAGGAGGAAATGGTGGTGGATCGTCATTGTCTACTTGTGCTAAGTGTTGAAGAAAGCATTAGGGAAAATGTTTAGCCGATATTGATGGTTTCTAAGGTTGTGGTAAGAGTGGCCATAAGATAAGGGATTGTCCAACAATTACGATTAAGGGTAGAGAAGGTAGGTAAGCTCCACCTAGTGGTTCAGGTTCAAGTTCTCCAAAGTAAAAAAATTTTAAGCGCTCCAAACTCGCCAAGAGGAAGAGGCTTCTCCCGATGTGGTTACCAGTATGTTGAAAGTCTTTAATCTTTAGGTTTATGCTTTGCTTAATCCCGATGCTACCTTGTCTTTCGTAACGCCATATGTTGCTATGAGGTTTGTTATTCTTCAGATGTGTTGTTAGATCAGGTTTTTGTCTCTACTCCTATCAGTGAATCTATTGTGGCTAAGAAAGTCTATACAAATCATCCCGTTTCCTTACCCCATAGAGTCACTCATGTTGATCTTTTATAGATTGATATACTAGATTTTGATGTGATTCTTGGTGTGGATTGGTTACATTCTTGTTATGCTTCTGTTGATTGTAGAACCAGAATGGTCAAGTTTCAGTCTACAAATGAGCCGATCCTAGAGTGGAAAGGGGGAAATTCTATGTCGAAAGGTCAATTTGTTTCTTTCATTAAATATAGAAAGATTATTTCTAAGGGTTCCATTTACAATCTAGTTAAGGTGAGGAATATAGATTTAGAAACCCCTACTGTTGAGTTGGACCCTATTGTAAATGAATTTCCAAAAGTGTTTCCAGATGATTTACCCGATATTCCTCCCGAAAGGGAAATAGACTTCGGTATTGACCTTCTCCCAGATATGCAACCTATCTCTATTCTTCATTATGGAATGACTCAAGAAGAACTTAAGGAATTGAAAGAGCAATTGAAGGATTTGTTGGATAAGGGTTTCATCCGATCGAGTATCTCTCCATGGGGTGCTCTAGTTTTGGTTGTTAGAAAGAAAGATGGTTCTCCTCGTATGTGTATTGACTATCGTCATTTGAACAAGGTGACCATTAAGAATAAGTATCCTCTCCCAAGGATAGATGATTTGTTTGACCAGATAAAATGATCAAGTTACTTCTCTAAGATTGACCTGAGGTCAAGTTATCACCAATTGAGGGTAAAGGTAGATGATATACCAAAAACATCATTTTGAAATTGATACGATCATTATAAGTTTTTGGTGATGTCTTTTGGATTGACTAATTCTCTAGCCACTTTTATGGACTTGATAAATATGGTGTATAAGAAATACCTCAATATGTTTGTGATTGTGTTCATTGATGATATATTGATCTATTCAAGGAGTGAAGACGAGCATACCAATCATTTGAGGATTGTGTTGCAAGTCCTCAAGGACCAACAACTCTTTGCAAAGTTTAGTAAATGTGAGTTTTTGTTGAAGTCAATGGATTTCCTTGGTCACATAGTTTTCAGAATTTTTTTTGAGGTAGATCCTAAGAAGACGAATACGGTAAAGAGTTGTCCTAGACCTCTATCCCCTTCGCACATTAGAAATTTCTTGGGTTTAGCTGGTGATGTGCCACAAAATCTTGGCACATTTGATGCTTGAAAACTAAGAATTAATACTAGAATCGAGTGTATTTATATGGATATAATATGTTAGGTAGTTTTTGTAGATGTAAACAAGTAGTCGTGAAAGACAAAAGAAAACAAGAAAATGTAAGTTGGAATCTGAGTTACTGACAACCCAACTGAAGATCACAGACGTCTCTATGGGCCATGACGACCTAGACGGACCGTGGTAGCTTTTATTGTACAATTTGCAGTAGACAAGCATTGAATACCTAAGCTGGGAGAATTCCAAGTAAAGACCATGGAGGGATTCACAGATCGTGAAGCCCTTGACGTACTGTGGTAGCCTCTGTGGTGCATTTCCAGTGTCCAGGCGTTGAAGACCTAACTGGGAAAATTCATAGTGAAGACCATAGAGAGCTTCATGGACCATGAAGCCCTTGATGGATCGTGGTATCCTCTGTGGTACAGTTCCAGTGTTCAGGCGTTAAAGACCCAATTTTGGAGAAGTCCAAGGGAAGACCACGAAGGGTTTCACAGACCATGAAGCCCTTGACGGGTCATGAAGGTAGTCGTGACGTGTCCGACAGTCAGTCCTACTTCAAGTAGGACTCTTTTTAAAACACTTATTTGAATTAATTAGGTCATTTTTTTATGTTTTATCATGTCTAACCATGAACGACGAACGAGTTTCTATTATTCATGGCTTTTAGTTTTTGATTTTGGATATTGAATGTAGTTTGGAGTTCGGATTTCTGGTTTTTGAATTATCAAAGTGGTTGTTGATTGCTTATTCTCGTAAGTACTTGCTAACATGTTTGCATTCGATATTTTTGAACATTTACATGAAATCATGAGTGGATAAACACAACAAGTGGGGTTGTGGGATCCACGATGTAATTTTAATTGTGATTTCGTAAAACTAGTGACAGGCAATTTGTGGTTACAAACTGTAGTTTAGTTTTTGTTATTCATGTATTATGATTAGTGCACGCATTAGATTGAGCATGTATCTGTCATTTGTTCAAGAGAAAAATGATGGTTAGGAAAAATCTAAACTAATCTAACTAAATGGAGTCACAGTTTGAGTTCAAGAGAAAAGAACTTTAACACCATTGTAAACGAGGGTAAATTGTGCAACACTCTAGGACCAAGAGGTCTTGAGTGAAGATTATCTGAGTGGATTGAGAAGTGTCAGATATAGCTAACTCCCATGTATTTTGTATAGGTAAATTGCTTGAAACTCAATTACGGAAGAACATTAGACGCAACGTTATGGGGAACTCAATCCTAGTTTCAGTTAATTATTGAACCAACTTCAGAACTGATATTTTGTTAATTGTTGAATTAGACTTTAGTTTGCAACTTTGGTTGCCAAAGCGTTAACGTTAAACCTAATTTTACTTTCTACAATTGTTTGTTTAGGAAATAATAACGACATTAGAGTGAAACTCGACAGTGAAATCATTTCTGTAAGGAAATTCTCTGAGGGACCAACCTTAACTCACTTTGAGTTCTGTAAATTGACTTTGACCCTTTATATCTCTTATTTTAGGTGTAGGTTTGGACGTATCGAATTTTGGCGCTGCTGCTGGGCAATTTAAATTCAGAAGTGTTTTACTAGCTTTTATTCGAATGACAACATTGATCCAACAGAAAGCAAAGTTCTTATGGTCAGAATCTTGTGAGAAGAGTTTTCAAGAATTTAAAGATAGACTTACTTCTGCTCTGGTGTTGATTTTACCAGAAGGGACCGATGGGTTTAATGTTTATTATGATGCTTCAAGTATTGGTTTGGGATGTGTACTTATGCAAAAAGGGAAAGTCATTGCCTATGCCTCAAAGAAACTTAAGGTGCACGAAAAAAACTATCCTACCCATGATTTAGAACTAGCGGCAGTTGGGTTTGCTTTGAAAATTTGGAGGAATTACTTGTATGGTGTTTATGTCAATGTCTTTGCTGACCACAAGAGTTTGCAATGTGTGTGTAATCAAAAAGATCTATATCTTCACTAAATAAGGTGGCTTTAATTACTAAAGGATTATGATATGAGTGTTCTCTATCACACCAGTAAACCAAATGTGGCGGCAGATGCTCTTAATCAATTATCGATGGGTAGTGTTGCTCATATAGAGGATAGTAAGAATGAGTTGGTTGGAGATGTTCATAGATTGGCCTGAATGGGTGTTTGATTGGTAGACTCCACCAAGGGTGGTGTTATGGTTCAAGATTGTTCAGAATCATCTTTTCTAGCAGATAAGAAAGCCAAGCAAGGTCTTGATCCAACTTTGGTTGAATTAAAGGAAGTAGTGCTTAAAAAGTCAGCAGAGGCTTTCTCACAAAAGGGAGATAGTGTGCTTTGTTATCAGGGTCATTTGTTTATTCCTAATATAGATGACTTGAGAGATCAAATTTTGACATAAGCCAATAGTTCTCGATATTCCATTCACCCTGGAGCTACCAAGATGTACTGTAACTTGCGGGAGGTCTATTGGTGGAATGGGATGAAGAAGAATATTGTGAAATTTGTGGATAACTGTCCTAATTATTGACAAGTATAAGTTGAGCATCTGAGACCGGAGGTTTGTCCCAAGATATCAGTATTCCTACTTGGAAGTAGGAATACTTGAATATGGACTTGATTGATGGGTTACCTTGCACCCGGAGACAACATTACTTGATTTGGGTAATGGTAGATCAGATGGCCAAATCAGCTCATTTCATTCTCGTCAAAGTTTTTGATTTGGCGATGGAATGTGCGAAGTTCTATTTGATGGAAATGGTTAGGTTACATAGATTGCCCTTGTCCATTATCTCCGATCGTGGTATAAAATTTACTTCACTATTTTGGAAATATTTCAAAAATGGCCTTTGTACTTATGTTAAGCTTAGTACAGTCTTTCATCCGCAAATCATGGGCAAGCGGAGCGTAGTATCCAAACTTTGGAAGATATGATGAGACCATGTGTAATTGAATTCAAGGGTAATTAGGATGTTCATTTGCCTTTGATTGAATTTGTGTGTAACAGTAGCTATCATTCTAGGATTGGTATGGCTTCATTTGAGGCTCTATATGGTAGGAGGTGTAGATCACCCATAGGCCGGTTTGAAGTGAGCGACCCGAGTTGGTACATAAGGCTATGGAGAAATTTGGGCTTATTAGAGAGAGGTTGAAATCAACTCAAAGCCGAAAAAAGTCCTATGCTGATGTTAGAAGGAGAGATCTCGAATTTGATGTCAATGATTGGGTCTACTTGAAAATTTCACCCATGAAAGGTGTAATGAGATTTAGAAAGAAAGGGTGGCTTAGCCCCCGTTATGTGGGCCCACATCAAATTTGAAGTGTCTTAGTAAGGTTGCTTATGTGCTAGAAATGCCTAATGACTTGTTATAGGTGCATCCAATTTTCCATCTCTCCTTGTTGAAGAAATGCGTTGGTGATCCGATATCTCTAGTACCATTGGAGAGTCTTGGCGTCTTGGCATAAAGGATAGCCTTTCTTATGAAGAAGTTCCGGTTGAGATCTTAGACCGCTAAGTTCAAAAAATTGAGAAATAAGGAAATTGCTTCGGTGAAAGTTCATTGGATGAATTAGCTAGTTGAGGGTGATAATTAGGAGGCCGAGGCCGATATGATATGCCGTTATTCTCACATCTTTCCCTCCATCATTACTCTAGTTGGAGGTATTTAGTTCCTTATGGTTTACTCCTTTGGTGTCATGTGTCTTAAGTATTTTCATGATTTCCTTATTGATGCATATTCATGAAAAAATTCTTAATTTCTGAGAAAAATGAGTTAGTTGATTAATTTCCTCATATTTATATGCATTTGAGTATGAGCTACATATAGACTTCATGATTGGATGTTCCCAACATGCTTTAGCTTTGAGTTGATATTTCCTTCTCGGATAAATGCATTTATGTGATTTCATGCATGCTGGGTTGTTAGGTTTGAGCTCCTATCTTCCTTGTGATGTTTTGAATATCATTCAAGAAAAACTTTTCCCAAGAGGGAGATATTGTAACATCTAGAATAGAGAAGGCTAGAGAAGGGGAAAAGTAGGCAAGTCACCAGCCCAAAGATGGGCAATGGGACTCTCCACGGAGCCATTAAAGGGCCAGGAAGGGGACTACGACCCGTTATGGGGCTCGTGAAAGCTTGTGAGAGCTTTTAGGGCCAACATCCCTCCAATGGAGGCCTAGATGGCTCGTGGAAAGGTTGATAGGTCGTGGTAGGGGTTGTTAATTAACCCACCAGGAAGGAGTTCCTCCCTTGCCACTTGTCAAGGACCACATTGATGAGTCCACAAATTGGACTCATTTAACCTTATATTTTAATAGAAACTATGTCCTCAAATGCTTCTTTTATCTCAATATCTGATAAAAACTCTTAAGTTTCAGGTATTTGAAGTTTAAAGGAAAGCATGGACACCACGTAGCGAAAAGGGACAAAAAAGGGTGAAAAGAACGAAGAAATGAAGGCCTGAAGATTGCCGAGTCCAGTTGGTGAATCACCGAAGGGTCTCACTTCTCCTTTTGTTCCAGTGTGCTGAGCTCTGAAGAAAAGGATCAAATCTACGGAAAAAGGAGTAGTCGGTGCATCGCCGAGTAGTTTCGCGAAGGAATACCTCATCGCCAAATGGACGAAAACACGACGATGCTAGAAGCCAAAACTGTGATGAAAAGAGGAAGTCGGGTAATCGCCAAACAAATCGGCGAGGCAGTTCCCTATCGCCTAATGCCGCAGAACAATAAAATGCTGAGGACGAAGCAGAAGGGTGGTAAACAAGGCTAAAGGGCGGATCGCTGACACGCTCAGCGATCCCGACTAACTTCACCGAATGACCTGACGCAACACAAATCTATGACAACTATAAATACTAGTTAGAGTTATAGTTTTAAGGGTCAAACATTATTATAAGTTTTAGTCTAGATTATTAGCTTTTCATATTTTTACTCTAAGTTTGAAAGGGTTTTGAAGACTTGAAGAAGAAGAGGGTTTCATCTCTTTCAATTTGGAAGTGGGTCTCTTGGATTCTTCACCCTTTGCCTAAATTGAGACTTAATCTTCATACCAATTTGATTTCAACATCATTGAAGGTATAAATTTCTATTTGATGTGTGGCTAAAAACCCCATTCTTAGGGTGTGATTTAGAGAATATGGGTTAAGATTGTTGTTGGGTCTTGCTTGCTAATATATTAGATGTAGTTTAATGGTGATTTCGTCTAGTAGTTATGGATGAATTTGACAAATTTGTAGTTGCAAATACAATTTTATTTATGTGTTTTCGGCTTGCTCGAGAGAGAAGTAGCGAAACCAAGACTACTAGATTGATGGCCTAAGGAGTGGGTCAGCATGAGGTTCAGCTTAAGAGGGTGAACCCTAGTCCCATATCGTAACACGCAGCTCAAGAGAGTGAGTGGGGTAAGGCATATGCTGACCTTTATGCGGCAAGTGGGTGTCCGAGAGGAACCCATTTGAAACGAGGTGAGTTGCTCGAGAGAGAACTTATTCCCAGATAAAGCTTAGCCTAGTCACTATTACTCTATAAATTTTCTATCAAAAGCATGTACCCAATAATTTAGATTAACCCGTATTCCGATCACATCCCAAGATCCCCCTCTCATTGCTTAGATTTCCTTGTTGATTTCACTAATTTTAGCTTACTTGTGACAAAACACCCATTTGATATTTGACAGTTTTGTGTCACCCCCTTAATTTACTATATTTTTAATCCTTAACTTCTTTAGCTATGACTAATTAGAATTAAATGCTAATTTTCTATTAATTTTCACCACCGCTCCCTTGGGACACGACCCCAACCCTTGGTTGGGTTACTATTCTATTGCACGATCGAAGATAGCCGAACTGTAAGATGTGTCGTTTATTATGCAAACAGCAAAATGGCGCCACTATCGTGGAGTGGTGTTACATGAGAATTCTTAGTCTAATAGAATTTTAATTCTCCTTAGTTGTAGTTTACTCACTTAATTTTTAGTTATATTTTGTTTATTTGTGCGAATATTTTAGAAGACATGAGTGTTAACGGTAGCAACGGTGGTGGGCCACTAGGACTACATCGGTAATCTTAACGATGTCCAAGAGCCCAACATCAATGATCCCCATCTCATGGGAGGTGTTGGAGCCATCCATTTACCCCAGCTGAGGGAAATACAGTGTTCCACATAACGAGCACCATGTTGCAACTCTTGCATCTAAAGGGACTTTTCAGTGGATTGGCTCATGAGGATCCTCACAAGTATCTTTGAAACTTGGTAGATGTGTATGGACCATTATCATTTAAAAACATCTCTCAGGAGTCAGTCTGGTTAAGGCTATTCCTGTTCTCGTTGATGGGAGAGGCTTGCAAATGGCTAACCGAATTGTCGCGATAATCTGTCACTTCTTGGGAGGAATTGGTAACCCCATTTCAAGTGCAATTTTTCCGTACCTCGAAGATGATGTCACTTAGGGATATCATCCAGAGCTTTAAGCATCTGGAAAGAGAGCCTCTGCACGAAACCTGGCTACGGTTCAAAAATTTGGTGCTCCAATGCCCAACCCATGGTTTGCCTGATACCGTACTACTTCAATACTTCTACAGGAGCATAGACTCGGTGAACAAAGGTGTCACTGACCAACTCTTGCTGGGAGGCTTAATGCAGCAGCCGTATGCAGTAGGAGCCCAGCTTTTAGATGGTATGACAACTATCAACAGAGCATGGTACACTCGTGAGGACCAAGTCTCCCCTCTCACTTTCAAGCTATTCAAGGAGCAGATTGAAAAAGACAATGAGAGAGACCAGAACATGAACAGAATCAAGACGCAACTTGATATTTTATCCAAAAATGTCATGGGGGCCGGTGCCCGTGGTGGCAACGCTATAGGGGTTGGGGGTGCTAATCCTGAAGAGATGAAGTTTGAAGCCTTGTATAAGGAGGAGGTAAATTTTATAGCCAACCAAGGCGGTGGCTACTGCTCAAATTACCCAAGGCAGGGTGGTAACCAAGGTTGGGCTAGATACAAAGGTTGGAAGGACTGGGATCATGAATTGAGGGACCGTAATCCAAATTGGAAGGATGGGGAAAAGGATAGATATGTGCCTCCCCATGATCGCCAGAAGCCAAAGGATTCGAACGGTGGTAGGTCTGAGGATATGCTCTCGCGAATCCTCAACAAAGTTGAAAGGTCAGACAAAAAGCTAAAAGGCATGAAAGAAAATGTGTCTACCCTTAGCCAGACCGTTACCTCTCATTCAGTTTCAATCAAGAAGTTAGAGACCCAAATGGGCCATATCTCGTCTCACCTAAATCTGAGGCATTCAGGGGGTTTGTTGAGTGATACCATGGCTAACCCCAAGAATGAGGTTTAAAGGTGAACTTGCGTCGTGCCACGACGTTAACTAAGGCATTGTTTGGGAGGCAACCCAAAACCCTTGTTCTTATTTCTATTTTGTCTTTGATAAAATAATGGTATATTGATTGTGCAGGTGAAATTGTGGAAGTTGAATGAGAAGTACAGATTGGCAAACGAAAGACCCGGTAGGCGAATTGCTGAAATGGTCGGCTACCCCGACATTCTCCACCATTTGATCCAACCCAATTTGGGTTTGGAGCTGTAAAACTCGGCGGACTCAACGAAAATCATTGGCGAGTCACCGAGTAATTGGCGATTCTGATAAAGACTATCATTTGGATCTTCATCTTGACTGAAGGTCCTATAAAGCATGGCGAGACAAGTGAGAACTCAGCGAATCGCCAATAGGTTTGGTGATCGGGACTAATGTCACCCAATGGACAAAAACTGGATGGTCTTTCAGCCAAATGTTTAAAAAGTTCTAACTTCATTCTCTTTCCATCACTTTTCCACCTTCCCAAACCCACACCTTCAATCTAGTTTTATATTTCTTGCACTTTTGGAGTATTTTAGTTCATTAAGTTGTGCGCGTATTCGGATTGCATTACCACCTAGCTTTTGGTAGAATTTTAATCAGTACAAAAGGTAAGCTTCTAAATACCCGTAATTATTTTGTCAGCATTGTACTCATTTGCAAACTCTTTGATACTGTTAAAATTGGTTGAACCTCCCTGATTGGATAGAATTGGTTAATTGTCGATTGTTATTCCATAATATTCCTTCAACTGTCAAAATCTTGTTCTCCGATATGTCTAATTCAGTTAATGTATGATGGGTGGTATTTGTAGAATATGAGTTTTGGTTGAATTTGTGGTATTTGTGCTTTAACTATTATTTTGGGGTTTGCGGGGATGATTTTGAGAAGTTGGGTCAAAAGTAGGCACGTTGTGTCATTCGACGAGCTGTGACAAGCTTGCCGAACCACTCATCAGTTCACCTAAGCATCCCATCTCGCCCTTATCATCATGCGTTATTTGATATGGTAGCTGAAACTTTCAGCGAGAAGCACGGGATCGCCAATTGCACTCAGCGAGTCGCCGAATGTCATCTTAATCACCCTTTGTCTACACCCCTAACCCTTCTGCATTGTGACCTTTGGTGAACTAACCGTGGCTCACCGAAGGTGTTTGGCGACACGCCGAATGGAATGAACACCTGCCTACAACTGAATATCTCTGGTTAGTGTGTCATGTTCTAAGGTTATCTCAAGATTTTTGAAGACATGTCAGGTCCAAAGTAGAAGGAAGAGACGTGCCACCCCAACACATAAGATCACAAAAGTTCAGTAGAGATGCAGAAAAGCCAAACAAAACCAAAGCAAAGACGAAGAACAAGGAAGCTAGTTCCATTAGGAGGATTCCCATTGACCCTACCGTCCCTTTGTGGGCCCGAGGATTCATTACTACGATAAATACCTTTGGAGCAGCTTATGATTTAGATGAGATGATTATGGCTAACCTCGCTGTGGCAGCTGAAGCAAAGAACCAGAGTTAGAAGAAGGATACACCGGGCACTGATGCCCAGACAGATGGACCGACTGCTTAGACAGGATCCCCTCTTTACCTCCCTCTCTGTTTTTCTTTAATTGACTTGCTGGATATTTTTGTTATTTGCATTTGACGACAAGTAATTTTTAATTATGGTGGGGTGAGGCCCACCTTTTGTGTGCTACTCATACTTTGTATTGATAATTGGATTATTTTGTTTAAATTTTGTTGAGATACTGTGCATGTGTGGACGTTTGACCTTATGGCTCCCTTTTTGTTTTAATTGCAAAATGATTTTGACCCTTCCAAAAAATTTTAAATTTTTCACACATTTTCGCCACTCCTCGTATACACTTTAAATGTGGATGTTCATTAGCAAATTTGAGTCTCGATTTTGATCAATACCGATTACTTGAATAGTACTTGCAATCGAACGAACATGAGTGTACGGCTACGATGAGGTCAAATGATGTTGCTTAGACAATATGTTAACTCTTTGCATCTCATTGTGATTAGCCAAGTATCAAATTGACTCTCTTGCGATGACCGTTGCACACTTGCAAAAGTGTGGAGTCTTGTTTGACTTAAGTGTCGATGCCTTGTGTGATAAGCTTACTTTGAACCATGCATGACAACACCTACAATTTGCCATGTCAGTCTAGTCGATTAAGTGAAGCTTTCTCTTGAGATAATCTTAGGCAAATTTTGAAGAGTGTGAACCATTTTGACATATACCTCTTTTGTAAGTGTGTGAACCTCTCTTGAACACCCCTTGAACCTTACCTTTCTTTGGAAGATACTTGATGAAACCTAGACCATTCTTAATCCACTACCTATAATCCTCTTGATTTGTGGTTTAGTGAATAGTCAACTTAGGCCAAAAGCCTAAGTTGGGGGTGTGGTTAAAAGAAAAAGGGAAAATAAAGAAGTTCAAGATAGAAAATGACGAGTGAGATGTGAGAGAGGCGATGGAGGTGAGCGAGATTTGTCTATGTATACTAGATACATGCAAATCAACTTGAATACATTATATCTAGAACACATTACACCTAAATTTGATTTCATATATCATGATATACATGTTTCTAGACGTATCTTGTCGCACCAAAATCTAGTAGGATTCATAATATTGCAAACTAACATGCATCTAAGTAGTAGCTTCTAAACTAGTAGAATTATTGTAAGTTACCCAATAAAAATGTGTTGAATTTAATTGTAGACCCCTCGTAGCTAAAAAAATCCACCATTACTATCTTCTTTATTATTTTCAAGGAAATAACTTCATGAAATATAACATCATTGTCTCTACTTTCTCTAACAAAAATTATTATTTTATCTTGCTTAAAACAGAAAAGGGTATTATTTATTAGGCCATTGGAAATGTTTTAGAAAAGTGAACATAGTAAATTTTGTTAGAGAAAGCACATAACATGACCTATTTGACTAGTTTTAAGTTTTGTCTCTCTCAGTAGAAAGCCCAATAATGAAATTTTGCACTTTTATTGTAACGACATGTTCCCTTCATTATGAAAAATCCAATGGGAAAAGAATTTGGGCCAGAAAACTTTTGGGTAGTGACTTGGAAATTTCTAGCCAAGGCTAGACTTGGAGGAAATCTAAGTCAAGGGAGGTTTAGGGAAATCTGGTAATGAAGGGGGGGGGGGGGGTAGGGGGGTTTAATTATGAATTTGATCATATGAGTGGATAGCCAAGACGTTAAGGAGTCTGTACTATTTTACGAAATTGAATTTGGGCTAGTAGAACTCCCGAAACTAATCTTAGAGTAAAGGGCATTTTTAGAACGTCAAAGTTTGAAGGTGTGTTGCGAAATGGGTGCTTGGAGCTCAAATTCTAACTTTCTATCTCCATAGAAGCTGTCGGGGAGGGGGCGTTAGTTCGGCCAGGGCGGGATTGTTGTGGCGGGTTGGGTCCCGTTTTTGCGGTATAATTGCAACTTAAATCGGGAAAAACCCCAAAAATGTTATTTTCTGCAAAACTTCATTCTTGAGAGCTAGGGACCACCCAGGGCAGTTTCTTGACAGTTTCCCACAACTTCTAGCGCTAAATGTAACATTATTACTCCCCTAATTCATTTTTTTATCCGTAGAACTTAGAATCTTGGGTGATTATCGTTGGGGGAGGGTTTTGGCTTGAAGTTAATGGTGGGAAAAACCCTAATTGAATATTAATATCTTGGGTTTGGCCATGGATTGATTGTTTGATTATTATCTGGGTAAATTGGGCCTTGTTTATTGATCCTTGCATTAATTACTTATTTTTATACCAAGAACAAGCTGAAAGAATCCGGAAAGGGAAGGCTCAAGTGTCCTAGGAGCAAGCTTGGTTTTGAGGTAGGGGATGGATTGATTTCCTGTTTGTGTGATATAAGCCGGTTAATTGATTCATTCTATGCATACATATACGTGAATAGGGAAATGTGAAGTAAATCCCATGAAAATGAGTATGTGTGAACGAATGCATGACATGAACCTATTACCTGATTGTATGACTATGAGTATTATTCATTATGGGTGTGATTGTGCTGATTGGATCGAGTGTCGCATTTCGACACATACATTGGATCGAGTGTCACGTTCCAACACATACACTGGATCGAGTGTCACATTCTAACACATACATTGAATCGAGTGTCACGTTCTGACACACTAACAGTTTGGGTATTGGTTCCATGAGAGAACTACTTGTGCTGATTATGTTCCTGTCTCCTGTCATTGATATTGGGAAATTGTGTGTTGCTACTGAAATCATAATTGAACTATGTATTCTATATATTTGTGTTTATTGTGTTGTAATTTCTTGCGTGTATTTCGCTTACTGGAATAGCTATGTGATCCTACCGGTACAATGTGGTTGTGTACTGATACTGTACTTGCTCATTCTGTATTAAGTACATGACATATTCAGGTGGCTACTAATAGGCCTTAGCTAGGGGATCTTTGATCGAGAACGGATTCGAGGGTGAGCCAGTTCTTTCAGGCTGCAATAGATTCACTATTTGTTTAGTCCACTATTTTCAAACTCATACTCTATAGTTAGATTTATTCGTATGTTTGGTTTCGGGGTTGCACCCATTTTCGCTTAGACTTGTTGATTTGTAGAGTTTTGGTACAATGACTTTCAGGTTATATGGGTTGACTTTCCGCATTAGTTATGTTAGTTATTTCTGTTAAACTTTCAGAGTTTACGGGAACTCCATATTTCATTAGTCATTTAAACCTTCTTTCGTATCTTTAAATGTTTAGTTTTCATTAAGTTTCTTAGTCGGGTTGTCATAATGGTTCTCCTACCGGAGGGTTAGTGTGGGTGCCAATCATGGCGATCTGGGTCATGACAAAGTTGGTATTAGAGCCCTAGGTTCGTTGATGTCATTGTACCAAAATGAGTATAGTAGAGTCTTGCGGAACGGTACGGAGACGTCTATACTTTTCTTCGAGAGGCTATAAAACTTAAGGAGATCTCTATGTCTTCTTCTCGTTTCGTGCTATGATTTGATTCCAATTGGTATCTAGAGATCTAAATTGGTATCTGATCTCTTTCACCCTTCTCTCCGCATATGGTTAACACGCGATACAATAGTGTCAGGCCCATAGCCCCCATCAATTAGCCAACAGAGGAGTCCACAACAAGAGGCTGCAGTCAAGGCAGGGGTAGGGAAGAGGCCGAGGTAGGGTAGCCCCTTCTAAGGGTGGAGCTCCAGTTGAGAATGCTCCTAGAGGCCCCTCCTGCACCCCATAGAGAGGTGGAGTAGAATGTGGAGATCGAAGATGAGGAGGATGTTTGACCATATGAGGATGCACATGCTAAGACTACTGGTATTCCTTCCTTAGACCCAATGTTAGCTCAACAGATCACGAATTGTCTTAAGGGATTGGTCGTCCCTGGAGTCCTTCCCACAGTGCAAGTGACTCAACCTCCCGTCAATCCCCCCATTGTTGTTGTTGTTCCCAAGATGGGTGGAGAATTAGGCATTAATACCATTTTCTGTCCCCCTATTGGGTCCTGTGATGACTGGAGCTATTAGAGAGGGTATTCTTAATTTATTTTTAAGAAATAAGCAATGAAGCTCCATACCCGACAGTATAATTAAATAAATCCAAGTGGTGGTTATGTATGCTCTTCTGTTAGTAGGTTGATTAATTAATGATGTAATACGCTATGAGTCTTTGAGATGAATGTTATTTTATTCCCATGTACTTTTGATGGTGTACTATTAAGCTACTTTATATCTATAGGTAAATGGATACAGGTTGTGGCGGCAAGTGGGAGACTCATTTAATACCCCCAAGTGAGGATTTAGTTGGGCTAGGTTATTTCTATTTTTCTGGCAACTTGATATGAATATTTGTCCTTTTCTCGCCAAACATCAATTTCCCCAATATATAGTATGTAAGGGAGATGTTGTCTGTCATTATTTTACTAATGATGTGCCAAGATTTTGAAGTTTATTGTTATTGTATTGGAAGTGAAATGTTATGATATATTTTGGGTACATGTGAGAGGAATAAGCTGCTTGGTTGCTAGAATAGTATATCAGAAGGTGGTAGAAGAACAAATGTTCATGGATTGTATAAAACTGTAATAACTACTCCCGTTGTTTCAAATGTTTTTCTGGTTTTGACTTGACATAGACTTTAAGAAAGTAAATAATATTTTTAAATCTTGTAGCCTTGTATCAAAATAACACTTGGTCCATTATTTTACTTACTATAACAAATTTTTCGAAATACAAAATTATATGAATTAGGGAATAACTCCATGAAAGGAAAATTAATGCATTAGCATAGCTTCCTAAGAGCAGAGTGTCTACCAATTTCACCATAGTAGCATGTCTTGAACTCATAATAGCATATGAATAAGCAATTGTCAAGATTGAGCAAGCTATTTTAGATTAGTAATGACTCAAATAGATCAATAACAATAAAAAGTTGTTCAAATAAGAATTTTAGGTTGAAGGTTCATTTTAGATTTGAGTTCAGCTAAACCAAAGATGCATAGAATGTACCAAAATGTCCTTTAATCTTCTGGTCTTGAACATGTCATGTGAGTTGTGACACATTGAAATTAAGAATTGCCAAAAAAGGGAAGAGGCATTCTTTTTTTTGAACTTGGTAACTTTGGAAGGAGGCATTCTTTTTATAGCGGAGAGAGTATTAAAACTACTAAAATTGAAAATACGAAGAAAATATGAAGTGCTATTGCAAATATAACAACATAGATTCCAACATCAAGCTATAAGCTAAGTTGCTCGGCCTTTTCACTATTGGTGCCACACCCGTGTCGACATGAAATGGGTGTGGGATTCGTGTCCAATTTGGTCAACTGATTTTGGGTGCTTTGACCATAGTTGATAGGGTAAGTGTGGACAGTTTTAGTGATTGTCAGTAATCAATACAAAGGCTGAGGTGAAATTGAAGAAAATGAAATACCTTTTATATATAAATATTTATGTCACTCGTTTTTCGTTAATCTCCTTACAGATTCTTCTAAAGTTCTCCCGTAATATCTCAGAATTTAGGTTTTCTAACTCTTCTTTTAGATACTTTAATTATTTTAGGTGAATCCCTACACCCATATCCATTCATGGATCTATATCTCTGAATTTTAAAATTAGATAACAAAGGATCCAACATCTAGATCCGCACCTGTATCGGACAGCCGCACCGTGTCCGACCAACTTAGGCTATAAGTGCTAAGAAACATACCCCACATTAACAACAAACAACAATATGCAAATGGACTTAAACACACAGGGACTTGAAGCCTAATATATTTATAGATGCTTCTAAATATAGAGTCTAAACTTTATAAGATACTAATGGGATGCTTCCATATGCTAGATTTGCTCAATGTGAAATGAGTGTCGATGTCTGATGTCTCCAATTAGATGAGTAACTTAGAATAAAGAATGGAGTTATAATGAGCAAGATATCTGGAATGATAATTAACTGAATATATAAGACAATACCAATGCCTTCTATCTACCATTATACAACTTTCTCTAAATGCTTTTTTTGGGGCTCTAATAATCTTCTTTCTCAGGACTTGCACTACTATTTCTTAGACATTCTGCAGCTTCTATGAGAAGGTAATAACCTGAAGTTCTCTTCCCTTGATAGTTATTAGCATATTTTGAGTATTGTCCACCATGCAGCTAATATTTGGTGTAAGGTTAGTTTCTGGGACCTGAATTATGTCGCCTTGTTAGTGGGTAGGTGGTTTGCGATGTTATCTTTCATGTAGGTAGTATGGAAGGAGAGGGATAGAGTGTTTTAAGGGAAAAAAATTAATTTTGTAAATGTAAGGATTGGAGAGAATATATTCTCCACTTCTCCTTAGCTTTCCGTAATTTGAAATGCCAAACTTAGATGTTTAAGTTGAATAAAGAACATCATCTCCATGCATCTATTCTTATATGGTGATTTTGAATAGAATTTTTTCTAAAAATTTTTTCTGTCTCTTACTTTTTGTTTCTGTACATTCTATTATCTCATGATTTCTCTGTATGTTATATACTTCTCCAATACGAAAGGCATAGGACACAAAATGGAGAGCTTCAACTTCCAATTGCTCCTCCTCTTGGTTTTTCGAGTGTTGACAATTAGGAAATGTTGTGTTTAGATTGTTGTTATGTGATCTATGGGGAAGCCTATGACCCTAAGTAGTTAGAATCGTCGATGTATTTTGACCTTGCTCAAATACTTAAAGTTGATCATGGAGATCCTTCTTTAGTTGACTTTGACGGAAATCAGTAGGGCCTTACTTTGGGATAAGGGCCACTAGGAAAAGACTTTTTGTTTAAGTAAGGAGTAACTTGATTTAAGATTAGCTATATATGGTTGTGCCCATGTGTAGCTTCAGTTTCTATTTGTTATTGTACACAATGTATAACTATTTAAAAAAAAAACTCTAACATGCATATGGTCAACTATTTTGAAAGAAAGAAACAACAGTTGCTTTGAAGACATAGCTAACTCAATTCAGATTGCATACTTTTTCTTTCTTTTGGTGTAAACTGTAAAGAGGAATTTGTAATGAAGCATAATCAATACTTAGTTTCTTACAATACCTATAAGAATTGGATAGGATTTTTTTTCTCACTTGTAATTACTACAACACTTACTTAGTACTAGCTTTGTAAGACATTACCTTTCTCTAAAAAGGACATGTAGCTAATAACAAAAAGTGAATTCATTGTTCAACTGGAGTCCAGAGGCAAATCTAGGTTTTGTAAAATATGGGTTCCTACAATGATCAAGTTAATGTAAAACTAATTGTGTTCACAATCAACTTTTTATAAATACTTTGTGCATTTCTTAACCAACATAAGCTACGAAAAAAACACGGGGTCCCGTGAACCCATATCTCAAGGGCGAAATTCCCCCTGACAGAGTCATCCATCAAGATAGTCCACATATATATGTAAAATATTATCAACTAGAAATGATATTGGAATGTTGTATCAGTATAATACTAGTATATGCTGTCTTTTAGCAATTCAATGCTCCCGCTGGTCACATTGCTGTCAAAGACCTCAATCTCCTAGTCCGAGCCTCTTATGAAGTCTCTGAAGGGTTGTCAGATTGGACCATCATATTTAAAGGTACAATAAAAAATTTAATGAAACAAAACCAAATTTTATCTAGAAGAAAGCTTTTGATGAACTTTACTACTCTGATTTGATTATTTACTAAAGTTGGGCATTTTGTTTTTTTTTTGGTAAACTGACCATTTATTGATACCAAAAAGTGAAAATTGCAGTACCAAACAATTGCTGACCAATTGCTTTTAAGAATTGTACCAACCAAAAAAAGACAACTTACAAAAGGATCTACAAAGTAGCAACTATATTTAATCTAGTGATGCATACACAAAATAAAAGTATCGTTCCATCTTTAAGGTAGTCTATCCAGTGTTTGTAATGTATTCTTCCACTTGGCTAGGTTCTTTCTCTCACATGTATATACAACACAATTTCATTACAGAGTATGTCACTTTGATAGAGGTTGAACTGAAATCGAATATCATTTCATTCTCTCCATACCAGATACACAAGCATAGCAAATACACAACTAATTATTGCACCCTTCTCTATTTTCTTCCTTGCCTAGATAGTAACCCAGTCTAGTTCATCTTGCCAACTTCCAATGGTTCTGTTGATCCCTATCCATACCAATAACATGTGCCATAAAGCTCTAGTGACTCTAACATTTGAAGTAAAGATGTTCAAAGGATTCAAAAGTTGTACCACAAAAAGCACAATCTAGAGGCACATGAATACCAAATTTCTAAAGTCTCTCTACAGTTGCTAATCTTTTCCAGGTTGCTAGCCACAGTATGAACTTATGTCTAGGATGGATGTTCTGTTGTAATGCAATACTCTTCCGGGGAACTTTTGGGTGGGTAGGCATGAGCTTAGGATACATCTTTCTAATAGAAAATCTGCCTTCTTCAACCACTTCATTCAACTTAACATCAAGATGTCCTTCGAAAGAACAAGTTCCTAAGTACTTCCTTGACTCCAAAATTTTCCTTACAACCCAATTAAGTAGCACTACCTGGAATAGTCCAGCTCTCTACAGATTCATCTTTCATATAGTAGATATGTACTCAACTTATCCACAAACAATCCCTTTTTTCATGAATAGCCCACCGCAGTTTTAATATGGCAATAGTGTTCCACAAACTCAAATTTATAATATTCAGACCTCCTGTAGCCTTTGGAAGGCAGAGTTTTACCCACGAAACAAGAGCCTTCCTTGACCTTACTACTGAGCCTGTACACAAAACAGTTCTTCACACTCCCTCTATCATCTCCAAGATTCTTTTGGGTAATAGAAATATTTGTGCCCACTAAGTCTGCATACCAAAGACTGACTGATTTATTTAGTTCAATTCCCCCAGCATATGAAAGCAATTTTGTACACCAACACCTAATTCTTTCTGTAATCTTCTCCACAAAGGGCAAACACTGACCAATGGTCAGTTTCTTGGATGACACAGGCACCCCCAAATATTTAAAAGGTACTTCCCCTTCTACATATCCCATTCAAGTATCCAAGTTATGAATTTAAAAGGGAAACCCAACTCAGCAAGAACTTCCCTCAGGAATTCCCATTCAATAGATTCATAAACTTTCTTTAAATCAACTTTCATAGTGCATCTATGGGACATGACTTTCCTTGAGTACCACTTCAACACCTCATGGCTAAAAAATATATTATCTATAATGCTTCTCCCTTCAATGGAAACAAATTGTAATGGACTAACAATCTTTCCTATGATAAGTTTACTTCTATTGGTCAAGACCTTGGTGATAATCTTATAGATAGTTGAACAACAAGCTATAGGTCGATAGTCTTTCACTTGGGTGGGGGTAGCAATCTTAGGCACAAGTGTTATAGATGTACCACTAACAACTTTCAATAACTTCCTAGTACTAAAGAACTCTTTAGTAGAATTTATAAAATCATCTTTAACAGTAGACCAATGTTGCATGAAGAACTCCACTAGGAAACCATCATTTCCTGGGGTATTATCCTTAGCCATCCCTTCCATTGCCTCAATTATCTATTTGTCTGTGAATGAAACTATGAGCAAGCATCATTGTTGATAGGATAAGCAAGGAACCTTCCTTATGATTCTACATTTGGACTTGGAAGGTCTTCAGTTGCTGTACCCATAAGGCTGGAGAAGAAGGAGATGAATTCCTCCTCCACAAGAGTAGGTTCCTGCAATTTAACCCCATTAGCTTTGTAAATAGAATTAATATCATTCCTACTAATCCTTATCTTCATTTGGGCATGGAAATATTTGATATTTGCCTCTCCACCAACTATCCACTTTACTCTGGATTTTTGTTTGAGAACATGTTCCTCCACTCCAATTCCTAATTTCATTTAATACCATTTGTTCCTACTCAAGCAAGTCAGTGTTGAGAGGTTGTGCTGCAATTTGACTCTGGATCACCTCTAGACTCTATTTGGCATGTTTTATTTTTTGGGTATAGTATGCCATGTAGGAGTTGAGATCCTTCAAGCCCATTTTTAGAGCTTTAAGCTTGCTTCACAACTGAAACATTCTTGTACCAGCAACCTTCCCACTCCAAACGACTGATAGTATTTTGGAGAAATTAGGATGGTCCAGAATAGTTTTAAATAATCTAAAAGGTTTTGGTCTGGATGGAGGTCTTGTATTCACCTGAATGAGAATTGGGGAGTGATTAGATACTTCTAGATTCAAGAACTCTACTTCTACGTGTCCATAATCCATTATCCACTGAAAGTTCCCCAGGACCCAATCAATTTTGGAATAAACTCAATTAACATTATGTTGTTTATTACATAAAGTAAAGTACCATCCTCTTTGCTTTAGTGTTGTAAGTTGCAGAGTATCAATACAATCTTGCAAAGATTGTGTCTCTTCTGGCATAACAGGGGAGCCTAACCTGTCATCAGTAGTTAAACATTGTTGAAATCCCCACTTAGCAACCAAGACTCTTAGATAGTACCCCCAATCTCTCCATAGGTCCTCTCTTTGCTGACTTTCATTCTTGGGATAAACAACAATAAAGTAAACCAAGAAGGGACTAGTTGTGTTTGAAATTTTACAGTAGATGAATTGCTCATGAACAACCAATGTGTGTGCTTGTCTATGATCTTTCCATAGCAACTAGACTCTACCATTATAAGCCATATGATAGTTTAGACAATGCTTCCAATCAGTCACCATCCTCTACAAAATATTCCCAGCTTTGTGAACTTTTACTCTAGTTTCAACAACTCCTATAACATCTACCTTATTCTTCTTTAGAAAAGTCTTAGATCTTTCTTCTTTAAGGGTTGGTTAAGCCCTCTTATGTTCCATGTTAAGATGATCATTGAAGGGTGTGAGTGCCTCCAGGATATGCAGCTACCTGGAGAATGTTATAACTACTTGTGATTTGTACTCTTGCCTGCATTTGCATGGAATTAGGAGTAGTACCTTGCCCTGAGCTTGCAGAATCAGAATTTACCCCTTTCCCTTCCCCCCTGTCTAGTTTGCTAGCAACTGGCATGGTCTGTATAATGTTCCCCCTAGCCTTCCAGTCGTATCTTGGTTGTGGAGCTTTTTGTCTTTTGTATCTGCGTTTCTTCTTCTTAACTTCCTGAAATTGAGGTTCTTCTTCCTTTTCCTCAGCTTACTTTCCCTCAACCTTAGTCCAATATGGTTCAACACAATGCCCAAATTTCATACATACAGTGCAAAACTTTGGACGCCAGTCATATTCCACTGCCTACTGGAAGGATCCTGTTGGCGTCACCATTTCTATGGCATCCAACATAGGTCATCATACATTTGTTTCAACAAGAACTCTGGTGTACAAAATTCTAGCCATTGTAGCAGTAAAGCTATCAGTGTAGAGAGGTTTCCCTATTGCACTCGTAACCTTGCTCAAAACATCACTAAACCAATACCCTACCGGTAGCCCTGGAAAAGTAATCCACAATGGTATAGTAGTTATATAATAAAGATTGAATTCAAAATCTATATCCCAGTTCTACAACACAAAGGGTTTGTTGAAATACATATAAGGACCATCTTGCATTCCTCTATCTCATTCTTCAACAGTGTCGAATCTGAAAAGAAAGTATCTCTCATCATGTAACAAGATTTGGGGTTTTTTCACGTACTTCTAATTGTGCACCACAAAATTTTCCATTGTTTTCATATATAGGGTATCACCGATAACATACCCTATTAGGGTTGACTTCCAGTAATCTACTTGTTCTATTAAGTCTTCTTGTTCAATACTCACATAAATTTTTCCTTCCTTAGAGCTGGGTAGTACATAAGATAACACTTTACCTTGCTTCACCTCTATGTTGCCCTCATAAGCCGGCTTCTCCAGCAGTGTGGGCTGACTTGAGGAGTCCTCTTCCGAAAATTGTATCATTCGAGCAACTTGGTATGAACCAGTTTCATATGGCTCCAGTTGAACTGACGTAGAATTGGATTCATCTCCTTCATCTTCTGCAATAGTTTGAAATTGAGCTGGGAGGAAGCTTCCAAATGTTAGACGTCTTAATCTACTCTCCAGCATAACTAATTTTGTCTCCGACCTAAATTTCTTACCAGAACTTGCCTGACTTTTCATCGTGAAATTGCTGATTGGAATTTTGTTTTGATAAGAATTAGGTTATGGAGTTGGTCTTTACTTCATCAAAATGTCGAATCAACTAATGTAGCCTTGTAGTATATGTATATATATATATATATACAAAAATGAACTTTTTAAAGTAATTCTGCAGGGAAGTGGTTACCAAATTTCTGCATCATGAAGGGCAGTAAGAGATTCAACTGCTTGTTGTAGGCTAGGTTGGCAGGAGCAACACCTTTTTGGTTATGGTGAGGTTGATAAGCCAATTGTAAAGGTCTGCTGCTGAATCCTTGTAGAGGTCTTTAGGCATTGAATTTCTTAAGTTTGATCCAGTCTATTGCCATGTACTAGTAATTTTGGTGTTTTTCATTTTTTATAGGACGGGAATGCCAACAATACTCCAAAGCGTGCAAAGAGCATCAAAAGTACTAGTAAGATTGTTCAGTAATTCTTTGCCAACTTGACTTCTTTATATATCTCTATCATTGAGTTGTTTTCTCCTCATCTTTTCCCAATAAGAAGTCTAGCTCCAAAACATTGGCGTTGTTAGTTAGCACTGTAACTATATCATGATCATCATCCGAGAACTTTAGTTTTTGCTTTAACTCATATTGTTATAAAAAAGGAATAGTAACCGCAACAAAACTTCTTGTTGTATTCAGGTTCTCTTAAATCATCATATACTCTTATATATAATTATAATTAACCAAAGAAATATACATTTAATATATATATATGTATACATATATATTGGAGGGCCAAAGACTTTTATCTTTTCAATTATAGAGAAGAATAATTAGTTTCATGCAAGACATATTAAAAGGAAGAAAAGTTACATTACTTTTAGTGATATCATGAATTTTGAGTGAATAAAAGTTGAGAGCTTAACCCATTTGGATAATCCATATTTTACCCATAGTTTACCCATATTTTATCCAGATTTTTATGGGTTATATATGGGTATCAACCTATATTTTAGCCATATAAAAAATCACACACCCAACCAATTAAAATATGGGCGGGTTACCAAAATATGTGCTAATTTTTCCGGCATTATTCATCAGATATCCATCTATCTTTGAAAAATAATCTAAGTTTCTATTGGGGCGGCTGAAGCCAAAATACCTCCTTTGTTATCTAGGCCAATTCAAATTTTTTGACCCACAGTATCATCAACAACAACAACTAAACATTTATGGCCAAGCATTCACAATGTTGTCCAACCACCAATACTCCTGAATTGTCGACTCAGAGATTTTGCTGCGCAAAGGGGACATGAACATGAAGACACCTATGAAGGCTGACAACAAGGTTGGTGCCCAGTTGATGAATTCTAGCAGGTAAGGTGACCACCTAAAAAAAATTATGTCAGGCCAACTTACAAATGGAGATTTTAATTGTCGTAGACTTCTTAGAGTTTTGTGATCAACAAATAGAAATGTAACAACGATATATTTTTCAGATCCATTGAAGAAATAACAAGTTTTCTGTATGACTGTTTCTCTTGACTAGTCCAAAAATATGCAAGTAAGTCAAACATTGAATTACTCTATAAAAATCAAAATCAGTAAAATAAATAGCCAGGTTAGTACCTTCTTGAAGCCAATAACACCCCAACGATTGTCAAGTTGGTTTGGCTGACCGATAATGACTAGGCAATCAGCTGGATCAGATTGAACCCGTACCTATGTTTACCAAGAAATAAGGGCATTAGAGCTTTGAGATGGTGTAAAAAGATGGAAAACAAAGGCAAAAGTAACACAAGTTGAAACGATTATTTTGTGGTCTTATGATGCTAAATCATTACCTTGCGGAATTGTTTTACAGAAAAGCTGAAATGACTCACTATAATAGTAAAATACAAGTTTCTAAAAGCTAGCAGATTATTTAAGTCGCCGTCTATTTTACAACAGTGCAAACATAAAAAATAAAATATAAACACCAGATTTTTTTGGAGATGCATAACTTTTTAAAGGTTGAATAATGAACTTATAAAAAATAAAATATTAACACCATCTATTAGAAGGTTGTTTTGTCTTTTCAGTGAGGTGAAGCTAACACTGAAAACTTAACCTTAACCCAAACATCAATTGTAAAAAAGAGAAACTCAATGATTCCAAGCAATAATACAAACACATGAACAAGTCCATGTTGATTATACTTTTGATAAAATAAATCATGAGAGTACACACAAGAAAAAATATTGAATGCACTTGATGGGAACAAGTAGCACGATTGGTATTATACCTCATCTCATAAAAGCCTAGGCACCAGTGCATAGACCTCAAAGTAATCATTATGTTTGCATAAAATCATTACAAATCACATGCGAGAAATTGAAAGCATAATCTAGAGGTTCTTAATTCTTTTACTTATGAGAGGAACTTACTGCTTCACGAACATTGATTTTCACCCAATCAGCAGGAGGTCCAACATCAACCACTTGGACATCCAACCTGGCGGATGGAAAGCAATTTATCATTATATCCGAAACAGAGGAACCAAAAACAAAAAGAGATAGAGAAATACTACTGAAGTTCCTAGTACTCTTTTTTCTTTTTGGTGATAAAAACTACTGGTGTACAATTTGAAGCTCATGATATTCAAGTTTCTAACAATAGTAAGCGTTTTCTATCCTGTAGTAAGCCTATTCACTACGGAGTTGGTCTTGAGGAGAATAATAAGCTAGAGAGATCAAAAGTTAGAGAATGTATGTGAGTGATGTCCTCAGCCCGACGGTTCCTATTCCAAATGATTATCGGATACCATTTTAAGGAAGTTGATTTTGCTTATAGAATGCTACCCAAAAAAATAGATACACCGCTTGCTCCAAGAAAACAAACTATATGTGGCATTGTATACAAAAGTGGATAGCCTACACAATAATTTCTCTACAACACTCAGAAAGGTGACCGAGTTAGTTGAGCAGGGGATCTCCCAAATGGAGGTCTCAAGTTCGAAACTCCCTTCATACTTTCTCAGTTGAACTTGTCATGGGGCTTGCTAGTGCAGGTTACCTCTCATGATTGGTTTGTTGGCTATTAAACTAGAGCGAAATTTACCCCGGCCTTTTGCAACATCCAGAATCCAATATTATAAAGTTTTTGTTTCTCTAGCCTAGAAATTCTCTATATTTTCTATTAATATGTAAGTCTAACAAGACTAACAGACTAGTAGATAGCATCAAAGCTAAAGTAAACATACTAACATGAGTTGAAATTGAATGCAATTCAAAGACCAATCTGACATGTTACAAAATAACTTATTAAGATTAAACTAACAAATGCAATTTCAAATGCAGTTTCATTACCACTAGCATTTGTAATGAAACATTCTAGATTTCATCAAAATGACTTAAGATTGACTTGAGAGATAAAAACATTAGAAGAAAGGATCAAGATAAAGTATGACTTACTGCTTAGATGTTTCAATTTATACAGCTTTCATTGGGTGCTCCACTTCATTCTTCTTAAAACAAAATGCCCAACTTCAGTAAATAATCAAATCACAACAGTAAAGTTCATCAAAATATTTATTCTAAATAAAATTTGGTTTTGGTTCATTCAATTTGTTGTTGTACATTTAAATATGATGGTCCAATCTGACAAACCTTCAAACACTTCACTAGAGGCTCAGACTGGGAGATTGAGCTCTTTCGCAGCAATGCGACCAGCGGGAGCATTGAACTGCAAAAAGATAGCCATGAGGTGTGCACCCACTAACTCCCTCTATAAGTAACCTCCTTTAGGAGGGACATACCAGTATTATACTGAAACAACATATGAGTATCATTTCTAGTCCAACCCCACTTCCGTCAAGGACTTTAATATATGACTGTCCCATCACCATATGGCAAGTTGGTGCTACGAAGCTACGTCGGATTTTTATCATTCATGTAGTTGATAAAGTCTTTCCCTAGTGGCCCTTATCCCAAAGTAAGGCCATACTAATTCCTGTCAAAGTCAACTAAAGAAGGATCCATGATCAACTTTGAGAACTTGAGCGAAGTCGAAATACGTCAATGATTCTAACTACTTAGGGTATAGGATTCCACATATATCAATTAAAATGTGTACAACATATACAACATATGTGAATATACATCATATAACAACAATGTAAACACAGTGTTACCTCATTGTCAACACCCAAAAAACCAGGAGGAGGAGCAATAGGAAGTTGAAGCTCTTCGTTTTGTGGCCTATGCCTTTCATATTGGAGAAGTATATAACATACAGAGAAATCATGAGATAATAGAATGTACAAAAACAAAAAGTAAGAGATATATAACTTTTTAGAACAAATTCTATTTAAAATCACCATCTAAGCATAGATGCATTGAGAAGAAGTTCTTTATTCGACTTAAGCATCTAAGTTTGGCATTTCAAAATGTGGAAAGCTAAGGCATTTCAAACATCTAAGTTTTGCATTTCAGAATGTCCAACTGCCATCTCACAGTCATATAACCTACTTTAAAAAAGAAGAAAAGTAGAACCATAAAAATGAAAAGAAGCAAACACAAACTATTCAAGTGACTTTATAGGCCACAAAAGATGGTTTGTTGGTAAAAGTTTTCTAAGTTAATACTTCACAAAGCACCCACCAATTTTTTTGATAAGGTTAACTAATTTGTTAATGATCGAGGAAAATCCTATATATAAGACGTATACCAAGAAATAGAGAATCTATACAAAAATATGGTCATCTACAAAAGACATTCAATCATCTATACAAGTAGGCACCTCATAGGTGCACCGAAAAAGAAACTAAAGATAAAAAGGCTAATCCTTACAT
The DNA here is from genome assembly GCA_029007595.1 of Solanum commersonii. Classification (NCBI taxonomy): domain Eukaryota; kingdom Viridiplantae; phylum Streptophyta; class Magnoliopsida; order Solanales; family Solanaceae; genus Solanum; species Solanum commersonii. Next base: position 774,802 of record JAJTWQ010000088.1, read on the forward strand.
TTACAAAATCAATTTATATCCCTTCAAACACTCTCTCCCTCTCCTTCCATACAACCCACATAAAAGAAAACATCACAAACCACCTACCCACTAACAAGGCGACATAATTCAGGTCCCAGAAACTTACCTTATACCAAATATTAGCACATGGTGGACAATAGTCAAAATATGCTAATAACTATCAAGGGAAGAGAACTTCAGGTTATTACCTTCTCATAGAAGTTGCGAAATGTCCAAGAAACAGTAGTGCAAGCACTGAGAAAGAAGATTAGGATAGCCCCAAAAAAAGCATTTAGAGAAAGTCGTAAAATAGTAGATAAAAGACATTGGTATTGTCTTATATATTCAGTTGATTATCATTCGAGTAAGTTCTTATCTTATTTGAGCATCAAAAGATATCTTGCTCATTACAACCACATTCTTTATCTTGGAGACATTAGACATCAACACTCATTTCGCATTGAGCAAATATAGCATAAGGAAGCATCCCGTCAGAGTCTCATAAAGTTTAGACTCCCTATTCAAAAGCATCTATAAATATTTTAGGCTTCAAGTCCCTGCGTGCTTAACTCGTGAACCACTTGCCACCACTCAGATACGTATATTAGATCCTTGGTCCTCTATATTTGACCAAGACTTAACAGAAAGAAAGATGTAACATTCCTTGGGTATGTTGTTGTTTGTTAATGCGGTGTATGTTTCTTAGCACTTATAGCCTATGTTGCTCGGACTCGGTGCGGGTGTCCGATACGGTTGCAAATCTAGATGTTGGATCCTTCATGATCTAATTTTTAAGATTCGGGGATATGGATCCATGTAAGGATACAGGTGCAGGGATTCACCTAAAATTAATTAAAATATCTAAATAAAATAGTTAGAAAACCTAAATTATGAGAAATTACGGGAGAACTTGAGGAGAATCTGAAGGAGATTAACGGAAAAGGAGTGACATAGAAATTTCTAGATAAAAGGTATTTCATTTTCTTCAATTTCACCTTAGCTTTTTTATTGATTATAGACAATCATTAAAACTGTCCACACTTACCCCATATATTTTTGTCAAAGCACCAAAATTTTCTTTACCAAATTGGACAGAGATCCCATACCCATGTTGCGTCGACATGGTGTGGAACCCAATGTGAAGAGTCTGAGCAATTTAGCTTATAGCTTGATGTTGGAATCTATGTTGTTATTTTTGCAAAAGCACTTCATATTTTCAATTTTAGTAGTTTTAATACTCTCCGCTATAAAAAGAATGCCTCTTTCAAAAGTTACCAAGTTCAAAGAAAAGAATGCCTCTTCCCTTTTTTGGCAATTCTTAATTTCAACGTGTCATAAGTAGAGTCCGAGCCACTAAGCTTGTAGCTTGATGTTGGAATCTATGTTGTTATTTTTGCGAAAGCACTTCATGTTTTCTTCATATCTTAAATTTTAGTAGTTTTAATACTGTCTCTGCTATAAAAAGAATGCCTCCTTCCAAAGTTACCAAGTTCAAAGAAAAGAATTCCTCTTCCCCTTTTTGGCAATTCTTAATTTCAACGTGTCTCAACTCACATGACATGTTCAAGACCATAAGATTAAGGAAAATTTGCTACATTCTACGCATCTTTGGTTTATCTAAACTAAAATATAAAATGAACCTTCAACCTAAAATTCTTAATTGAACAACTTTTTATTGTTATTAATCTATTTGAGTAATTACTAAACTAAATTAGCTTACTCAATCTCAACAATTGGTTATTCATATGCTATTTGAGTTCAAGAAAGGCCGCAATGGTGAAATTGGTAGACACACTGCTCTTAGGAAGCAGTGCTAATGCATCTCGGCTCAAGTTCGAGTGGCAGCACACTATCTTTTAATAAGGATAAATAGATCTTATAGTGAATTAAATTCCCGATTTTGCATTTAAAATTATGTAATTAAGGGACTCTTCTTTTTAAAGTCTTTTTATGATATTTTCAACCTTGAGCACACATTAACTCACATTTCCTTTTTGATCATTTCAATTGTAATTGTTAAAAAGTCCCATATCGGAAGAGGAATGGGAAATTGGACTCCTTATATGGACTTGGAAAAACCTCCCCCCATGAGCTAGATTTTGCGGTTGAGGTAGACTCAGGTGTCATATCTTTATATTGTATTAGAGTTACTCATCTAGTTTGTTGTTTACCAATTTTGGGTCCCCATTTATAACGGTTCACGCTTTAGTTGAGGTCTGGGCGTACGAGGGAATGTTAAGAAATCTCACATCAGAAGAGGGATGAGAAATTGGACTCTTTATATGGAAATGGACAAACCACCATTCATAACCTAGGGTTGAGTTGCGTCCAAGTGTCATATCATTACAGTAATAACCATTCATTTGATAACCTTTTTAGTCGATGAAATCGTAAAACTATACGATTCATTAGAAAAAGGAAATAGTTGCTTTTTTCTATATAACAAGACTATGTTGCTCGTTAGATTTCTTCGGGACATTTCCCACTAAGTGATTTATATGAATCATTAATTTTCCTTTCATGGAGTTTCTCCCTAATTTATATAAATTTGTATTTTGAAAAAACTGTTATAATTTTAAGTAAAATAACTGGACCAAGTGCTATTTTGATCCAACGCTACAAGATTCAAAAAAATTATTTACTTTCTTAAAGTCTATGTCAAGTCAAAACCAGAAAAACATTAGAAACAACATGAATAGTTATTAAGGTTTTATACAGTTCATAAACAATTGTTCCTCTACCACCTTCTAATATACTGTTCTAGCAACCAAACAACTTATTCCTCTCACATGTACCCATAATATATGGTAACATTTCACATCCAAAACAACAGAAATAAACTTTAAAATCTTGGCACATCATTAGTAAAACAATGACAGACAACATCTCCCTTACATAGTATATATTAGGGAAGTTGATGTTTGACGAGTAAAGGAGAAATATTCATATAAAGTTGCTAGAAAAATAGAAATAACCAGGCCCAACAAAATGCTCTCTTGGGGGGGATTAAAGGTCTCCCACTTGCCGCCATAACTTGTATCCAATTACCTACAGAGCTAAAGTAGCTTAATAGTACACCATCAAAAGTACGTGGGAAGAACATAAAATTCATCTCAAAGACTCATAGCATATTACATCATTATTTAATCAACCTAGTAATAGAAGAAATTACACAATCACCGCTTGAATTTTTTTAATTATACAATAAACTACAGAGCTACATTGCTTATTTCTTAGAAAAAATTAAGAATACCCTCTCTAACAACTCGATGTTTACACTGTGATATTTGGAAAGAGAAACATAGCCCTTTATAGATGCTTTACACATGACTGTGTGAACAAGCAGCAAAAAGCCTTTAACCCAAATGACCACATAAAATCATGGTTAATCAAGACACAATTCCTCGACTCAGTGCAGTTGATTATTGACCTACTGCTTCTGATAAGCTGAGGACATTTTGAGCAAGAGGCTAATATCCTCTGTAGTTCTTGATTCAATTAATATAGTCAAACATCTCTGCAATTCATTTTAGAAGTATTCCTTCAAACTATAATTGGAATTGGATTAAATTAACTCAATCAAAAATCAGGCCTTGCCACCATACGTTAATCACATTGTACTTTCAGCTAAATTAAATAAATTATATGGTATATTCAACTGGACTAAATTAAATCAATTAATTGAAGAAAATGTTTGAGAAAGATACTAAGAGACCATGAGAATTAAGCACTGAAATGATCAAAGGAACTTGAGCGCAACAAAAAAAAGGAAGAGAAAATAGAATAAAGAATAGAAGAAAAGGATTGCACAAAATGAACCAACATTAAGCGAAAAAGTCCCCGTGAAAAATTAAAAAAGTAAATTCAGATCCAGTTTCTTTTTTAAATGTTAATTTACAAAGCAAACGTGAAAAGGAAAACATAATAACCTATACCGAGTTCAACTAGTATAAAATCTCACCTTACAATATAATCAAGACTCAGTCACATCGACTATAGAACAGCATGTTAAGAACTATAATGTTGCAGTATAAATTAGAACTAATCAAATACATCTGCAGAATAAAAGGCTTACCCAATCATAGCCACCTAATCTAATCACAGATATCCATAACCTAGCACGAAGAACATGACAAGATTTAATATGTACCAGGAACAAGATGAAAATAAAAAGGCTCCATGATAAAACCATGATACACTTACTTTAAGCAATTAAACTGATGACCATAAAACCTAGGTGGTTTATATTTCACGCCTTCTCCCGGTAAAATGTTCCTAGTTTTCCTAAAAAGGCAGCTTGATCCTTAAGGGAGCCTTCATCATGCTCACAATCAGCCATCTGAAATTTCAAATGAATGATCATTTTTAATAGGGAAATTTGAAACGAATGATCATTTTGCAATGGTATATCAGAGTATGTACCACTGCAAAAATATTCTCAGATGCTTCCCCACTATGCTCTCCAGCATTTACAGTTGAAGGATTAATCAGAAACATTGGACTAGCTAGTTCTGGCATTTTTCCAATTGAAGAATCAGTAACTTCGAGTTTCACTTATGGAAATTCGCATGACTTATCCTCATCATCAATGGTAACAGTTGTAGGGTTCGCTTTCGTTTGAGGGTCCTCATAGATCATTTTTCTCACTCTGGTGAACTTTAATCATTTCTCCTTCATCAATAGTCAACTTTAGATAGCCACTTACCATATCATATGTTCCAGCATCAATAGTAGGTGTTTTGTTCTCCAGCACCACATTGTCGTGTGCCTCTGGCTGACTTTTAGAGTTGAGCTGGTCCTCAGCATTGCTTTTGCCAGTCTTAACACCATTTTCGTACTTGACCGTTGACTCTTTGGACACAAGGACATCACTAGCAGGGACATCCTTTTCAGCGTCCAACATCTCTACATTACCCTTATTCATTCTGACAACTAGTCACATACAACATATCATATATATCAAATTTCGATAATCTAATACCTATCTCCTCAACAAAAAGAACCCAAAAGTGAAAGGAAATGGAAGAAATAACTTCCAAAAAAACTAATATGCATCACTCATTCCACTAGTTATATGATTCTCTACAAATTTCATACGTTTATTTCAAAATTCAGGAATAACTTAACTTGAAAAACAGAAAAAAGTTGTTTTCACTTTTTTCACTTCAAATCACTCGCAAAGACTAAAAAGTACTTTTTTTTTTTGTCAAATTCACTCAATTTTCATGGCCAAACTCCCTTATACATAAAATCTAGCAAAAGCATGCATTCCTCCACACAAAAAAACCCTAACCCTACTTTCATCAAAACAAAATTGAGGATACAAAAACAAACATAATTTTTTTTTTGTTTTTTTGTCAACTCCAAACAAAATGAAAAATAAAAAAAGGTCCTCCCGCCGACCAATTCACAAAATAAAAACATCAAAACTTCATCCACATCTCAAATGTGTTTAGTATTATCATTTTTTTCAAAAATAGAGCAACATTTCACAAATAAATAAGTAATGCCGGTGAGTAGTTTTTTTTACAGGAATCCATCAAATTCAGCAACAGGTAGGAATCTACAAATGAAATCGGAGGTTGATGAAGCAAAGTAGATTAACAAAAAGGAAACGATTGTGAGCTTAACCCTCTAATGGCAGCTTTGGCTTCTTTAAATATTTTTGGCACTAAGTAACTGAAGAGTGTGAGTAGGATATGAGTTAATTATTTTGTCTTTATGTGACTTTTTGAGAAAATGACTAAAATGGTACTTAATTTACTAGTAATGTTTTCTTTTAGTCTTTCTAATATATTTTAGGAATAGTTTCAATTATATATAATAAATTATTAATTAGTTTATTACAAATATAGTCATATAATTAAAAATCATTGAAAGTATTCATTGACTATATGTATAATATAGTTTGTTAAAAGTCATATAAAGTATAAAATGAGCACTGGCTATTTAATATAGCTTATCTATACATGAAAATATACTTAAAAAACTAAATATAGCCTAATTATATATGAAGTATGCATTGACTCTACATGAAGTATACATTGATTATTCAATCTCGATCAGCTCAAAATCACCTTTAAATAGTATCAAAATTTAGATATGAAATTCTCTTGATATTTTGAGTCTTTTAATATATAATTCACTCAAAATAATTCACGTTTGCAGTACATCAATTTTTATTTTTATTTTAAAAAGAGAAACCGATGAAGAAGAAGAAGAAGAAGAAGGAGAACGATAAGGAGAAGGAGAAGGAGAAGAAGGAAAAGAAGAAGAAGAAGAAGAAGGAGAAAAAGGAGAAGAAGCAGAATAAGGAGAAGAAGGAGAAGGAGGAGAAGGAAGAGGAGGATGAGGAGGAGAAGGAGGAGGAGGAAGAGAAGGAGGAGAAGGAGGAGGAGGAGAAGAAGAAGAAGAAGAAGAAGCAACAACAACAACAACAATGGGTGGGCTGGGTTGAGCTTATCCCACAAATTTTTTAATCAGCCCTGCATGACAACTTTTTTCATTTTCAACCCATCCAGCATAGACATTGTATTATTTTTTATTAGACCATTTTCTTTTACTAGCTTGAATATTTTAGTAGCTTTAATGAAATTATTTTAATAAATAATGCTTGATCACGCTTATAATATGTAAAAAGTTAAAATTAAATTTAAACCCACATAAAATCACTTATACCCGCAACCCACTCCGCACCATTTTAGTTCTTAGAAAATTGACTTTAACCTGCCCCACATCCCACCCACCCCGCTCGGATAGGCTTAAACCCACCCGGCCTACATCTGCCCCGACTCGTTATCATCCCTAGGGAGGATGAAGAAATAAGGAAAAGAAGTCATTAATGGCGAAATGGGAAGAAAGAAAAAGAAGATTAGAAGCCATTATTGGCGAACTAGAAAGACAGAAGAAGAAGTTTTGGATAATTTTAGTAACTTTTAAAATGTAACTAATTTTTTTGGAATGGAAATAGTTAAATGGTCATTACTTATAATTTTTCATATATTTTACTTGATCGAAATTGTTCTTAATAACAAAAGGTGTTCATTTCGGTTGTTTATCCTCAACCTAACAAATTTATCAAATATAAAGGGAGAGACTATCTAATTATATAACATTCCTACAATATTTATTATTGGAAAAACTACATAAATGGTCATAAAAATCAAAATAATTACATGGTCATACCCTCAATTCAAAGTAATTCAAGAAATACACATTCTCTCCAAAAAAAAAAAAAAATTACAGCCCATACCCCCCAACTCATTAAAGCTGATAATTTTCGCTGAACTGATACTAAATTAGTATCATATATTGTATTGATATGATTAAGGCAGATAATTTCGCTTAACTGATACTAAATCAGTATATATATTGTATTGATAACATTAAACTTTGTTATTCAGAAATTACTCATTAGTCAATAATACTATAAGAGTATATGTATATTGTTGTGGTATCAGCAAGGCTTCTTGTTCAGAAATTACTCATTAGTCAATAATATTATAAGAGTATATGTATATTGTTGTGATATCATTAAAGTTTCATGTTCAGAAATTATTCATTAGTTAATGATATTATAAGAGTATATGTATATTGTTGTGGTATCATTAAGGTTTCTTGTTCAGTAATTACTCATGAGTTAGAATAATTGACTCATGAGTAATTTCTGAACCAGAAACCTTGATGATACCAATACAGTATATATATACTGATTTAATATCAATTAAGTGAAATTATCATCTTTAATGATACCAATACAACATATGACACTGATTTAGGGTGTGTTTGGTATGAAGGGAAATGTTTTGCTAGAAATAAGTGGATTTTAACTTATTTAGTCATTTTTGGTTGGTGAATAGAAAATACTTTTTAATGTTTGGTTATGTGAAGGAAAAATTTTTTTCAGAAAATATCTTTTATTTTTTTCTTGAGACTAAACGATACTATTTAGGAAAAAACTTTTTGTGTAACAACTTGTTTCCGTCATTATAAAAAAGCCAATGGGGGAAAATTATATTGATTGTTTGTAGACCAAGAACAAGCGGAACGAATCCGGAAAGGGAAGAATCAATTTTCTTAGGGTTCAGCTTGTTTCGAGGTAGGTAATGGTTGTGATTCTAGGATTGTATGATGTATGCTTGTTCTTGCTTCGTTATGATACTTTTATATGTATGAATATTGCAATGTTAATCACACGTGTTGTAAATGAGATAAATAATTGATGACTAATATGAAATCATGACTTAAATGTATGATCTTAATAATATACTTGTGATTGTGATTGTATTGTGTGAATGGGATGGGTTGCCACATTCCCGCATAACTAACTTGGATCGATTACCATGTTTCGGCATAAATATGGGATCAGTTGCCATGTTTTGGCATAAATATGGGATCAGTTGCCCCATTTCGGCATGCTAACTATTTGGGTTTGGGTTCCATGAGAGGACTAATGATTTTACATAAAAATGTGAAGTTGTTCATTGTTTGTAAATGTTGATAATATTGTATATGTTGATATATATGCATGTGATTATAATGTTGTTTGACTTGTTTCTGTTGCACTAGTGGGATAGCCGCGTGATCCTACCAGTACACTCTGGTTGTGTACTGATTCTGCAGTTGCTCTTATTTTGTTGAGTACCGGGCATCTTCAAGCGATTACTGACAGACCTCGCATAGGAGATCAGTGATTGTCACTTCGAATTCAAAGGTGACCCAATTATTTCGGGCTACCATGGAATTCTCTTTCATCTAGTTCAACCATTTTCAGAGTTAGACATTTGTTTTAGTTGGTTCATTAGTATGGGTTGTATCCAATCTTGTTTAGACTTGGTTCATTATTATATGTTTTGGTACATTTACTTTCAAGTTCTAGGTTATTCTTCCGCATTGTTAGTTGTTATATCATTTGTTGAAGTTTATAGGAACTTCAGTTTTTAGCTACTATTTGTATTTTCATATATTTAATACCTTAGTTTGGGTTTAGTTGCTTAGTTTGGGTTGTAGTAGTGGTTCTCCCACCGAAGAGCTAGTCTGGGAGCCAATCACGACGGTCTAGGTCATGAAAGGGGTGATGAGATTTGGTGAGAAGGGTAAGCTAAGTCCTAGATACATTGGTCCATTTGAAATTATTGAATGTGTGGGACCAGTAGCGTATAGATTGGCTTTACGTCCTAATTTATCAAGTGTTCATCCGGCATTTCGTGTATCCATGTTGAAGATGTATCATGGTGACGGGGATTATATCATTAAGTGGGACTGAATTGTGTTAGACAAGGACCTTCAATATGAGGAGGAACCGGTTGCAATTCATGATCGTGACGTGCACAAGTTGAGGACCAAGGAGATTAAGTCCATGAAAGCTCAATAGAAGCATGTCTAGTGGAGGAAGCTACTTGGGAAACCGAGAGAGACATGCGAGACAAGTATCCCCAATTGTTCGTCGATTCAGGTACTACTTCATTCCTTTCTTAGCCTATTTTCCTAAGTTTGTCACTCGGGGACGAGTGATGAATAAATTGGTATCTATTGTAACGACATGTTCTTGTCGTTATAGAAAAACCAACTAGGGAAAATTTCTAGCCGGAACACTGTTTTTGTATTATTTGGATTTTTCTTAACCTTGTCAACATTTGGACGAAATCGGAGTCATTGAGGTGTAGGGAAATTTGGTAACAATTAGGTAAATCATTTATGATTTTAATTACATGAGTAGTTAGATAAGAATTCGTACGACTGTAAAAAATTGAATTTGGGTGAGTAGATTTCCCAAAATCGATCTTAGTGTAAAGAGTAATTACTGATCATCGAGGGTTAGAGGTATATAGTTAAATGAGAATTTTGGAATTCTTTAAATAACTCTCTGTCTTGAGAATGCCGCTTTGGCGTTGGGTTTTGCGCTTTGGCAGGCCGTTGTAGTGTGGTGGTGGCCGCTGTGGTGGGCCTGAAGCGAATTAAAGTCATTAATAAACCCCTAAACTGCTTCAATATGTACTTTTTGACTTTAAGAGCTAAGGAACGACCCCCATGCGACTCCTACTCATTTTTCATAATCTTGAGGATAAAGGTAAGTTTTTCACTCCCTGAATCCATTTTTCCATCCGTAGAACATAATAAAATGGGTAAATATTGATGGGGGGAACTTTTGTTATAGATTATATGGTGGAAACAATCCTAATTTGGATAATTGAGATCATGGGTTTGATCTAGAGTTCATAGAATTGTTAGTAATTCGGGTAATTAATGATTGTTTATTAATTTCCATATTATACTGACTGTTTGTAGACCAAGAACAAGCAGAACGAATTTGGAAAGGGAAGGATCAAGTTTCTTAGGGTTTCAAGCTTGCTTCGAAGTAGGTGATGGTTGTGATTCTAGGATTGTGTGATGTATGCTTGTTCTTTCTTCATTATGATACTTTTATATGTATGGATGTTGAAATGTTGATCACACGTGTTGTAATTGAGATAAATAGTTGATGAATGCCATGAAAGCATGACTTATATGTATGATCTTGATGATATACTTGTGATTATGATTGTGGTGTGTGAATGGCATCAGTTGGCACGTTTCGGCGAAACAAACTTGGATCGATTGCCACGTTCCGGCATAAAAATGGTATCAGTTGCCACAATTTGGCATAAATATAGGATCGGTTGCCACGTTTCAGCATGCTAACTATTTGGGTTTGGGCTCCATGAGAGGACCAATGATTTGACATAAAAATGTGAAATTGTTCATTGTTCATAGATGTTGATAATATTGCATATAATGATATATATATATATATATATATATATATATATATGCATGTGATTATAATGTTGTTTGACTTGCTTATGTTGCACTAGTGGGATAACCGCATGATCCTACAAGTACACTGTGGTTGTGTACTTATTCTGCACTTGCTTTTATATTGTTGAGTACAGGGCATTTTCGAGCGTCTACTAACAAACGTCGCTTAGGACATCAATGATCGTCACTTTGAATTCAAGGGTGAGCTAATTCTTCCGGGCTGCCATGGAATTCTCTTTCGCTATGTCTAGCACCATTTTTGAACTTAGATATTTGTTTTAGTTAATTCATTAGTATGGGTTGTATCTCTTGTTGTTTAGCCTTGGTTCATTGTTAGATGTTTTGGTACATTAACTTTCAGGTTCTAGGTTATTCTTTCGTATTGTTAGTTGTTAGATCTTTTGTTGAAGTTTATGAGAACTTCAGTTTTTAGCTATTATTTCTATTTTCATATTCTTAATGCCTTAGTTTGGGTTTAGTTGCTCGGTTTGGGTTGTAGTAGTGGTTCTCCCACCGGAGAGTTAGTCTGGGAGCTAATCACGACGGTCTGGGTCATGAATGGGGTGATGAGATTTGGTGAGAAGAGTAAGCTAAGTCCTAGATACATTGGTCCATTTGAAATTATTGAATGTGTGGGACCAGTAGCGTATAGATTGGCTTTACCTCCTAATTTATCAAGTGTTCATTCGGCATTTCGTGTATCTATGTTGAAGATGTATCATGGTGACGGGGATTATATCATTAAGTGGGACTGAATTGTGTTAGACAAGGACCTTCAATATGAGGAAGAATCGGTTGCAATTCATGATCGTGACGTGCGCAAGTTGAGGACCAAGGAGATTAAGTCCATGAAAGTTCGATGGAAGCATGTCTAGTGGAGGAAGCTACTTGGAAAATTGAGAGAGACATGCGAGATAAGTATCCCCAATTGTTCGTCGATTCAGGTACTACTTCATTCCTTTTTTAGCCTATTTTCCTAAGTTTGTCACTCGGGGATGAGTGATGAATAAATTGGTATCTATTGTAACGACATGTTCTTGTCGTTATAGAAAAGCCAACTAGGGAAAATTTCTAGCCGAAAAACTTTTTTTGTAGTATTTGGATTTTTCTTAACCTTGTCAACATTTGGACGAAATCAGAGTCATTGAGGTATAGGGAAATCTGATAACAATTGGGTAAATCATTTATGATTTTAATTACATGAGTAGTTAGATAGGGAATTCGTACGACTGTACAAAATTGAATTTGGGTGAGTAGATTTCCTAGAATCGATCTTAGCGTAAAGGGTAATTACTGAGCAGCGAGGGTTAGAGGTATATAGTTAAATGTGAATTTTGGAATTCTTTAAATAACTCTCTGTCTTGAGAATGCCGCTTTGGCGCTGGGTTGTGCGCTTTGGCAGGCCGCTGTAGTGGGGTGGTGGCCGCTGTGGTGCCTGAAGCAAATTAAAGTCATTAATAAACCCCTAAACGACCTCAATATGTACTTTTTGACTTTAAGAGCTAAGGAACGATCTCCGTGCGACTCCTACTCATTTTTCCCAGTCTTTAGGATAAAGGTAAGTTTTTCACTCCCCGAATCCATTTTTCCATCCATAGAACATAATACAATTGGTAAATATTGATGGGGGAAACTTTTGTTATAGATTCTATGGTAGAAACAACCCTAATTTGGATAATTGAGATCATGCGTTTGATCTAGGGTTCATAGAATTGTTAGTAATTCGGGTAATTAATGATTGTTTATTGATTTCCGTATTATACTGATTGTTTGTAGACCAAGAACAAGCAAAACGAATTTGGAAAGGGAAGGATCAAGTTTCTTAGTGTTTCGAGCTTGTTTCGAAGTAGGTGATGGTTGTGATTCTAGAATTTTGTGATGTATGCTTGTTCTTTCTTCATTATGATACTTTTATATGTATGGATGTTGCAATGTTGAACACACGTGTTGTAATTGAGATAGATAGTTGATGAATGCCATGAAACCATGACTTATATGCATGATCTTGATGATATACTTGTCATTTTGATTGTGGTGTGTGAATGGCATCGATTGCCACGTTCTGGCAAAACAAACTTGGATCGATTGCCACGTTTCGGCATAAAAATGGTATCAATTACCACGTTTCGGCATAAATATGAGATCGATTGCCACATTTTGGCTTGCTAACTATTTGGGTTTGGGTTCCATGAGAGGACTAATGATTTGACATAAAAATGTGAAATTGTTCGTTGTTCGTAAATGTTGATAATATTGTATGTAATGATATATATGCATGTGATTATAATGTTGTTTGACTTGCTTATGTTGCACTAGAGGGATAACCGCATGATCCTACAAGTACACTGTGGTTGTGTACTTATTCTGCACTTGCTTTTATATTGTTGAGTACATGTCATTTTCAAGCGTCTACTAACAAACCTCGCTTAGGAGATCAATGATCGTCACTTTGAATTCAACGGTGAGCTAATTCTTCTGGGCTGCCATGGAATTCTCTTTCGCTATGTCTAGCACCATTTTTGGACTTAGACATTTGTTTTAGTTAATTCATTAGTATGGGTTGTATCTCTTCTTGTTTAGCCTTGGTTCATTGTTAGATGTTTTGGTATATTAACTTTCAGGTTCTAGGTTATTCTTTCGTATTGTTAGTTGTTAGATCTTTTGTTGAAGTTTATGAGAACTTCAGTTTTTAGCTATTATTTCTATTTTCATATTCTTAATGCCTTAGTTTGGGTTTAGTTGCTTGGTTTTGGTTGTAGTAGTGGTTCTCCCACCAGAGAGTTAGTATGGGAACCAATCACGACGATCTGGGTCGTGACAAAGATGGTATCAGAGCCTAGATTTGTTGATCTCGATGTACCAAAACAAGTCTAGTAGAGTCTCGCAGAATGGTACGGGGATGCCTTTACTTTTCTTCGAGTGGCTATAGGACTTTAGGAAATCTCTTTGTTTTCTCTTGTCTCCTTTCGTTCTATGAGTTGATTCCAATTGGTGTATGGCGATTTAAATTGGTATCTAACCTCTTTCACTCTTCTGTCCGCAGATGGTTAATACTAGGTATAACGGCATCAGGCCAGTAGATCCTGTCAATGTTCCAGTTGACGAATCTGCAATGAGAGGTCGCAGTTGGGGCAGGGGTAGAGGTCGTGGAAGAGTAGCGCCTGATGGAAATAGAGCTTCTGTTGAGAATTCTCCTATCAATGAAAACCCTGCATGCAACACGAGGAAATGGAAGAAGAGGTTGAAGTAGAGAATGTTGAGGAAGTTGGAGAAGAGGAAGAAGTGCAGGCTGAGGCTACAAGTATTCCTCCCATCAATCTGGTATTAGCTCAACATATCATGTCATTTTTAAAGGGATTGGCTGGTCCTGGAATGCTCCCATTTGTTCAAGCAACTCAAGTTCCTACTAATCGTCATGTTGCTAGCACTGCTCCTAAGATGGGTGGAATGGGAGGTAATGATGTTTTCTTCCATCCTTTGTTAGGTTGTGTCATGACTGGTAATGAGCATGAAATATTTACTAAGTTTTTGAAGCTAAAGCCTTCTGTGTTTCTTCGATCTTAGAGTGAGGATACTTATGAGTTCATCTTAGATTGCTATGAGAGGCTTCATAAGTTGGGAATTGTCCATCAATATGGGGTTGAGTTCGTGTCCTTTCAACTTGAAGGTGAGGCTAAGAAGTGGTGGAGAGCTTACGTGCAATGTAGATCTTCTAGCTTACCTCCACTTACTTGGACCCCGTTTCATGCTCTGTTCTTAGAGAAATATGTGCCTAGAACCTTGAGAGATCACAAGAAAGATGAGTTTATGGCTTAAGATCAAGGTGGTATGTTTGTGGCTGCTTATGAGGCCAAGTTCCAAGTTTTATCTAGATATGCTATGTAGTTGGTAACTACTGAGGAAGAGAGAATCTGGTTATTTATTAGGGGACTAAATTCTGAGTTGCAAGTGTTATCTGTTCATATGACTTCTGCAAGGAGAAACTTTAATGAGGTGACAGACTATGTTAAGAAAGTGGAGGGGTGAGGCGAGATGATCAAGCTAAGGCATGGGTAAAAAGGGCCAAGAACTCGGGTAGCTTTCAAGGTTCTTATTCCAAGGGGTACGAAAGACCAATGCTTACAACCAAGCTAATTCAGTCCGCTATGCCCCACTATACATGTAGCTACTCGAAAACTCCATCTCATAATTTTCAGGATATGTAGGGAGTCACGCCTTCGACGGGCGACAGACCATCTTTTGATCGTACTTGTTAGAACTGTGGAGAACTTGGGCATATAAGGAGAGATTTTCCCCACCCACGTGTGATAGATTCCGCGCAATAGCAGTCTAAAGTAGTGGTACACACAGGGAATAGTAATAATGGTCGAGGGTGTCCATAAGGTGGGCGAGGAGGTAGATAAAATGGTAATGGTAACAGAGGTAGGGGTAACGCGCAACCAGGCAGGGAAGTGGCTCGTCGTGATGATAGGGCTCAGTATTACACTTTTTTCGGGCAAGAATGAGGTGGAGGCGTCTGATGCGGTGATAGCATGTACTATTCTTGTCTGTGACCGAATGGCTAATGTGTTGTTTGATCTGGGTTCTACTTATTCATAGGTATCCGTGAGATTTGCCTCACATTTTGTTATGATTTGTGATATTCTTGATGCCCCTATTCGTGTATCTATCCTAGTTGGAGAGTCAATCATAGTTACCCATGTCTATCGTGCTTGTCCTATTTTGTTTATGGGATTTCAAACTTGGGTTGATTTAGTGATTTTGGATATGATTGACTTTTACATAAACTTAGGCATGACTTGGTTGTCCCCCTATTATGTTGTGCTTAAGTGTAATACTAAGTCTGTACCTCTAAAAATTTTGAGAAGGGAAAAATTAGAGTGGGAAGGGGTGTACAAGTCTAAGCAAGATAATATTATATCCTCCATTCGGGCTAGTAAACTGGTAGAGCAGGGTTGTTTGGCTTATTTGGCTCATATTAGGGATGTTGAGATTAAGGCTCCATCTATTGAGTCTATTCCTGTGGTGTCTGAATCTAGTGAAGTGTTTCCTAATGACTTGCCTGGTATGCCTCCGGATAGAGATATAAATTTTGGCATTGATTTAGAGCCTGGTACGCGCCCCATTTCTATCTCTCCATAGAGCTAGAATTAAAAAAACTTAAGGCTCAAATCCAAGAACCTTTTGATAAATGATTTATTCATCCTAGTGCTTCCCCATGAGGTGCCCTATTTTTGTTTGTTAAGAAAAAGGATGGTAGTATGAGAATGTGTATAGATTACTGGCGATTGAATATGCTCACTATTCGAAACAAGTACCCTTTGCCTCGAATAGATGATCTTTTTGACCAATTGCAAGGTGCATCAGTTTTCTCTAAGATTAATCTAAGATCCGGTTACCATCAATTGAAAATTAGGCCTGAGGATGAGCCCGAGAAGGCATTTAGAACTCCCTAGGGGCACTATGAGTTTTTAGTTATGTCTTTTGGTTTGACCAATGCTCTGCAACTTTCATGAGTTTGATGAATGGGGTGTTCAAACCATTTCTAGATTCATTCATTATAGTCTGTATTGATGATATTTTGGTCTATTCAAAAAGTGATAAAGAGCATGTCGACCATCATCACAGTGTTTTGGGTGTTCTTTGAAAGCAAAAGCTATATGCTGAATTTTCTAAGTGTAAATTTTGGTTGAAATTGGTTACATTTTTGGGGCATGTAGTTTCAAAGGAAGGTTTAATGGTAGATCCCCAAAATATTGAGGCGGTTAATAATTAGGTTAGGCCTAGCTCTGTGATGGAAGTTAGGATTTTTGTGAGGCTCGCTAGCTATTATTGTCGATTTGTGAAGAACTTTGCTTCTATTGCTACTCACTTGACTAATTTGACCAAAAAGGAGATACCATTTGAATGGACTAAAAATGTGAGGAGAGCTTTCAAAAGCTCAAGACTCTCTTGACCACCGCGCCTATTCTAGCATTAGCGATTGAACCTAAAGATTTTTTTTGTTTATCGTGATGCTTCACATTCTGGTTTGGGTGCTGTGTTGATGCAGGATAAGAATGCTATAGCTTATGCCTCGCGTCAATTGAAGGTGGATGAGAGAAATTATCCAACGCATGATTTAGAGTTGGCAGCAGTAGTGTTTGCTCTTAAGATATGATGGCATTACCTCTATGCTGTCAAGTGTGATGTATTGACTAATCATCGAAGTTTGCAACATGTGTTCACTCAAAAGGATATGAATTTGAGACAACGAAGATGGATGGAGTTACTTAAACATTATGATATGACCATTCAATACCATACGAGCATGAATTATGTAGTGGTAGATGCTTTGAGTCAAAAAATGATAAGTATGGGTAGTTTAGCTTGCTTGAATGTATCCAAGCGAACTTTGGCTAAACAAATTCAGACCGTAGAGTCTAAGTTCATGCAGTTGGGCATGTTAGAAAGAGGTGGGGTTCTAGCTATTATTGAGGTAAGGCTATTTTCAATGAAGAGATCAAGGCAAACAATTTGAAGATGAGAATTTGGAGGAACTTAAGAAAAAGACTGTGATTGGTAAGGCACAAGAGACCACTCTTGATGCGGATGGTGTGCTAAATTTCAAGGGGAGAATATGTGTTCCTAGAGTAGATGACTTGATTGAGAAATTGTTGGCCGAGTCTCATGGTTCGCGATATTCTATTCATCCGGGTGTGACCAAGATGTATAGAGATCTGAAGCAAATTTATTGGTGGCCGATCATGAAGAAAGATATAGCCGAGTTTGTAGCGAAGTATCAAAATTGTTAACAAGTGAAATATGACTACCAAAGGCCTGTAGGTTTACTTCAAAGAATGCCAATTTTGGAATGTAAGTGGGAAAGAATAACCACGGATTTTGTGGCTGGTCTTCCCAAGAATTTGGGAAAGTTTTATTCAATCTGGGTAGTGGTTGATATATTGACTAAGTCAGCTCATTTTATTTCGATAAGAATAGATTATAATGCTGACAATTGGCTAAAGTATATGTGAAAGAGACAATAAGGTTGCATGGGTGCCCCTCTCTATCATCTCAGACCGTGGTACCCAATTCACATCCAAGTTTTGGAAGAAATTGCATGATGAATTGGGAACACAACTCACTTTTAGTACAACCTTTCATCCACAGACAGACGGGCAGTCGGATAGGACTATTTAAGTATTAGTAGACATGTTGAGGGCCTGTGTAATTGATTTTGGAGGGCATTGGGATAAGTTCTTACCCTTCTGTAAATTTTCTTATAACAATAGTTTTCACTCCAGCATAGATATGACACCATTTGAGGCACTCTATAGGAGGGGATATAGATCACCCATAGGATGGTTTGAGGCTGGAGATATGAAACCATTGGGGGTTGATTTAGTGAAGGATGCTCAAGATAAGGTTAGGAGTATTCAAGCTAAGCTTCTAGCAGGCCAGAGTATACAAAAGAAGTATGCGTATTATAAGGTAAGAGACATAGCCTTCCAATTCGATGAAAATATTCTTCTTAAGATATCACCCAAGAAAGGGGTGATGACATTTGGTAAGAAGGGTAAGATAAGTCCTAGATATATTGGTCTATTTGAAATTCTTGAATGTGTGGGACCAGTAGCGTATAGATTGGCTTTACCTCATAATTTATCAAGTGTTCATTTGGTATTTCATGTATACATGTTGAAGAGGTATCATGGTCACGGGGATTATATTATTAAGTGGGATTGAATGGCGTTAGACATGGACCTCCAATATGAGGAGGAACCAGTTGCAATTATTGATCGTGATGTGCGCAAGTTGAGGACTAAGGAGATTAAGTCTGTGAAAGTTTAATGCAAGCATCGTCCAGTTGAGGAAGCTACTTCGGAAACCGAGATAGACATGCGAGACAAGTATCACCAATTGCTCATCGATTCAAGTACTACTTCATCCCTTCCTTAGCCTACTTTCCTAAAGTTGTCACTCGGGGATGAGTGATAGGTAAATTGTTATATATTGTAACGACATGTTCCTATCGTTATAGAAAAGCCAACGGGGAAAAATTTGGGGCCAAAAAACTTTTTTTTGTAGTATTTGGATTTTTCACAACCTTGTCAAGATTTGCACAAAATTGGAGTCATTGAGGTGTAGGGAAATCTGGTAACAATCGGGTGAATCTTTTATTATTTTGATTGCATGAGTAGTTAGATAACTTTTTAGGGAATCCGTACGACTTTACAGAATTTAATTTGAGCGAGTAGAACTCCCGAAATTGATATTAGCGTAAAGGGTATTTACTATGCGTCGTGGGTTAGAGGTGTGTTGTGAAATGGAAATTTTGGAATTCTTGAAGTAACTCTTTTTCTCGAGAATGCAGCTTTGGCGGGGCCGTTGTGGCAGGATGGTGGCGGGTCCGACAATTAAAGTTGTTAATAAACCCCTAAATGACCTGATTATGCACTTTTCGACTTTTAGAGCTAAGGAACGACCCCCCAGGCGACTCCTACTTGTTTTTCACCATTCTTAATGTTAAAGGTAAGGTTTTCACTCCCCTAATCCATTTTTCGATCCATAGAACGTAATAGAATGAGTGAATATTTATGGGGGGTAGCTTTTGTTATAGATTATATGGTGAAAACAACCCTAATTTGGATCATTGGGATCATGGGTTTGATCTAGGGTTCATAGAATTGTTAGTAATCCGGGTAATTAATGATTTTTTATTGATTCCTATTTTATATTGATTGTTTGTACACCAAAAACAAGCGGAATGAATCTGTAAAGGGAATGACCAAGTTTCTTAGGGTTTCAAGCTTGTTTCGAGGTAGGTAATGGTTGTTATTCTAGGATTGTGTGATGTATGCTTGTTCTTTCTTCATTATGATACTTGTATACGTATGAATGTTGCAATGTTGATCACACGTGTTGTAAATGAGATACATAATTGATGAATACCTTGAAATCATGACTTAAATGCATGATCTTGATGATATACTTGTGAATGTGACTGTGGTGTGTGAATGGGATCGGTTGCCATGTTCCGACATAAATATGGGATTGATTGCCACGATCCGGCATGATAACTATTTGGGTTTGGGTTCCATGAGAGGACTAGTGATTTGACATAAATGTGTGAAGTTGTTCGTTGTTCATAAATGTAGATAATATTGTATATGTTGATATATATGCATGTGATTATAATGTTGTTTGACTTGTTTCTGTTACACTAATAGGATAGCCGCGTGATCCTACCTGTACACTGTGGTTGTGTACTTATTTTGCACTTACTCTTATTTTGTTGAGTACAGGGCATCTTCAAGCGGTTACTGACAGACCTCACTTAGGAGATTAGTGATCGTCACTTCGAATTCAAGGGTGAGCCAATTCTTTCGGGCTGCCATAGAATTCTCTTTCGTCTATGTCTGCCATTTCCGGACTTACACATTTGTTTTAGTTAGTTCAATAGTATGGGTTGTATCCCTTCTTGTTTAGACTTGGTTCATTGTTAGATATTTTGGTACATTGACTTTTAGGTTCCAGGTTATTCTTCCGCATTGTTAGTTGTTAGATCTTTTGTTGAAGTTTATGAAAACTTCAGTTTTAAACTATTATTTCTTGGTTTGGGTTGTAGTAGTGGTTCTCCCACCGGAGAATTAGTATGCGTGCCAATCATGACAGTCTGAGTCGTGACATTTTGATTCGAAAATCAATCCCGATAATTGATCTAGGACTCGATCCCCAACACCCAAACTAGGACAAGACACTGATAACCATTCAAAAATCCGACCCTGAGATTTGACCCAGGACTTGACCAGACTTTCTACCCAGGAAATTTTTTTATCCATACCAAACACACTCTTAGTATCAGCTAAAAGAAATTAGTTTGGTGGGGAGTATATAGTGTAATTATTTAGTGGGGTAAATGTTTGTAATTATTTTATTTTTATGGGGTATTTGCTTAGTTTCCCCTTTATTAATTGTTTCTATATTTTGTAATAATTATATTTCATCTCACTAATTAATAATTTCATATCACATTTCAAGTAGATACACCTAGATACATATTTTTTGCTACCAGATATACTGAAAAAGGGAGAGAGGCGAGCAAGAACATGAAGGAGGCAAGTGATATTTGTCTATATATCTCAAATACATGTGAATCACACTAGATACATGTATTTGGTGTGATTCACATATAATTAAGATACCAATACGCGAGCGAGATAGAGAATGAGGAGTGAGATGTGAGGGAGGCGCGAGAGGTGAGCCAGATTTATCTATGTATACTAGATACATGTGAATCCACTTGTATACATTCTATCTAGAATAAATTATACCTAAATTTGAGTTCATATATCATGATATACATGTTTCTAGACATTTCTTGTCGCACCAAAATCTAGTAGGATTCATAATATTGCAAACTAATATGCATCTAAGTAATTAGTTTGTAAACTAATAGAATTTTTGTAAATTACCCAATAAAAATGTGTTCATTTTAACTGTGGACCCCATGTGGCTAACCAAATCCGCTATTATTATCTTCTTTATTATTTTCAAAGAAAGAACTTCATTAAATATAACATCATTGTCTCTACTTTCTCTAACAAAATTTATTATTTTCTATTACTTAAAACAAAAATGGGCATTACTTATAAGGCCAGTGGAGTAATATTTTAGAAAAGTGAACATAGTAACTAGATGAAGTATGTGTTGTCATTTATCAACTTCTAATTGTTGAAAATCAATTTTTTGTCCAATTGTGGCACAATATTTTGTATTAATTGGACCACTAACGTGAACTATTTGACTAGTTTTGAGTTTTGTTTCTCATTAGAAAGCCCAATAATGAAATTTTACACTTTTATTTTGCAAATAAATATAAATAGTGTGAAATATATTGTTTACTCCCTCTCTATTTTAATTTGTTTTTTCCATTTTGACTTAATACAGTATATAAGAAAATAAGAAAATGTTCTTTAATCTTGTAAACATGACATGTGGAAAAATTGAATTTTGAGAAAAGGTTCATCTATGACATCCATTAAAAGTTTGGCTCATTTATTTCATTTCTGTTTGAGAAAAAGCTCATCTGTGCAATCATTTGTTAATTGAAATGACAATAGATGAGTCAAACTCGTAACGATAACAAAGAATGAGTCTTTTCTCAAAGTTTAATGGCATATTTGATTACTTTTCCTTTAAAATGATTTAATTTGAAGGTGTGACTGAATGATAATTGACCACGTATAGAAATGGTTTTGCAAAATTGAAATTATTTTTCGTTAACATATAATGACATGTATGATTTCTCTCTCAAATAGAAATGACATAGATGAGCCAAACTTTTAACAGATGAAATAGATAAATCCTTTTATCAAATTTGATGATAAATTTGAGTTTTTTTTCCTTATTTGATTCACCCGCTACCCATATTTACTTGTTCAATTTGACTTGACACACCTATTAAAAAAATAATAATCGACATAGTGAGTTTACCATTTTACCCATATTAATTCATAGAATTTCAAATCAATTTACTCATTAAAAGATTTTCTACTTTTTCCAAAAACATTAACTCTCTAAATAAATTGAGGGTATAATAGATTTAAACATATTGTCTTTTTTTTATTTGTCAAAAATAATAAATTAAAAGGAATAAATAAAAAGTCAAAATTGGACAAATAAAAAAAGGCAAAACGAGAGTAATAAAAAATAATTATCACATTAATTGCATAAATTAATTACGTGAATGGAGGAATGAAATAAACTTTGAATTTTGCTATATTCTGATTTTAATATTAGCTTTTTCATCTTTTAGTGTATACCCAACTAAAGTATGTACTGTAAACTTCAATAGTTAAAAATTAAATTTTGTCCTATTATAGCACAATTTATTGTATTAATAAAATAATTGGACAATTGACATGAACATCAACATAAATGGTTTGATTGATTTTGTCTCTCTTATTAGCAAGCCCAAGAATGTAATTGTGCAACTTTATTTTGCAAATGAATGTACATAGTGTGAAGTATATTATGTATGTATGGATGTGAAACGGTCAATTCGATTTGATTTTGAAGTTTATTTGTTATTGATTTTGTAAATATGCTAAATAGTTATAGAATTATTATGATATTACTTATCGATTATTGAACTTTATCGGTTCGATTATCAATTTAATCATTAAGATTTGACACAAAAAACTAATAATTGAAAATCACTTAGAAACAAGGTGACAAAAATGAACCATGCTTATGACTTGACCGTAGTATCCTTGCTCAAAAGCAAACACTGACACATTTTAGAATAACCGAGAGTTTGAGACAGCCAGAAATAAAAGTATGAAACTAAGCCCTAAATCAAGATCTTTATATATTGAATGACATAAATATAGTGGGAGTATGAATGTAAAAGAGTATATGCTTGTAATCGTTTTACTTTTGTGGGGTATTTGCTTAGTTCCCCCTTATCATCCTTAGCACTAGTTATTTCATTTTTTTTCCATGACTTAATATAAAACATCAATTAATCACTAGAGAGAATACATAAAACAAAACCCTATATTTTGCAGCACAACTTATTTTAGCATTTAAAAAGGTATTTAAATGTCCGTATAATTTAAGTGTTAAAAGTAAGTCGTGCTGCTAAATTTAGGGTTTATTTATTATTATTATTTTCTCTATTAACTATTACTATGAACTTTCTACATGTGTGGCCATATTTGAGCCATATTAATTCAAATTCCAACGTGTGAACAAAAGTGCACGAAGGGAGTAATACAAACCATACAATAGTGTACTTTAGAATTAAATGTATACAGTATGAAATTGGGCCAATGCAAAATTTCAAGGTAGGTAAAGAATACTAATATGGAAAATTTCAAGGTAGGTAAATAATTATTATTTAGATTTGTCTAAATTTAATCTAATCAGTATCGCACAACGTTCACTAAAGTACAATTTGGTGGAAGTAATAACTTTCGCTAGATAATAACAATAATAATATATCAAGTAGTGCAAATGTTGTCTGAAATATTTCTTTTGTTTATTTTTACTTGTCTACTTTAGATTTTGTATGTTTCTTAAAAAATAATGATTAATATATGTGTATTTTATCATAATAATATATTAATTAATTGATATATGTATTTTATGATTTTAAGAAATAATTAATATTAAGGATAAATATGAAAAAAAATAGTATTTTCTTGACATGTAAAAATAACAAATAAAATAAAACAAAAATATTTAATATAATAAATAAATAAAAATGAACGAATAATAAAAAAATAAAATAAAAATTCACTAAATTTACAATAAATAGTAAGTCTGGACTAATAATTTACAATAAGTTTAAGGTGATTGTTTTTTAAGATTAAACTCACCAACTATAACAATAACATATCCCGTGTAAGCAGATTGCCCCTACCTCATGGAAACAAAAAAAAAAGTAATTATAAAAAAATCTTCGATTCAAAGAATTTATCTCAAACCGTTCAATGATGTGATGACAAAGAGATAAAGGGGGGATTTTCTTAGAATATATATATATATATATATATATATATATACTACCTTAAAATCATGAACTCTTAACTTGAATGTTGAATTACTATAATACCCCCAATTAAAAGTAATCAATTTTTTTTTTTTATTAACTCAATTATTTGTATTATATTAAATTTAGATACCCTTTCATATTAAAGGGTTGTGATTTTCTAAAAGAGATGTGAATTTTTCAAATGGTTGCGACTTTTTTGACGGTTTTTGACGTTTTCGATGAGTTGTGACTTTTCTGAAGGGTTGTGATTTTTTCATAGGGTTGTGACTTTTCTAAAGGGTTGTGCTTTTTCCATTGAGTTGAGACTTTTCTGAAGGGTTGTGATTTTTTCAAAGTGTTGTGACTTTTCCGGGTTGTGCCTTTTCCAATGAGTTGTGACTTTTGCAAAAGGTTGTATTTTTTCGATGAGCAGTGACTTTTTCGAAAGGTTGTAACTTTTCCGATAAGGAACAATTAGCACATTCATACTACTATTTGTTAGCTATAAATAGAGGGTTTTCTCTCACTTGTAAACTATGTTTTTTGAAAGTTTTCTACTCTTCTTCTTTTTTAAAAATCTAAGGGTTATTTGCAACAGTTGATTAATTTAAAAATGCAACGAAATTTGAGGTACTATTTAATAAAGAGTTGGTCAACAAATTGTATCAAATCATTCATAAATTCACACTCATATATTTCTTACGCTTTCCATGAGTTAACAGTGACAAAAAATTGTGGGAAAGAAAATAATAATAAATAAACATGAAAAAAGTCACATGATTTGGATAAGATATTTCTTCTTTGGATCTTTAGTTTTCCTATTTTTACCCTCAAATGAAGCAGATTCTTTCTGATTTTGCTAAAACAACGGGCATCAACATTGTACATTGAATCATTAGTTTTGATGTTAAATTCACTATTTCAAAAATAGATTTTATTTTTTACTTATAATATGATAATATAAACACGATAATAATTATTTTTAATAGATATGTAAGTAAAAATAAATGAAGAAAGTAAAGTGTTGATGACAAGAGATTTTAATCAAATGGAACACTATAGTGAATATAACAGGAAATATATTTTCGTGTTCCTTCTTCATTGGCTATGTATCATTCCATATATTTTTTTTCCTTTTATTTTGTGCTCATTTGAATTTGAGAAAATTTTATGTCACAAGATACACTCCTTGTTAGCTATATAAAAATAGACAAGAAAATAGTGATGGAACATAAAGTAATCTTAAATCAAATTAAAGATTCTATAAACAATACATTAAATTTTATTCATCTATTAATTTTTATTATTGAAAAAGTTTAATATATTATATCACAATACAACTTTTATAAAATTCTAGATACTTTTATTAGACAACAACTATATGATATGTATGCAGTAGGAAAAAGGAGAAGACTACAATTCTACAAAGATAAGATAGAAACTTAAAGAAATGAAATATTTTTCACCAAAGGTGATGTTGTTCATATATTAAAATTAAATTGTGCTACTGAAATATATATGTATATCAAAAACAAAGAATTGGTCAAGCTAAATATTTGGCATACACTAAAACCTCAAGTTAACCATCATTCGTTATGACAATAAAGTACTTTTTTTTAAAAAAAATATTACCTCTCTATGATAGTCTTACTCAAATATAAATTGATAAAATATAGGTAACACATAAAGATAAAATATTAAAATATTTATGGTAATCCTTATTAGTGTCATGCACATTCTAAATTTCACGTATGAATATTTAAGAGAAAAATTATACTTAAAATGGTGTCCATCATATATGTTCATAGCCTCAAGAGGAAAGAATATTGGTGTCATTTTTTGTATTGATATTTTTATAAAATTTTGTTGGTTAGATTCGTTTACAAAATTGAGTGAAGTAAATAATAATACTACTAAAGAAATGTCACTTTCTCCCATATTTAAACTTTGAATGTATTTTGAAATGCTTCAATAATATTAGGCATTTTGATCTCAAAATACAACTCTATGACAATCTTTATTAATCAAGTTTCCTCTTTTTTTCTTTTAGCTTTTCCATTTCAAGAATGCATGTCATTCTTGCTTATGCTATTGAATTTTTAAGATTCCAACTCCTCTATAGGCCATAAATTTGTTGAGTTAATTACTCGAAATGTCATCATTTATTCCCCAACTGATAACGATATATTGACTGTCCTATGCCAATCAGTTTTAAATCTCTTACACTTTATAATTACATATGATATTTCAGCAAATTTGCAGGTAGTCCGCATTAGTGAAAAAAAAATGTGTTTAACGAAGCTGAATAATTGTAGCATGCGTCCTAGCTAGTATGGATGTTATAAAAATATACAAGTTGATAACACAATATTTTTCCCAATACCTACATTAGTTGAAGGTAGCAAATACTCGATGATATAAATATATAACCGAAATGCTCACAAATACATCAGGTCTCTTACTCAAAATGATCATCGGCTGCATATACATATGCCACCCACTTATATATGACATTCTTAAGTTTTATTTAAGAGGAAAAAGGAGAACAAGAAAGATATTAAGTTAAAGTTTTTGATCATGACAAACAACCCACAACTCAAATGGTTTACTGGAACAGAAACATAGACTTGTCTATAAAATAATTCCCCTCAGACAAATGTGACTATATTATAGTATGTTTCAAGCTCATAAAATTTTAACTTATGAATTTATCAACGGTATACAATTAACTACCTGAGTTGAATCGTTACAAATTCAGCGAATATCTCTAAACATTTTAAATTAACGTACTAGCTAGATCACTACAATAGCACCACTCACCAAAATTTACGATAATTAAAAAAGGAAAAAGGGTCAAATATGTCATCGAACCTTCGGAAACGACTCATTTATGCCACCTATTAAAAGTTTGGCTCATGTATGCCATGTTGTTCATCTTGTATTCCTAAGATACTTATTACAAAACATTGAAGTACTTGGTAAGAAACAACAAGGTTTAAAGAGTATTATCAAAACTAGAAAATTAAAACTAGTAGAGAAAATAGTATCAGAAAAAGATTAGAAACAATATACAAAATATTTTTCTCAAAGAAAAAAAACCAAGCCCACTGAATGAACAGTACCCAAGGTTAATGGAATATATCCTCCCAGGATAGAACAATTTTACTCACCGGTGTATCGATACCTAAAATCACGGTGTCAGTGAACAACTCAACAACAGTAAAATACACTTAAAAAACTAGATTTAGTAGTAGTAGAAGAAGTCCAGAAAATTAGTTCTTTTAAAATGAGAGGAACTCCCTCAATTTATAGAAAACAAAGGATAGTGTGAAAAGGTTCTTATTGTGCCTTTTCGGAAAGGTCGCAACTCTTTGGAAAAGTCACAATCTTTCGAAAAGGTCACAACCTTTCATAAAAGCCAAAACTTTAAAAAAAAACTCACAACTCTTCATAAAAGTCACAATTCTTCATTTTCCATTCACACCTTTTAAAATCCAACAATCCCCCGAATGAATGGGAAATGACTCCAAGATAAAGAAACGGACAAGTGTGTGTACTTTACAAGAAAGAATTAATTGCATCTGGATAAGTACGATTCCCTTTGAACTTTCCGTAGTGAACATATGTCGGATATACTCGGTCAAATCGGTAGATTTGATATTCTTGAACCGTCAAGCTTTGGTGCATACCTAGACAACAATATGTCACACAATCAACCTTTTACCGTTTATGCTTTTTACGGTTGTGTTGGTTTCAACCATGAACACCTCCTGGTTTCATAAGTGTATAGAGAGATGGGCTTTTCACAATCACCCTCTTTGAAGCGATTTACACTTCACACTTACATAGGTGATTTCAAATCGTGTTATCGTGTAGATACACTACTTGGTCAATTATGCCAAACTTATCAAATCCTTAAAAATTTTAAGTTTTATTAACTCATTATCATCTCTTAATGTTGTATCCTTGTTCCTGAGCATTTTCTTCATCATGAGAATGGATTGAGTTGGTTGACAATGTCGAACTGTCAGTCAGAACTTTGTTTTTCTCCTTGAACCTAGCTCTTGGGATCTCCAGTCTACTAGGTTGAGTTACCGCCATGATGAGTTGTCCTTAGCCGTAAACCCATTCCCTTAGATGATCTTTCAACTTTAGCTCTAGTTAGGCCTTTTTGTAAGTGGATCCGACACATTATCCTTTGACTTTACATAGTCAATTGTGATAATTCCACAAGCGAGTAGTTTTCTAACGGTATTATGTCTATGTCTTACATGACGAGACTTTCCGCTATACATCATGCTCCATGCTCTACATATTGTATATTGACTATCAAAATGTATGCATACTAATGCCAAAGCTTTGTACCAAAAAAGAATATCTATCAAGTAATTCCGGAGTCTTTCAACTTATTCGCCGGCCTTATCTTGAGCACCTACCTCAGAGATCATTGTAGAGCTAGCGATACATGTCTTTTTGGAAGATTTCAAAGAGACTACTCCTTCACAAAAAGTAAATACACATCCACTCGTGGATTTTACTTCATTTGATCCAGATGATCCAATAATCATCACTATCTCCTTCCAATATTGCTGGACATTTGTTATAATGCAAGACATAGTTTTGAGTATGTTTTAAATACCCCAAAATTCTTTTCATTGTCATCCATTGAGTTCGATTGGGATCACTCGTTAACCGACTCAGTTTATTAATAGTACATGCTATATCTAATCGCATACATTTCGTGATATACATTATAGTCCCAATACTCTAGCACAATCTAATTGTAAGTCACTTTCGCCTTCCCTCTTTTTAAATGCAAAGCTCACATTTATTGGAATCTTGACATTATTAAAATCCAAATATTTGAACTATTTAAGTACCTTTTCAATGCAATGAGACCATGACAATGCTAAATATTATGGAGATCTAAGGATTCTTATACCTAAGATCGCATTAGCAACTCCAAGATCTATCATATCAACTTGCTTTCTAGCATACGTTTAGTAGCATCTATGTCATTAGTTTCTCTACTGATGATCGACATGTCATCAATATACAAATAAACAATGACCTTGTGATTTTAATGTAAACACATTTATCACTTCCATCATTCTTAAATCCATTTGCTAACATGGTTTGGTCATCTTATGTCATTGTTTGGGTACTTGTTTTAGTCCATACAATGACTTAACAAGTTCGTACACTTTCTATTCTTTACTAGGAACCACAAACCCTCAGGCTGTTCCATTTGAATTTCTTCCTCTAATTCTCCATTTAAGAATGTTTTTTTCACATTCATTTGATGAATTTGGAGGTCATATACCGCAACTATTAATATTAACATCCGAATGAATGTAATTCTAGTTACTGACGAGTATGTGACGACAAGATCAATACCTTATTTTTGTCTAAATCCTTTGACAAAAAGTCTTGCTTTATATTTGTCAACAGTTCAATCGACTTTCATTTTCCTTTAGAAGATTCACTTTAAACCCAAAGATTTATTTCCTGGAGGAAGATTAACCAATTTCCAGTAGGATTGCTCAAGATTGAACAAATCTCACTATTGACATCATCTTTCCAAAAGGATGAGTCCACATAAGACATAGGAAACGTTACAAAATCAAATTCGAAGGTAGTAGATGTCCTTTGACACTTACCACACGTCTGAATGTCCATCTGAATGTCTTTATTAAGTACATTCTCCTTTTGTCTTTCCAAGGTCTTTTAGACCTTTCACTAGACTACTTAAGTCTAATTTTGTAGTCCATAGTTCCTAGGTTCTATTTTAATCCTTTAAGGAATAGGAACTAGGACTTAGGCTAGACACCCCCACACTTTGAAATATCTCAAGTTGGATTTCCTTCCTTTCCATTTCTCATCTGGAATAGATTGTGTCCTAAACAAACAAAATTGCTTTCTTTCTGAAAAAACAAAACGTTTTGTTGTTCCGTTTTGCAGTAAGGATAGTTCCTCCACACAAGTTTTGTGGTAAATCTGAACTTATAAGTAATGCATCCATCATTTCTTTCAATGTTCGGTTTTCCATTAGATTGAGGTGAATAGGGCAGCAATTTGATGGATATTTCCACTTTTCAAGCATAGTTCTGCAAAGGGAGATTTATACTCTAAATCCCTATCACTTCTTATCTTTTTTCCAACTGATTTTCAACTTCAATATCATATTGTCTAGACGTTTCTATTGATTCATCCTTACCATTTAGCAAATAGACATAGTCGTTTCTAATGCAATTGTCAATGAAAGCTATGAGATACATTTCCCACGACGAGATCGTGTTGACTTCATATCACAAATGTTAGTGTAAATCAACTCTAAGAGATTAGAATTTCTTTCAATTGATTTATAAGAATGCTCAACATACTTAAATTCCACACAAACTTGATATTTTTATTTATTACACTCAAAGTTAGACAAAACTTCTAAGTTGATCAGTTTTCCTTACAAGGTTTTGTAATTTATATGTCCCAAGTGTTCATGTCACAAACAGTTTGACTCAAGCAAGAACAAATAAAAATATAGTTTGAAAAGCTCTTTGCGAGGTAGCTTTTTCTCAAAAATATTTGTTCCTACATCACCTTGTTAAATATCATTTTCAGAAGGACCTTTCCATAACTTTCAATTTGATTGTTATAGAACTACCCATGGACAAAGTTTCATCGGGTCCAATTAAGGCAATATAATCCAAATGCTTCTTTTACAAAACATGACAAATGTCTATTCACCAATATTAATGCCCATACAAATAGTTATATTTAATAGACATATCTTTTCATGAAAAATCACAACATTTTAAGTGACACTTTTTCATAAAAGAGCACAATCATTTTCAACAAGTATACATATAAGTTGGTAGTTTCATACTAGTCATACCATATATTAGTAAAAGAGAAACTCAACGATCACAATATAAAATATACTTGAAGAATTTTGTGGGTCTAACATAATACTAAAGTATCATCAACTTTCATATCTTATGTTACAAATTTAAATTAGACACTAAGTCTACTTTTATCTATGTCATAACCAAAGAACACCCCACATTTTAAATATGATCTCAATTTTTTTTTTCAAGTAGTTCAAAATAATTTTTCCACATATTTTCTCAGACTATCAAAATGTCATTGGCAACATGAAACCTCTTTTGGAAATATTATTCTACGAAAGAATTATAGTGCTTCAATTCTCTTTGATACTCTTTACGTAGTGTCAAAGTTCATTCCATAGAGGCACCTATTGCAGGCACAAAATCACAAACTTTAAGTTACCTGTGGTACAATTTGTTCTATTTAACAATGAAGTTTGTAGAAAATCAAAAGTACAACACTGACTTATTAGGTGAAGTTTTCATATTCTTCATACCAATTGCATAGTCCATTTTATCCAGAGTAGCAAGCTACAAAAGGTTTTAGTCTACAACAATCAGACACAATCAAATTTAACATGGAGTACAAAACTACAAATATTTTTTTTCTCCAAATAGAATAAAACATATTCTCAGATTATCACATAGAAATGATTTTATTTTCAAATAGCCTTCCAACAATAACATTTTGACATACTAATTTATCAAACAAAAAAGTCCAACTCTCATTTTGCAAACTAAAGAATTTTAAAGGAAATACTATTTGCCAAA
This sequence comes from Solanum commersonii, assembly GCA_029007595.1. Taxonomy (NCBI): domain Eukaryota; kingdom Viridiplantae; phylum Streptophyta; class Magnoliopsida; order Solanales; family Solanaceae; genus Solanum; species Solanum commersonii. The sequence goes on from JAJTWQ010000088.1 coordinate 806,776, forward strand.
GAAAATTCATTCCAAAACATATTGTTTGCAGATCTTTTTCCAAGGATACACATGATAAATATCCAAAGAATTAAATGTTAGAAATTATTTTCCTCCTTAGATAAATAATAAGAAGGTTACCCGGTGTAATCTTTAACCGGAATACCACTAATTTTTCTAGTACATTCTCAATTCGATCTTGCTAAACAATGCACCAAATTCTGTACAAGTACTGCATTAATCTTCTACTTCCATGATTTGTTTCCCTCAATCAATAGAATAGAATAAATACCAATAGTATAATAATTTACTTAAGATTGTTGTTCATCTTGTATTCCTAATAAACTTAGAACAAAATTTTGAAGAACTTGGTAAGAAATAACAAAGTTTAAAGAGTATTTTCAAAACTAGAAAATTAAAACTAGTAGAGAAAATAGAATTAGAAACAAATTACAAACAATATACAAAATATTTTTCTCAAAGAAAGAAAATCGAGCTCACTGAATGCACGGTGTCCCATTAAGGAAATTAGTCCCACCAAGTACCCGAGGTTAATGGAATATATCCTCCCTGGATAGTACGATCATACTCACCGGTGTATCGGTACCTAAAACCATGGTGTCAGCGAACCGCTCAACGGCAGTAAAGTACACTTAGAATACTAGATATAGTAGTAGTAGAAGAAGTCCAAAAAATTAGTTCTTTTAAAATGCGAGGAAATCCCTCAATTTATAGAAAATAAAGGGTAGTGTGAAAAGGCTTTTATTCTGCCTTACTGGGAAGGTCACAACCCTTTGGAAAAGTTACAATCTTTCGAAAAGGTCACAACCTTTCATAAAAGTCACAACTCTTCATAAAAGTCACAACTTTTCATAAAAGTCACAACTCTTCATAAAAGTCGCAACTTTTCATTTTCCATTCACACCTTTTAAAACTCAACATGCCATTGTTGTTAAAGAAAAGGCTCATTCATGCCATTTTCTTAACTCCGGTTTTACAAAACCATTTTTTACAACTCACGCCCCAAGCCACATGAAAGGCTCATAAAACGACTTACTTAACTCAGCAGAAAACTTAATTCAACAGAATAACTCCATGCAATGAAAGGTCATAAAACCACCTAACTGATGAAAACTGGCCAAAAAGACAACTCATGTCTCAAAATAGAATATTTATATATATACATAGATGAGAGACTCAATACTAACTGACTGACTGCCTATGAAGCCTCTATAACACTGAGATGGATGTGGGGACAAACCCCGTAACATCCTAATAAAGCAAAACTAGGAACACAAAATAACAGAGTCCTCCGAAAGGCAAGGAGGCTCACCACTGACTCTGGACTGCTCAGCTAGATCAACGGCGTGCTGGATGCTGATCTTGGGTACCTGCGTCTACATCATCATAAGATGCATGCCAACTGGCATCAGTACATTAAATGTACTAGTATGGGAGCTGGAAAGCTAAACAACAACTTAAGCTTGAAAAGAGTACAAAGGAACTCTTACCTTGGCTCTGTTCGACTCATGAATAACCGAACTCAATATAAAGTAATAAGACACATACAATATATATAAAGCTTGTAAAACAATGTAAACAACTTAGTTCGTTAAGGATAAAACAATAACAAACTCAACTTTACTTATATAAAAGTAATATAACTTTAGTGGGAGGTTCTTTAACCAACAACCACAACTATGAGCCCTAGTGATAATACAACATTTTACATCATGTTGCCCAAGGACCATCATATACCTTGCCGTGATATAGGACCTTACTTAACTTAGTGAATCCACTATCTTAACTTACGTGATCATCTAAAAAGAATGACCCGTTAGATCCCATGTCGGCTACATGGTTCTTATGGAAAGTTGAGTTAATATGAACTCGTGTCCCCAATTCGGTGCTCAATACTACTCCCAAAAATACTTTAGCTCATAAGTGTTTTAAACACATCTTTCTTTAGTTAGAGATAATTGCTCAAAGCTTAGCCCAAAGGCTCTCTTGGAAAACACAGTTCCTTTCTTACTCAAATGTAAAAACATTTATAAACTTCTTTGGTAATACTTAGTTCCCTAATAACTTTTGAGAAATGAACTAAACTCTATACTCTTGGCTTAACTTGAAACTTGAGCCTTAAAACGAAGTTAAAACGTTCAATAAAGACTCTTGAAAAATTTAAAAACTTGCTTCTTAACTTCTAGACTTGACTCTAACTTCACTTGACTTTGATCCTAACTTTCCTCGAATTGGATTACGGATTCAAGGGTAATGATCTCATGTTTATGGATGAGTTCGTGATGTTTAGATGTACCTTAGGGTGTTGAAAATAACTAGAAAACATAGGTACATTACCAAGGAACATGTATGAAAAAGTGGGGAAGGAATGAGGAGAACTAACGTCTTTGGCGCTCTGAGAGGCGCGGGGCGCCAGCCCTCAAATTCTAGAAGGGCCTGCTGGGCGCACTGCCTGGCGCGCCGCCCCAAGAGTTTATGTTATGTACATTTTTTGAAATAATTGTTTACTTTGGTCATTAAAATAACATCTATGGACTTGTCATGTCCATTCTGCTTAATGTAGCGCATGCCTATTTGTTGTGGATCTATTGGCTGGGTGCTTAAATTTCACTAGGTTGTGTGCTAAAACATGTATTACTTGTCAATCATCATAAAATTGAAATACTTGGATCTAGTCTTGTGAGTTAACTTTTTTGCCCAAATTATTATACATATACTGCAAAGATTGATATTCTTTAGCTAAGAATCTTGTAGTCTAGATGATACAAAAGAGACCTCAAGTAAAATCAAGTTTCCTTTTATAAATATTAATTTGGTGCATTGAAGTCCAAAATATTTAATACCACCACCCAAACCCAAATCCACAATAAGATTATTGATTTCAATTTTTTTGAGGTTAACTTAGATATGGTACTTCACCACGCCGTCTATTTGAACAAATGACAACTTCAGTTCATTGAATGGTCATGAACTTATCAATGAACTAACAAATCAATGAACTAAAGTTGTTGTTTGTTCAAACAGATGGCGTGAAGAAGTACCAGATCTATGTTAACATCAAAAAAATTGAAATCAACTATCTTTTTGTGGATTTGTGTTTGGGTGGCATCAAAAAAATTGAAATCAACTATCTTTTTGTGAATTTGTGTTTGGGTGGTGATATTAAACCTTTTGAATTTCAATCCATCGAATTCAGACTTATAAAAGGAAAATTTATTTTACCTAAGGTTTTCTTTGTTTCATCCAGACTACAAGATCCTAGTTCAAGCACATTGATCTTTGCGGCATATGTACAATAATTTGTGCAAGAAAGTTACATCACAAAACTAGATCGAAGTATTTAAATTTTGTGATGATTGACACATAATACATGTTTTAGCACACTACCTAGTGACTATTCAAATTCATGTTTTAATACAATTACCTAGTGACAATTCAAGCATCCAACCAATAGATCCATAACAAATAGGTGTGATTTAAATGACCAGTTTAAACAATTATTTAAAAAAATGTATATAGCATAAACTATTACATTTTTTAGCCCCAACTTCTATCTATCCACTAATTTTACCGGCATAGCTAAACTTATATTTATTTTAAAGATATCATCAATCAATGTCAAGTAGAAAAGTTTCAGAACAATTCAATATTTAGTCACTTTTAATACAAATATAAAATTTGAACAATGATACACCAAATCTTTTAAAACAATTCAACATTTAGGCAATCTCCCAACAAGATTCTTTTCCACTTTATTTGTGTCTTGATATGTAGTACGAGAGCAAAGAAAAAATGTTAGTAACTCAAACAAAAACTGTTGGAACTCAAGAAAAAGCATAAACCTTGAATGTTGAAACAATTAGTAGATATGTAAACACACATAAATGATGAGACACTAGAGTAATACTTATGAAAGGAATTATGCAGTCTAGATTTCCTAGCATCTAAAAGATTTGAAATCTAAACTATTTATGAACTTTGCGATATTGCGGTATTGACATTGGGGAAAGAGAAAAGCAGCACAAAAAGAAAGAACAAATTAAACCAAAATAGAAATATAATATAGATGAGATATGATCAAGGATATGTTGCTTCAAGCAAAGATTTATATGAGATTTAAAGTTTATGATTTCTATAAAGATTGTGTTCCCAATTACATAATTATTGAATTTCTTAACAGAAATGCAAGGTCTGCACAAAAATAATTGGTTTCGTGTGAACAAATAGCAATGCTCTAGATCAGCCACTAGTATGAAAGTCCTGAAATTGCCTCCTTATAAGTCACAAGTCTCAAAAGTCAAATGAAACACTTCAAAGGAAAAATCATACAACATATCCAACTTTAAGTAAATTTTAATTTGTTGCATTTAACCTAAAAATTCATGGACAAGCAATTGGGGAATCTAATAAACATTGTAAAGCCCCGTATCCGAAAAAAGACCAGATTGCAGATTTTTGGTGTTGCAGGTGTCACTCACGGCGCCATCCACAGACCGTAGGAGGACCCACGGTCTGTCCTGCAGGTCTGTGGTTCGTGTCAGCAAACTCCTTTAGAACTCAGCCAGAAATTCATCTAAGTGTTGACCCACGGCCGAACCTACGATCCATAGGTCAGGTCATGGACCGTGGTTCGTGTCCATGGATCGATGCCCCTAAAGCCCAGCTTTATCCCCATTTGACGGTTGACCAGCACGGACCATCATTTGATGCACGGTCAGTAGGTCTGATCATAGGTGAGGATAGCAGCCAATTAGATTAAAATTGTGATTGGGTCAACTTCAAATGGTCATAACTCTTAGCCCAAAAGGAATTATATGTCCCATGACCTATGATATGATCGATAATTGAATCCTCTTTCCAACGCCACCGAGTTTGCTAAAATCCAACCTTCGAGTAAAGATGTATGCTCATTTTAGTGAAGCCCTGTTAGGCATACTTGACCGACGACTCCAATCGACAGACCGTTGATTGACCTACGGCCCGACAGTCCTGTCCGTCGATCACTCCAACAGCAATTAAGTTAGGGGTCTTTTGGTATTTTCATATTTCATTGGACCCATAAGATAGGTCGTTTAAACCTTAAATCATGAGGTTTTAGTCAGTTTAAGCCTAGAAACATAACTAAAACTTACCTAAGTCAAATCATTATTCAAAACATAGAAAATTAGAAGCAAGAGAGGAGAAAAAGGTCAAGAACCCTAGTTCAAGAACGCAACAAGGTTCCATCAGTTCAAGCTCGGAAAGTGAAAGATTTCTTCGTGGAATTCGTCACCAGGTATGTGTGATTTCACTAGTGGGTTCCTTTCACCCATTAGGTCCCTAGAATTCAGTCAGATTCTTGATTCCATGATTATGAACAAACCTAGGGTTTCTAGAATTTCAACAGATCAGCATAAATTAGTTATTTAAATGTTCCAAATAAGATTATCATGTTATTATTTCATTTCTTGCATGAATTTCAGAACCCTAGCTAAGTATTTTCTTAGTTCTTGAATTACACATGCTAGGTCAATACTTCAGTCATTCAGTTATACATTCCTCAGTTATTAATGCATCATTATCAGATTAATTGTTTCATTCTCATTTTGCATGTTTAGTCTTGAGCTATCCAGTATTGACAAAAAATTCAGTAATAACCAGTTAACCACTTAATTCATTGGGAGTAGCATAATACCGAGTTGGACTAGGGTTCAGCGTGCCCATATAGTCCAAGAACTACGAGCCACGCAGGTGTAAGTCCCCTCTGTGGGCAACATCAGTTAGTGATCACGCCAACATGGCTCTATACCTCTGGCAGGGTATATTTGGTCCTCTTGATGGGGTTTATACATCGGACTCCATATTTTGCTCATGTGGTTTTATTGTTGATTTTTAATAGCTCCCATAGTTCAGTCAGACTCTATTGCATTGACCACATTTACAGTTCATTCAGTATTCAGTCAGCATGTTATAAATTGGTCATTGCATTCAGTTAGCTCAGTATTCAGTATCTATATCATGTTCAGATTATTTCATTGCTTTATTGCTTTGTTCAGTTATATGTTCTTTTAACTTTACTCTATCTTGCAAGCTCAGTACCTTTCAAGTACTGACACATACGTACGCTACATCTTCTCGTGATGTAAGTTCAGGTTCTCAGGATCCATATCACGCTTACAATTCTCAATCTTCAGTTCAGCAACTTCAGTGGTGAGTCCTCATTCTTCGAGGATTAGTGACATGTTTATCTTTGTTACTTTAAGTCTTTAGTTTAAGTTTTGCTAGACCTAGTTCGGGCATGTCCCAACATTTCTAGTTAGTTTAGAGGCTTAATTCAGACATAGATAGATCCAGCTTAGTATTGAGTTAATATCTTCCTTGTATTAAACTCATCGGTTTTCATTTATCTCAGTTATAGTATATGGGTACTCCCAATTTTTTCATCTTATTTATGATTTAGCTTCCACACAGTTTCTATTATTCAGATTATATTTAGTATGCTCATGATCATGCCAGCAGGATTAGCTTGGGATCACTTGTGGTCCTAGGTCCCGTGTTCGCGTCTCGGGGGTAGCTCGGTTAGTGACAAACTTGGTATCAGAGCCTTAAGTTTAAGTGTCCTAGGATGTGTGAAAAGCCGCATTAGTTAGAGTCCTTTTCATGGATGTGTAGTGCGCACCACATCTAATGATGGAGAGGCTACAAAGTGTTTTAGGAAATCTTCATCTTCTTGTTACTCTTATCGTGCGTAAGGTATGATCTAAATTCTATTTTAACTCGACGTTCTATGTTTCAGTGATCATACCTCCTCGTAAAGCTTATGCCAGGAATGCAAACACAACTCCTCCAGTTCTGGATCAAGAAGTATCAAATGTTGAATTCAAGAATTCCATTTAGATGTTGGCTCAGAGTGTCGCTAAGCAGAACAACCAGCGGGTTCATGCTCCTGTGAATGCAAATGGTGGATCAGTAGCAGCAAGAGTCTGTGACTTTGTTAGGATGAATTCGCCTGAGTTCCTAGGATCGCCAACTGGTGAAGATCCCCAAAATTTCTTGGATGAGATCAAGAAGATCTTTGAGGGGATGTATGTCACTGGGAATAATCGGGTTGAGTTAGTATCTTTCCAATTGAAAGATGTAGCTTATATCTGGTATACTCAGTGGACGGAGAACAGTGATACAGATGCAACTCCTATTATCTGGGATTGTTTTAGCGAAAACTTTCTAGACAAGTTTTTCCTTATAGAGTTGAGAGAAGCAAGGGCCCAGGAATTTACGAACTTAAGGCAGGGTAACATGACTGTCCAAGAGTATGGGCTCAAGTTTAACCAATCTCCATGTATGCTCCTCACATGGTTGCTAATTCCAGGGCTCAGATTAATAACTTTCTGTATGGTGTTTCAGACTTAGTGAAAACAGAGTGCAGGAATGCTATGTTGTTGGGAGACATGAATATCTCTAGGTTCATGACTCATGCTCACCAGGTTGAGGGTGATAAGCTTAGGGAACATGCTAAGGAGATTAAGAAATCAAGAACAGGTAACTATGAGTATTGCCAACAGAAATTGGGTAGTGGAAATCGCTCGCATTTTCAGCAGAAATCTTCAACTCCAGCCCCTTCATCAACTAATAGTCCATCCCCTAGGTTTCGTAATAATCAGAAAGGTAGGACGTCAGGATCTAAGTCTCTACTTAGTGTTTTAGGCACCAAAACTGACCCAACTTTCCCGAAATGTAGTAAGAACCATCAGGGCGAGTGCTTTACAGATAAAGAAGGATGTTTTGAGTATGGTCAGTGTCACGACCCGGGAGCACCCCCTAGTCGTAACCGGCGTACTCGACCTCGAAGAGGTCTAATACAAGCCTCTTAGCATTCATTCATTGCATAGACACCAAAACCATAAGGAATTAAAAACTTTCTTCACTCACGAAGATACTTTCAATAAATAGCAAGCGGAAGACTTTCTAGACTTTATACAATATGTCTCAAAACCATCTAATACCTGAATATAACATTGGGACTAAGCCCACTCAAAACTTAAGCAAATACTAGAGAGACATAAAAAGAACATGTTGGTTATTGCCCCTCGAATCTATGAGGACTCACCAAGTCTTCATCTTCAACTCTTAAAAACCTATCAAGTAGTCATGACATATCACCATCTCCAAATCCCTACACTTTAGTCAAAAGCAAAAAGAAAGGGGTTAGCACAATTAAGTACTAAGTATGGAGACCATGCAAGAAAATATGCACAACGGACATTTACAAGAAAGGTATGCTTTCATGTCCTTTGATAAAACCTTTCCTTTGCAAGTATAAGAGACATAATACAAGTCAACATTAACATATTAGACCATAGCCAACCATACATATACTTAATATAAATCCATATACAACTCATGCTTAACTTTAGAAGGACACATGTCATTTCATTACCATAGGACCTCTACCTAATATAACCTTAAGACACACTTGAGTGAGACAAGAAGTGACCGCCCACACAATCCTCTTCAAGCACACTTAAGTGTTCCCCAAGATTACCTTAGATAAGGACTTTATAGGCAAAGTGCATAATCATACCCGATAGATAGCATATTAATGAGAGGATATGTATAATGATGCTTACATAAAATAAATCATATTTAGTGGGGCATAGTACATGTGTGGTGAGTGACCATCAATATAGTATTTCCAAGGCCTACCACCCCCTTGGAGAGGCGAATGAGGTACAAACCCCTCAATGTGGTTACCCGGGGCTCCCCGTACTAGGCTTGGTCGACTCACAACACTTATATAGAGAAAATCATATACATGTGTCCATTTCATCATCATTTCAATAATTATATAGCTATTCGATTCATAGGACGTACATTGGACCTTCCATTTCCTAAGGATTCTATAAATGGGCATTTTATCAAACACATGATGGGCCATTGTTCATGTAAATGAAATCATGTACTTCAAGAGTACTAAGTCCAACCAATTTCGAAATACATATAAATCAGCCCACCAACAACATACATATATATATCAACCTTCATAATTTGATCATGGAAGCATGAAAACCATAAACATCACATAATAATTCCATTTCATGATAATATGCAAAATAGACCATAATAGGATCATCACAAGATCACATAAACTCATTCACATCATACCTTCACATATAGCTTCATATAGGACTTTACATCTAGCCTCATATGTGTATAATAATACAACAATATAATAACATTCACCTAATGCCCTTCATGGCCTCAATTCACAACAATACAACAAATAACCACCTCCACCAAAGGTGGATCAAGCCAATTAATAACAATATTATTAATACTAAGAGATCAAGCCATCTCACCATCCTTTTCAAAGGCCATAAGCCACAATACTCAATTCCATGCCAATTATACAATATTTATCAAGTTTGATCAACTTACCCTCTTTCCATGGCTATCTTCATCATCCTCATCTTCCAACAATTTAACAATACAATAACAATGATAATAACAACAATCAACTATACAAGCTAAGCTAAACAATATCCAATAACCAACATAAAGTCTAAATCCCAATTTATGACCATTCAAGGCTACTACCTCACATTATACCATTCAATAACAATTTCTAGCAACTCAACATAGCTAAGATCATATAAGAACAACCCACATCAACCACTCAATAATCCTACATCAATTACTCAAAATCATTAAACTCACTTTAGGCTAAATTTAAAGAATTTGAGAAGACATGGGTTCACAAATATTTCTTTCTTAAAACCATAAATAATCATTAATAACCACATGAAACATCATTTGAAATTATTTAATGCAAGAACCCATGCTTAGAATTCGAAATAGGATTTTTGTGTATTTGAAAAACCTTGAAAACCTTTTGATTGGGCTCCTTGAAAGAAAGAATAATCAAGGATAAAGGATCCCCATACCTTTATCTTCAAGAACCAAACGAAATTGGTGAAGAAATCAATAGCCACCATCCACCCTAGCTCCATCTTTCACCTTGAGCTTCCTTGGGGTTTTGAGAGAGTTTTTGAGAGAGGGAAATGTTTTTAGGGATGGGAATGAATTAATGGTATCTAGGAAATAATATATACCCTTTGGAAAAAAATTCGTCCAACACTTAGAAAAAAAAAAAAGGGGCGGGTGAACAGTAAATCGGCTACTGGAAATTGCCTTTTTCTGCCGGACAGACTTTACGAAAATGGGCATAACTTCTTCGTCCGAACTCCGAATGAGGTGAAACGAAGTGCGTTAGGTAGCTAACTCAAAGGGCTTTCCATGGATATATTATTGGCCACCAAATAATTTGTGTGCTAGGAGATATGACCCTCCAAAGTAGACTCGAAAAGGCTTCACTTGAAAATTTTGGATTTTGATACGGTTGCTCTAAAATTTGGGTTAGACTCATTTCCCACTCAATTTGACCCCCTGAATAAGAATACGAAGTCGAATTTCCGAAATGATGCACGGATTTTGAGATATATGGAAATTACAATTTATAGGTGTTTCCGAAGCACATTTTCGGGCATTTTTGGGGTCGTTTCAGTCAGTCTAGTCATAGATTGAAGGATTGACCTTCTAGACAGGGTCAAGGAGGAAATAATGGTAGAGCTCTGTCTACAACTTCAGCAGCACCAACAGGTCGCCCAACTTATCAGGGTAACTCTTCTGGTACAGGTGGCGGACAATGCTAAAACAGACTCTATGCTCTTCAGGCTCGTAAAGATCAGGATGATTCTCTTGATGTAGTCATTGGTACGTTACGAGTCTTTGATCTTGATGTTTATGCATTATTAGATCTAGGGGCTACTTTGTCTTTTGTAACTCCTTACATAGTAGTACAATTCATTGTTAGCCCAGAAATCCTTTCAGAGCCCTTCTCAGTATCTACTACAGTCGGTGACTGAGTTATAGCTAGACGGGTATACAAAAATTGCCTTGTCATTGTTTCCAAGAAAGTCACCTTAGCAAATCTTGTAGAGTTAGAAATGGTAGACTTCGATGTCATTCTAGGCATGGATTGGTTACATGCATATTATCCCTCAGTCGATTGTAAAACTAGGATTGTTCGTTTTTAGTTTCCTGATGAACCAATCCTAGAATGAAAGGGTAGTAGCTTAGCACCTATGGGTCTATTCATTTCTTACCTTAAGGCCAGAAAGATCATCTCTAAGGGTTATCTCTATAATATAGTTTGGGTTAAGGATTCTAGTTCAAAATCCGCAACTTTTGAGTCAGTTACTATAGTTAGTGAGTTTCCAGAAGTGTTTCTATATGATCATCCCAGAGTTCTTCCCTAAGGGAAAATCGACTTTGGAATTGATCTCCTTCCAGATACCCAGCTAACCTCTATTTCTCCTTATAGAATGGCTCCAGTTGAGCTTAAGGAATTGAAAGAGAAGTTGAAAGACCTTTTGGATAAGGGTTTCATTAGACCTAGTATTTCGCCATGTGGTGCACCAGTGTTGTTCGTAAAGAAGAAAGATGGCTCTCTCAGAATTTGCATTGACTATAGGTAGTTGAACAAAGTCACAATCAAGAATAAGTATCCCATCCCCAGGATTGATGACTCGTTTGACCAACTTCAGGGTTCTCGTCATTTCTCAAAGATAGACCTCAGATCAAGTTATCACCAGCTTAGAGTAAAAGATAGTGATATTCCAAAGACAACTTTAAAAACTTAGTATGGTCATTATGAATTTGTAGTTATGTGATTTGGACTAACCAATGCTCCTGCAACTTTCATGGATTTGATGAACAGAGTGTTCAAGCAGTACTTAGACTTGTTCGTTATCGTCTTTATTGAAGATACTCTCATTTACTCTAGGAATGAGCAAGAACATGCGAGTCATTTCAGAATTGTTTTGCAAACTCTCAAAGATCGCCAGTTATTTGCAAAATTTAACAAGTGCGAGTTTTGGTTACAATCAGTTGCCTTCCTTGGGCATATTGTGTCTATTGAAGGAATTCAAGTAGCTTCCCAAAAGATAAAAGCTGTGAAACAATGACCCAGACTTACCTCTGCTATAGATATTAGACGTTTCTTGGGTTTAACGGGTAATTATAGACGGTTTGTGGAAGGATTTTCATCCATAGCCTCACCATTGACTAGGTTGACTCAGAAAAAGGTTAAGTTCTAGTGGTTAGATGATTGTGTGAAAAGCTTCGCAGAATTGAAAACTATATTGACTACAACTCCTATCTTAACTCTTCCAGAGGGTTCAGATAGTTATGTGATCTATTGTGATGCATCAAGGGTCAGCCTAGGGTGTGTGTTGATACAGCAAGGTAAGGTTATAGCTTATGCATCTAGACAACTTAAGGTACCTGAGAATAATTATCTCACTCATGATATCGAGCTTGCAGCAGTAGTGTTTGCACACAAGATTTGGACACACTACTTGTATGGTGTTCATGTAGATGTGTCCATAGACCATAAGAGCCTCCAGTATGTATTGACCTAGAAAGAGTTAAATCTTTGCCAGAGAAGGTGGCTTGAGATCCTCAAAGTTTATGATATGAGCGTGCATTACCATCCGAGTAAGGCGAATGTAGTAGCAGATGCTCTTAGCAGTGTCACGACCCAAGCCTATGGCCTAGACGTGACATGGCGAATGAGGAACCCGAAGGAACCCTAAACAAGCCTCTCAAACTTGTCATCACACTTCATCGGTCGCGGAAGTACATTCAACATTAAATAACGGGAATTAGGGACTAAGGGCAAACCATTTCAAAATAACATCATAGAATATGAGCCAAGCTCATTTACAAAATACTTGTCCAATGCACACCTCTACATACATAGATAGGATGGGGGCCATGACATACTACCGGCTCCCCTCATAGTCAAAATACAATTGCAAGCTAAAGTCTCAAAACATAGGAGTAGGAACATAACATAGCCCTCGAATTATTGAGGACTCACCAACAAACTCGGATAAGCACCGTACTAGCCACGTGGATGGAGAGAAGGATCAAGAGTAGCTCCGGTCCCTACATGGTGACATCATGTAGGCAAAATATGCGTTAGTACTTTGGAATGTACTAAGTATGCGGGGTGTAATACAACAATAGACAAGGACACAATCGAAATGCAAGAAATAGTTCCATAGGCATAATGAATAACAATATGAGGATGCATGATCAAAGTGAAGTCAAAACATGTTTAAGTAAATCTATACTAATAGTAGATATCATATGTGTGTGCATGATCCAACCAATCTATAACCCCAACTTAGGATGGGGGATGCCGTTCACACCCGGACACCCTGGTGGCAAGGTATAAACCCCTCACATGGTTGATGTTGGTCACACCCCAAACATCCTAGGTGGTGAGATATAAACCTCTCACATGGTTGATGTTGGTCACACCCCAAGCATCCTAGGTGGTGAGATATAAACCTCTCACATGGTTGATGTTGGTCACACCCCAAGCATCCTAGGTGGTGAGATATAAACCTCTCACATGGTTGATGTTGGTCACACCCCAAGCATCCTAGGTGGTGAGATATAAACCCCTCACATGGTTATTCGGTTCTTTTCCCTCGGACCGGGCATGGTCATGCAACACTTTATATAGAAAATTCCCATTAGGCTCTAATGCAATCTCATGTATGGAATGAACATATACACAAGCTTAGTTTGTCATCAACGCATCTCTGGAATGCCACATATCTCATAACTCAAGCCTTAAAGCATCAATTCATCAATTCTCCATAATTGGACATTTTGTAAAACACCTTGAAGGCATGTAATGGGATCAAAGAGCATGGAAAATAGGGTAGTAATTATGCAGCCAAACCAATGAACAACCTACAACAACGCCTTTTAACACCCACAAGACCACATGAAAAATCTCCACATCCATTCCAAATTTAGATTCAAGTTCTAGAGTCACAACATGCTCAAAACAATCACTTTTCATGTTTAAAATTCTTTGTGCAGGAAATTTATACAAGGAACAAGACTAATTTATGAATTCTCAACTTAAACTATGAATTAGTGAGTAGAATAGAGACTAGGCACTATGGGTGGAAGGACCCATGAGTTCAACACCACATACCTTGAGTTTTTATGAAGGTCTTGAAAGTGTCTTCAATGAAAGCTTGGAACTTGGAGCAAGAGTGTCTTCAATCTTGAGGATGGTTTTGGATTAGGGTTCTTTAGAGAACTTGAGAGAAAATGTGTCTAAGTATGGGAGAGTTGTTTTGGGAAATGTTTTAGAGATGGGAATTGAATTAATGTTATATAGGGAATAAAATATGCCCTTTGGAAAAGCGGAACCAACACTTAGAAAAAAAATGAGGCGGGTGAATAGCTAAATCGCTCACTGGAAATTGCATTTCCTGCCCGGACAAATTTTACGAAAATGGGCACAACTTCTTCGTCTGAACTCCGAATGAGGTGAAACAAAGTGTGTTGGGTAGCTAAATCAAAGGGCTTTCCATGGATATGTTATGGGCCACCCAATTATATGTGTTTTAGTAGATATGACCCTCCAAAGTAGACCCTCGAAAAAGGCTTCAGTTGGAAATTTCAGATTTTGATACGGTTGCTCTAAAATTTGGGTTAGACCCATTTACCACTCAATTTGACCCCCTAAACAAGAATATGAAGTCGTATTTTCGAAAAATGAAACGGATTTTTAGATATAGCTAAAACAAGCTTTCGGTAACTTCCGAAGCACATTTTTTAGGAACTTTTTGGGTCGTTTCAAGCAGATTATCTATGGGTAGTGTAGCACATGTTGAGGAAGAAAGAAAAGAGCTAGCGTAGGATGTTCACAAACTTGCTCGCCTAGGAGTATGTCTTATGAGCATATCAGATGGTGGTGTAATGGTTCAGAATGGGGCAGAATCTTCTTTGGTACTAGAGGTTAAGGAAAAGTAAGAAAGTGATCCAATCTTGCTTGAACTTAAGGGTGCAGTGCACAATCAAAGAGTGGAGGTTTTCTCTCAATGGGGAGCTGATGTACTTATTTATCAGGGTAGATGGTGTGTTCCTGATATTGTTGAATTGAGACAGCATATTCTCGCAGAACCCCACAATTCCAGAGATTTTATTCATTTAGCTGCCACTAAGATGTACCGCGATCTGTGGGAAATTTATTGGTGGAATGGTATGAAAAGATATATAGCAAATTTTGTGGCTAAGTGCCCTAATTACCAGCAAGTCAAGGTAGAACATCAGAAACGAGGAGGTATGACTCAAGAGATTGACATTCCTACTTGGAAGTGGGAAGTGATCAACATAGACTTCATCACAAGTTTACCTTGTACTCGCAGACAACATGACTCCATTTGGGTAATTGTTAATAGGGTTACTAAGTCTTCTCGCTTTTTGACGGTCAAGACTACAGATTCGGCGGAGGATTACGCCAAGCTTTACATTCATGTGATTGTGAGGTTGCATGGGTTTTCTTTGTCTATCATCTCAGATAGAGGTCCTCATTTTACCTCTCAGTCTGGAAGTCATTTCAGAAAGGGCTTGGTACTCAGATTAATCTTAGCACATCATTTCATCCCTAGACGGATGGTCAGGAAGAGCATAACATTCAGACCTTAGAGGACATGTTGAGTGATTGTGTGATCAACTTCAAGGGTAGTTGGAATGATCACCTTCCTCTTATTGGGTTCGCCTACAACAATAGTTAACATTCCAGCATTCAGATGGCCCCTTATGAGGCATTGTATGGGCATAGATGTAGATCTCCAGTTGGTTGGTTTGAAGTAGGCGAAGCAGCCTTGATAGGACCAGATTCAGTCGTTGATGCTATGGTGAAAGGGCAACTCATTAGAGATAGAGTGAAGACTGCCTAGAGTCGCCAGAAGTCTTATGCAGATGTGAGAAGAAGGGAACTAGAGTTCCAAGTTGATGATTGGGTTTTCCTGAAAGTGTCACCTATGAAGGGGGTGATGAGATTTTGCAAGAAAGGGAAGCTCAGTCCTAGATATGTAAGCCCTTACCGGATCTTGAAAAGGATTGCTAAAGTGGCTTATGAGTTAGAGTTACCAGCGAACTTAGCAGCAGTGCATCTAGTCTTTCACATTTCTCTTTTGAAGAAGTGTGTGGGTGATCCAATATCCATAGTGCCATTAGAGTGTGTGGCTGTGAAAGATAGTGTCTCGTATGAGAATGTACCAGTTGAGACTCTCGATCGTAAGGTTAGATGGTTGAGAAATGCAAAAGTCACTTCAGAAGTGTTTCCAGATAATCTTCCCCAACTCTTGAGTAAGTTACTGTAGTCAGTTAGTATCCAGAAGTGTTTCCAGATGATCTTCCCGGAGTTCCTTCCGAAAGGGAAATCGACTTTGGAATTGATCTCCTTCCAGATACCCAGCCTATTTATATTCCTCCTTACAGAATGGCTATAGCTGAGCTTAAGGAATTGAAAGAGCAATTGAAAGACCTTATAGATAAGGGTTTCATCAGACCTAGTATTTCACCATGGGGTGAACCAGTAATGTTCGTAAAGAAGAAGATGGTTCTCTAAGAATGTGCATTGACTATAGGTAGTTGAACAAAGTCACAATTAAGAATAAGTATCCCATCCCAGGATTAATGACTCGTTTGACCAACTACAGGGTGATAGTCATTTCTCAAAGATAGACCTCAGATCAGGTTATATCAGCTTAGAATCAGAGATAGTGACACTCCGTAGACAGCCTTCAAAACTCGGTATTGTCATTACGAATTTGTAGTTATGTGATTTGGACTAACTAATGCTTCTGCAACTTTCATGTATTTGATGAACAGAGTGTTCAAGCAGTACTTAGACTTGTTCGTTATTGTCTTTATTGAAGATATTCTCATTTACTCTAGGAATGAGAAAGAACATGCCAGTCATTTGAGAGTTATTCTGCAAACTCTCAAAGATCGCCATTTATTTGCAAAATTTAACAAGTGCGAGTTTTGGTTACAATCAGTTGCCTTCCTTTGGCATATTGTGTCTAGTGAAGGAATTCGAGTAGATACCCAGAATATAGAAGTAGTGAAACAATGGCCCATACCTACCTCTGCTATAGTTATTAGAAGTTTCTTGGGTTTAGTGTGTAATTACAGACGGTTTGTGGAAGGATTTTCATCCGTAGCCTTACCATTGACTAGGTAGACTCCGAAAAAGGTTAAGTTTCAGTGGTCAGATGATTGTGAGAAAAGCTTTGCAGAATTGAAAACTAGGTTGACTACAACTCCTGTCTTGACTCTACCAGAGGGTTCAGATGGTTATGTGATCTATTGTGATGCATCAAGGGTCGGCCTAGGTTGTGTGTTAAAGGAGTGAGGTAAGGTTATAGCTTATCCTTCAAGACAGCTTAAGGTATATGAGAAGAATTATCCGACTCATGACCTCGAAATTGCAACAATGGTGTTCGCACTCAAGATTTGTAGACACTACTTGTATGGTGTTCATGTAGATGTGTTCACAGACCATAAGAGCCTCCAGTATGTATTCACCCAGAAAGAGTTGAATCTTCGTCAGAGAAGGTGGCTTGAGTTCCTTAAAGACTATCATATGAGCGTGCATTACCGTTCGGGTAAGGCGAATGTAGTAGCAGATGCTCTTAGTAGATTATCTGTGGGGAGTGTAGCACATGTTGAGGAAGAAAGAAAAGGTTTAGCAATCAGAGAGTGGAGGCTTTCTCCCGAAGTAGAGATAATGCACTTCGCTCTCAAGGTAGATTGTGTGTTCTTGATGTGGGTGAATAGAAACAACATATTCTCTCATAGGCCTACAATTCTAGATATTCTATTCATCCAGGTGCCACTAAGATGTACCGCGATATGTGGGAAGTCTATTCGTGGAATGGTATGAAAAGAGATATAGCAGATTTTGTGGCTGAGTGCCCCAATTGCCAGTAAATCAAGGTAAAACATCAGAAACCAGGAGGTATGACTCAAGAGATTGACATTCCTACATGGAAGTGGGAAGTGATCAACACAAACTTCATCACAGGTTTACCTCGTACTCGCAGACAACATGACTACATTTGGGTGATTATTGATAGGGTTAGTAAGTCTTCTCGCTTTTTGACGGTCAAGACTATAGATTCGGTGGAGGATTACGCCAAGTTTTACATTAACGAGATTGTGAGGTTGCATGGGGTTTCTTTGTCTATCATCTCAGATAGAGGTCCTCATTTTGCCTCTAATTTCTGGAAGTCATTTCAGAAATGTCTTGGTACTCATGTTAATCTTAGCATAACATTTTATCCCCAGACGGATGGTCAGGCAGAGCATACCATTCAAACCTTAGAGGATATGTTAAGAGCTTGTGTGATCGACTTCAAGGGTAGTTGGGATGAACACCTTCCTCTTATTGAGTTCGCCTACAACAACAGTTACCATTCCAGCAGTCTAATGGCCCCTTATGAGGCATTGTATGGGCGTAGATATAGATCTCCAGTTGGTTGGTTTGAATTAGGTGAAGCAGCCTTGATAGGACCAGATTCAATCCTTGATGCTATGGAAAAAGTGCAACTCATTAGAGATAGAGTTAAGACTGCCTAAAGTTGCCAGAAGTCTTATGCAAATAGGAGAAGAAGGGAAATAGAGTTCCAAGTTGATGATTGGGTTTTCCTGAAAGTGTCACCTATGAAGAGGGTGATGAGATTTGGCAAGAAAGAGTATCTCAATTCCAGATATTTAGTCCCTTACCATATCTTGACAAGGATTGGTAAAGTGGCTTATGAGTTAGAGTTGCCAGCAGACTTAGCAGCAGTGCATCCAGTCTTTCACGTTTTTCTTTTGAAGAAGTGTGTGGGTGATCCAGCATCCATAGTGCCATTAGAGAGTGTGGTCGTGAAAGATAGTCTCTTATATGAGGATGTACCAGTTGAGATTCTCGATCGTCAGGTTAGAAGGTTAAGAAATAAAAAAGTCGGTTCAGTCAAGGTTTTGTAGAGGAGTTAGTCCATAGAGGGAGCTACTTAGGAAGCAGACGCAGCCATGAAATCCAAGTATCCAAACCTCTTTCTTTCCGCTTCCATTCCAGATTGAGGTAATCGTTCCTCATCAGTTTTTAAGTCATTCATGCATAAATTTAGTCTTAGAATCATGTTCCTTCAGTTTGTAGTTGCATTTTCAGCGTATTTGCATGTCCTTGAAACTCAGTTCCGTTAGAAATTGAGTTCTCAGTGTTTAGTGGTAGGGATTGCAGCCCCTTCCTCCATTTCAGCTAGTTTAGTATTCATTCTAGGACGAATGGTCCCAAGGGGGAGATAATGTAACACCCCGTATCCGAATATAGACCTAATTTTTGGTGTTGCAGGTGGCACTCACAGCACCATCCACGGATAGTAGGAGGACCCACGGTCCATCGTGCAGGTCCGTGGTTTGTGTTAGCAAACTCCTCCAGAACTCAGCCAAAAATTCAACTAAATATTGACCCACGGCTGGACCTACGGTCCATAGGTTAGGTCACGGACCGTGGTTTATGTCCGTGGATCAAGGCCCCTAAATCCCAGCATCAGTCCCAATTGACGTTTGACCAGCACAGACCATCATTCAATGCACGGTCCGTAGGTCTGACCGTAGGTGATGGTAGCAGCCAGTTAGATAAAAATTGTGATTGGGTCAACTTCAGATGGTCATAACTCTTATCACAAAAGGAATTATGTGTCCCATGACCTATGATATGTTAGATAATTGAATCCTCTTTTCAACATCACCGAGTTTGCCAAAATTTGACCTTCGAGTAAAGAGGAATGCTCATTTTAGTGAAGCCCTCTCGGGCATACTCGACCGACAACTCCAATAGACGGACCATCAATTGACCTACGGCCCGTCAGTCCCGTCCATTGATCACCCCTACAACAATTAAGTCAGGGGTCTTTTGGTCTTTTCCTATTTCGTTAGACCCCTAAGATAAGTCGTTTAGACCCTAACTCATGAGATTTTAGTCAGTTTAAGCCTAGAAACATAACTAGAACTTACCTAACTCAAATCATTAGTCAAAACTTAGAAAATTAGAAGCAAGAGAGGAGAAAAAGGACAAGAACCCTAGTTCAAGAACACAACAAGGTTCCATCAGTTCGAGCCCCAAAATCGAAAGATTTCTTCATAGAATTCGTCACCAGGTATGTGGGATTTCACTACTGGGTTCCTTTCGCCCATTAGGTCCCTAGAATTCAGTCAGATTCTTGATTCCATGATTATGAACAAACCTAGGGTTTCTAGAATCTCAACAAATCATCTGGAATTAGTTATTTAAATGTTCCAAATCAGATTATCATGTTATTACTTCGTTTCTTGCATGAATTTTAGAACCCTAGCTATGTCTTTCCTTAGTTCTTGAATTACATATGCTAGGTAATATATTTCAGTCATTCAGTTATACATTCCTCAGTTATTAATGCATCGTTATCAGATTAATTGTTTCATTCTCAATTTGCATGTTCAGTGTTGAGCTATACAGAATTTACAAAAAATTCAGTCATAACCAGTTAACCACTTAATTCATTGGGAGTAGGATAATACCGAGTTGGACTAGGGTTCAGCGTACCCATATAGTCCCAGAACTACGAGACACGTAGGTGTAAGTCCTTTCTGTGGGCAACATCAGTTTAGTGATCACGCCAGCATGGCTCTATACCTCTGGCAGGATATATTGGATCATCTCAATGGGGCATATACATCGGACTCCACATTTTGCTCATGTGGTTTTATTGTCGGTTATTAGTAGCTCCTACAGTTCAGTCAGACTCTATTGTAGTAACCACATTTATAGTGCATACAATATTCAGTCAGCATGTTATAAATTAGTCATTGCATTCACTTAGCTCACTATTCAGGTTATATATCATCTTCAGATTATTTCATTGCTTTATTGCTTTGTTCAATTATATGTTCTTTCAACTTTACTCTATCTTGCATACTCAGTACCTTTCAAGTACTGACGCATACGTGTGCTACATCTTCTCGTGATGTAGGTTCAGGTTCTCAGCATCCATATCACACGTAGATCGATTCTCGATCTTCAGTTCGGCAGTATCAATGTGGAGTCCTCATTCTTCAAGGACTAGTGACATGTTTATCTTTATTGCTTTTAGTCTTTAGTTTCAGTTTTGCTAGACCTATTTCGGGCATGTCCAAACATTTCTAGTCATTTTAGAGGCTTATTTCAGACATAGATAAATTTATCTTAGTATTGAGTTAATATATTCCTTGTGTTAAACTCATCAGTTTTCATTTATCTCAGTTATAGTATATAGGTATTCCCTATCTTTTCATCTTATTTATGATTTAGCTTTCGCACAGTTTCTATTATTCAGATTTTATTTAGTATGCTCATGATCATGCTAGCAGGGTTAGCTTGGGATCACTTGTGGTCATAGGTCCTGTGTCCGCGTCTCGGGGGTAGCTCAGGGAGTGTTAGACTTTGTATGAGAGCCTTAGGTTTAAGTGTCCTAGGATGTCTGAAAAGCCGCATTATGTAGAGTCCTTTTCATGGATGTGTAGTGCGCACCACATTTAATGAGTGGGAGGGTACAAAGTGTATTAGGAAATCTTCATCTTCTTGTTACTCTTATCGTGTGTAAGGTATGATCTAATTTCCATTCTAACTTGACATTCTATGTTTCAGTGATCATGCCTCTTCGTAGAGCTTATGCCAGGAATAAGAATGCCAGGAACACAATCGCAGCTCCTCCAGTTCCAGATCAGGAAGTCTTAAATGCTGAATTCAGGAATGCCATTTAGATATTGGCTCAGAGTGTCACTAACCAGAACAATCAGCGGGTTCAAGCTCCTCTGAATGCAAATGGTGGATCAAAAGCAGCAAGGGTCCGTGACTTTGTTAGGATGAATCCGCCTGAGTTCTTAGGATCGCAGACTGGTGAAGATCCCCAGAATTTCTTCGATGAGATCAAGAAGATCTTTAAGGTGATGCAGTCATTGGAATGATCGGGTTGAGTTAGCATCTTACCAATTAAAAGATGTAGATCATATCTGGTATATTCAGTGGAATGAGAACATGCGTACAGATGTAGCTCCTATTACTTGGGATTGTTCAGTGAAACCTTTCTGGATAGGTTTTTCGTCATAGAGTTGAGAGAAGCAAGGGCCCCAGAATTTATGAACTTAAGGCAGGGTAACATGACTGTCCAAGAGTATGGGCTCAAGTTTAACCAACTCTCCAGGTATACTCCTCACATGGTTACTGATTCCAAGGCTCAGATGAATAAGCTTTTGTATGGAGTGTCAGACTTAGTGAAAATAGAGTGCAAGAATGCTATGTTGTTGGGAGACATGAACATCTCTAGGCTCGTAACTCATGCTCACCAGGTTGAGGGTGATAAGCTTAGGGAATAGGCTAAGGAGACTAAGAAAGCAAGAACAGGTAACTACGAGTATTCCCAACAAAAATTGGGTGGTGGAAATCGCTCGCATTTTTAGTAGAAGTCTTCGACTCCAGCCTTTTCATCATCTAGTGTTCCATCCCTCAGGTTCGGTAATGATCAGAAAGGTAGGGCGTTAGGCTTTAAGTCTCAAGGTAGTGTTTCAAGCACCAAAACTTACCCAACTTGCCCGAAATGTAGTAAGAACCATCCAGGTGAGTGCCTTGCAGGTAAGGAAGGATGTTTTGGGTATGGTCAGTATGGTCATAGATTGAAGGATTGTCCTTCTAGATAGGGTCAAGGAGGAAATGGTGGTAGACCTCAGTCTACAATTTCAACAGCACCAACAGGTCGCCCAACTCAGCAGGGTAAATCTTCTGGTACAGGTGGAGGACAACGCCAAAACAGGCTCTATGCTTTTCAAGTTCATCAAGATCAGGAAGATTCTCCTGATGTAGTCACTGGTACGTTACGAGTCTTTGATCTTGATGTTTATGCATTGTTAGATCGAGGGGCTACTTTGTCTTTTGTTACTCCTTACATAGCAGTCCAATTCAGTGTTAGCCCAGAAATCCTTTCAGAACCCTTCTCAGTCTCTACTCCAGTCGGTGACCCAATTATAGCTAGACGGGTATACAAAAATTGCCTTGTCACAGTTTTTCCAGAAAGTCACCTCAGCAAATCTTGTAGAGTTAGAAATGGTAGACTTCGATGTCATTCTAGGCATGGATTGGTTATATTCCTGTTATGCCTCAATCGATTGTAGAAATAGGATTGTTCGTTTTCAATTTCCAGACGAACCAATCCTAGAATGGAAGGGTAGTAACTTAGCGCCTATGGTCGTTTCAATTCTTACCTTAAGGCCAGAAAGATGATCTCTAAGGGTTATCTCTATCATCTAGTTCTGGTTAAGGATTCTAGTTCCGAATCCCCAACCCTTGAGTCAGTTGTTGTAGTCAGTGAGTTTCCAGAAGTGTTTCCAAATGATCTTCCCGGTGTTCCTCCCGAAATGGAAATCGACTTTGGAATGAATTTCTTTCCAGATACCCAGCCTATCTCTATTCGTCATCAGAAAATGGTTCTAGCTGAGCTTAAGGAATTGAAAGAGAAGTTGAAAGACTTTCTAGATAAGGGTTTCACCAGACGTAGTATGTCACCATGGGGTGCACCAGTGTTGTACGTAAAGAAGAAAAATGGTTCTCACAAAATGTGCATTGACTATAGGTAGTTGAACTAAGTCACAATCTAGAATAAGTATCCCATTCCCAAGATTGATGACTCGTTTGACCAACTTCAGGGTGCTAGTCATTTCTCAAAGATACACCTCAGATTATGTTATCATCAGCTTAGAGTCACTGATAGTGACATTACGAAGACAACCTTCAGAACTCGATATGGTCATTAAGAATTTGTAGTTATGTCATTTGGACTAACCAATGCTCCTGCAGCTTTCATGGATTTGATGAACAAAGTGTTCAAGCAGTACTTAGACTAGTTCGTTATCATCTTTATTGATGATATCCTCATTTACTCTAGAAATGAGAAAGAACATGCGAGTCATTTGAGAGTTGTTCTGGAAATTCTCAAAGATCGCCATTTATTTGTAAAATTTAACAAGTGCGAGTTTTGGTTACAATCAATTTCCTTCCTTGGGCATATTGTGTCTAGTGAAGGAATTTGAGTAGATTCCTAGAAGATAGAAGCAGTGAAACAATGGCACACACCTACCTCTATTATAGCTATCACAAGTTTCTTGGGTTTAGCGGGTTATTACAGAAGATTTGTGGATGGATTTTCATCCATAGCCTCACCATTGACTAGGTTGACTAAGAAAAAGGTTAAGTTCCAGTGGTTAGATGATTGTGAGAAAAGCTTCGCAGAATTGAAAACTAGGTTGACTACAACTCTTATCTTGACTATACCAGAGGGTTCAGATGGTTATGTGATCTATTGTGATACATTCAGGGTTGGCCTAGGTTGTGTGTTGATGCAGCGAGGTAATGTTATAGCTTATGCTTCTAGACATCTTAAGATACATGAGATGAACTATCTGACTCATAACCTCGAGCTTACGGCAGTGGTGTTTGCACACAAGATTTTGAGACACTATTTGTATGGTGTTCATGTAGATGTGTTCACAGACCATAAGAGCCTCTAGTATGTATTCACCCAGAAAGAGTTGAATCTTCGTCAGAGAAGGTGGCTTGAGTTCCTCAAAGATTATGATATGAGCATACATTACTAGCCGGGTAAGGCGAATGTAGTAGCAGATGCTCTTAGCAGATTATCTATGGGTAGTGTAGCACATATTGAGAAAAAAAGAAAAGTGCTAGCAAAGGATGTGCACTGACTTGCTCACTTAGTAGTTCGTCTTATGAGCATATCAGATGGTGGTGTAAAGGTTCATAATGTAGCAGAATCTTCTTTGGTAGTAGAGGTTAAGGAAAAGCAATACAGTGATCCAATCTTGCTTGAACTTAAGGGTGCAGTCCACAATCAGAGAATGGAGGTTTTCTCCCAAAGGGGAGATGCTGTACTTCGCTATCAGTGTAAATTATGTGTTCTTGATGTGGGTGATTTTAGACAACATATTCTCGCAGAAGCCCACAATTCTAGATATTCTATTCATCCAGGTGCCACTAAGATGTACCACGATCTGCGGGAAGTCTATTGGTGGAATGGTATGAAAAGAGATATAGCAGATTTTGTGGCTAAGTGCCCCAATTGCAAGGAAGTCAAGGAAGAACATTAGAAACTAGGAGGTATGACTCAAAAGATTTATATTCCGACTTGGAAGTGGGAAGTGATCAACTTGGACTTCATCACAGGTTTCCGTATATTCTCAGACAGCGTGACTCGATTTGGGTGATTTTTGAGAGGGTTACTAAGGCGTCTCGCTTTTTGACGGTCAAGACAATAGATTCGACAAAGCATTATGCCAAGCTTTACTTGTCATCACACTTCATCGGTCGCGGAAGTACATTCAACATTAAATAACGGGAAATAGGGACTAAGGGCAAACCATTTCAAAATAACATCATAGAATAAGAGTTAAGCTCATTTACAAAATACTTGTCTAACGCACACCTCTACATACATAGATAGGACGGGGGCCATAACATACTACCGGCTCCCCTCATAGTCAAAATACAATTGCAAGCTAAAGTCTCAAAACATAGGAGTAGGGAACATAACATAGCCCTCGAATCATTGAGGACTCACCAACAAACTCAGATAAGCACCGTACTAGCCACGTGGATGGAGAGAAGGATCAAGAGTAGCTCCGGTCCCTACATGGTGACATCATGTAGGCAAAATATGCGTTAGTACTTTGGAATGTACTAAGTATGCGGGGTGCAATACAACAATAGACAAGGACAAAATGGAAATACAAGAAATAGTTCCATAGGCATAATGAATAACAATATGAGGATGCATGATCAAAGTGACGTCAAAACATGTTTAAGTAGATCTATACTAATAGTAGATATCATATGTGTGTGCATAATCCAACCAATCTATAACCCCAACTTAGGATGGGGATGCCGTTCACACCCGGACACCCTGGTGGCAAGGTATAAACCCCTCACATGGTTGATGTTGGTCACACCCCAAGCATCCTAGGTGGTGAGGTATAAACCCCTCACATGGTTGATGTTGGTCACACCCCAAGCATCCTAGGTGGTGAGGTATAAACCTCTCACATGGTTGATGTTGGTCACACCCCAAGCATCCTAGGTGGTGAGGTATAAACCCCTCACATGGTTATCTGGTTCTGTTCCCCCGGACCGGACATGGTCATGCAACACTTTATAGAGAAAATTCACATTAGGCTCTAATGCAATTTCATGTATGGAATGAACATATACACAAGCTTAGTTTGTCATCAACACATCTCTGAAATGCCATACATCTCATAACTCAAGCCTTAAAGCATCAATTCATCAATTCTCTATAATTGGACATTTTGTCAAACACCTTGAAGACATGTAATGGGGTCAAAGAGCATGGAAAATAGGGTAGTAATTATGCAGCAAAACCAGTGAACAACCTGCAACAACGCCTTTTAACACCCACAAGACCACATGAAAAATCTCCACATCAATTCCAAGTTTAGATTCAAGTTCTAGAGTCACAACATGCTCAAAACAACCACTTTTCATGCTAGAATTCACTGTGCAGGAAATTTATACAAGGAACAAGAGTAATTTATGAATCTCAACTTAAACCATGAATTAGTGAGTAGAATAGAGTCTAGGCACTATGGGTGGAAGGACCCATGAGTTCAACACCACATACCTTGAGTCTTTATGAAGGTCTTGAGAGTGTCTTCAATGGAAGGTTGGAACTTGGAGCAAGAATCTCTTCAATCTTGAGGAAGGTTTTGGATTAGGGTTCTTGAGAGAAAATGTGTCTAAGTATGGGAGAGGTATTTTGGATTTTTTTTTTTAGAGATGGGAATTAAATTAATGCTATATAGGAAATAAAATATGCCCTTGGAAAAACGGGACCAACACTTAGAAAAAAAAATAAGGCTTATGAACAGTAAATTCGCTCTCTGGAAATTGCATTTCCTACACGGACAGATTTAACGAAAATGGGCATAACTTATTCGTCCGAACTCCGAATGAGATGAAACGAAGTGCGTTGGGTAGCTAACTCAAAGGGCTTTCCATGGATATGTTATAGGCCACCCAATTATTTGTGTGCTAGGAGATATGATCCTCCAAAGTAGACCCTCAAAAAAGGCTTCACTTGGCAATTTCGGATTTTGATACGGTTGCTCTAAAATTTGGATTAAACCTATTTCCCACTCAAGTTGACCCCCTAAACAAGAATATGAAGTTGGATTTTCAAAAAAACGAAATGGATTTTTTGATATAGCTAAAACAAGTTTCCGATAACTTCCGTAGCACATTTTTAGGAACTTTTTGGGTCGTTTCAATATCTCCCCCTTGGGAACATTCGTCCCCGAATGTGGAAGAGATGTACAAGGCAAGACTTAGTAAGAACATATCATCCCCAACATGAATGCAAAAATTTTATTTAAACATCACTTCAAGATTTCAAAAAATAGTGTAAAGCATCCATAACTCATCAATTTAAACATATATGCACATGAATGATCTAGGGGCTGAAATGTAAGACTCAATGGAGTACAAAGGACTTGATTTAATACCTTAGGCTTGAGTGGAGTTGAATAGATAAGGATAACTTCTTTGCATGTTCGCTTCGGCCTCCCAAGTAGCACTCTCCCCTTTTTGATTTCTTCAAAGCACCTTAATGGATGCCACTTCTTTGTTCCTCAACCGCTTAACTTATCTATCTAAGATCTGAATCGGGACTTCTTCATACGTCAAATTATCTTCTACAACACCCACAACCTCAAGAGGTACAATAGCGTTAGGATCACCAACACATTTCCTCAACATCGATACATGAAATACCGGATGAACTAATTCCAGCTCCTTGGGCAACCCCAACTCATAGGCTACTTTACCAACCCTTCTTATTCTCTCATAAGGACCGACTTACCTAGGATTTAACTTCCCCTTCTTACCAAAATGAACCACACCTTTCATTGGAGAAACTTTCAAATAAACCCAATCATCCACTTTGAATTTAAGATCCCTTCTCCTCACATCGGCATAAGACTTTTGACGACTTTGGGCTATTTTCAACCTCTCCCTAATCATCCTTACCTTCTCAAGAGCATCCATGACCAGATCCGGACCCAACAAGGCCACCTCTCCAACTTCAAACCACCCAATCGGTGATCTACACCGTCTATCATAAAGTGCCTCAAAAGGAGTCATACCGATACTAGAATGATAACTATTGTTGTATGCAAACTCAATCAAAGGAAGATGATCATCCCAACTACCTTTCAACTCCAAGACACAAGCTCTAAGCATATCCTCCAAGGTTTGAATTGTTCTTTTGGATTGGCCATCCGTTTGAGGGTGGAAGGCCGTGCTAAGTTTTACCTTTGTACCAAGACCCCTTTGGAAAGATTTCCAAAAGTGAGAAGTGAATTGGGTACCACGATCCGAGATGATAGACAAGGGAATCCCATGCAACCTTACCAATTCATGAATGTACAACTTGGCATACTCTTCAGCCTCGTAAGTAGTTTTAACCGGTAGGAAATGAGCCGACTTTGCCATCCGATCAACCACCACCCAAACTGAATCAAAACCTCTTCTAGTCTTGGGCAAGCCTACTACAAAATCCATGTTGATTTCTTCCCACTTCCAAGTAGGTATCTCAATGTCTTGAGTTAGGCCACCCGGCCTTTGATGTTCGGCCTTGACTTGTTGACAACTATGGCAACCCGAAACAAATTTTGCAATGTCCTTCTTCATACCGCCCCACCAATACACATTCCTCAAGTCTCTATACATATTTGTTGACCCTAGGATGAATAGAATAAAAAGAATTATGAGCCTCATCAAGGATTCTTTCCCTCACACCATCCACACAAGGAACACATAATCTACCTTGGTACCTAAGGGCACCATCTCCCCCTTGAGAGAAAACCTCCACCTTACCACTACTCACCGAAGCCTTTAATTCCACCAAAGAAGGATCAAGATCTTTCTTAGCTATCACCTCATCAACCAAGGAAGACCTTGAACCATCAACAACAACTACTCCTCCACTATCCACCCCTTCTAACCTAACTCACAATTTGGCCAACCGATGGACCTCCTTAGCCAACTCTTTACTACCTTCCTCCACATGAGCCAAGCTACCCATGGACACTCTACTCAATGCATCCGCCACCACATTAGCTTTCCCTGGATGATAGTGAACACTCATATCATAATCCTTAAGGAACTTTAACCACCTCCTTTGTCTCAAGTTAAGATCTTTTTGCGTGAACACATATTGGAGACTCTTATGGTCGGTGAAGGTATCAACATGCACCCCATACAAATAGTGACGCCAAATCATTAAAGCAAAAACCACGGCGGCCAATTCAAGATCATGGGTTGGGTAATTATTTTCATGAACCTTAAGTTGCCTAGAAGCATAGGTTATAACCTTACCACTTTGCATCAACATACAACCCAAACCAATACGGGAAGCATCACAATAAACAACAAAACCTTCTAACCCATCCGAAAGTGACAAAATAAGAGCGGACACAAGCCTTTCTTTCAAAGTTTGGAAGCTTTCCTCACACTCATCCGACCACACAAATTTAGCCTTCTTTTGAGTCAACTTAGTCATAGGAGAAGCAAGAGAAGAAAACCCTTACACAAATCTCCTATAATAACCTGCTAAATCCAAGAAACTCCTTATATCCGACGAGGTCAAAGGTCTAGGCCAATTCCTAATAATATCGGTCTTCTTAGGATCCACCTTAATACCATCCCCCGACACCACATGGCCTAAGAAAGCAACTTCCTTCAACCAAAACTCACACTTTTTATATTTAGCATACAACTTCTCTTCCCTCCATCTTTGGAGTACAACCCTCAAGTGACCCATGTGCTCTTCCTCATCCCGAGAATAGATCAAGATGTCATCTATAAACACCACCACAAAAGAATTAAGGTAGGGTTTGAAGACCCTATTCATCAAATCCATAAAGATAACCGGAGCATTAGCCAACCCGAAAGACATCACCACAAACTCATAGTGCCCATACCTAGTACGAAAGGCCGTCTTGGAAATATCACACTCCCTCACCTTCACTTGATGATACCCGGACCGAAGATCAATCTTAGAAAAGTGACTAGCCCCATGCAATTGGTCAAATAAATCGTCAATCCTTGGAAAAGGATGCCTATTCTTGACGGTGATCCTATTAAGTTGTCGATAATCAATACATATTCTAAGAGACCCATCTTTCTTCTTCACAAACAAAACCGGAGCACCCCATGGAGAATGACTAGGTCTAATAAACCCCATCTCTAACAAATCTTTTAATTGCTCTTTCAACTCCGCCGGGGCCATACGGTAAGGGGGAATAGAAATAGGTTGAGTATCGGGAATGAGGTCTATACCAAAACCTATCTCCCTTTCGGGAGGGACACCGGGAAGGTCTTTTGGGAAGACATCTAAAAACTCATTAACAACCGGAATAGACTCAATAGGAGGGACTTTAGACTCCACATCATTGACTCTCACAATATGGTACAAGCACCCTTTGGAAATCAACCTATGGGCTTTAATGCAAGAAATGAATTTCCCCTTCACCATAACATCCCAACTCTCCCACTCAAGGACGAGTTCGTTAGGAAATTGGAACTTGACTTTACGAGTCCTACAATCAATAGAAGCATAATATGCATGCAACCAATCCATCCCAAGAATAACATCAAAATCCACCATGTTCAACTCAACAAGATTACAAGGCAACAACTTATTCAATATGCAAACCGGATAATTTCTATATACATTTCTAGCTACAATAGAGACACCAATGGGAGTAGATACTTCATATGACTCATGCAATAATTCCGACTCGACATGAAATTTTCTAGCAAAAAAGGGGGTAACAAAGGAAAGGGTGGCACCCGGATCAATCAAAGTATAAACATCAAGATCAAAGATTTGCAACACACCGGTCACCACATCAGGAGTCTCATTAACACTTTGTCTACCATGCAAAGAATAAAATCGATTGTACCTTGGGGCACCACTTTGAGAAGCACCTCTACCCAAAGGAGTAGTGTTAGCATTTCGGACCTTGTTGCGGATCTTGGGACACTCAAACCTTTTGTGACCCACTTTTCTACATTCAAAGCAAGCACCTGAACCCTTCATGCAAGGACCACCATGCTTCCTCCCACACTTAGGGCATACATCCATAGAACCCACTTCACCTCCCCCTTGAGGTCTAGGAACATTGATAGCAAATCCCCGGTTGACATGAGGGTTTCCTCGACCTTGATGAAATCTAGCACCCTTAGGAAACCTATTCTCCAATTGGGCCCTCTTGGCCTCGTGCCCCCTTCTCTTCCTCAATTTCTCCTCCTCCATTTGCTCGGCATAAGTCATCAACCGAGACAAATCCATATCTCCAATGAGCATAGCGGACCAACACTCCTCACTAAACAAGTCAGATATACCCATCACAAATTTGTTCATCCTCGACCTAGAGTCGGCCACCAAGTGAGGTGCATACTTGGAGACTTGGACAAATTTGAGAGCATACTCCCTCACACTCATAGCTCCTTGCTTCAAGTTCATGAACTCCACCAACTTTGCCTCCTTAAGCTCAAGAGGGAAGAACCTATTAAGGAAAGCAAGTTTAAACTCCTCCCACAACACCACATAGCGATTACCTTTCTCACCCTTCCATTGATCAAACCAAATTTGAGCAACCCCCTTAGTTGGTAGGCTGCCAACTCCGCCTTCTCACAAGCACCAACATCCATAATGGTCAAGATTTTGCATACCTCATCGATAAACTCTTGCGGGTCCTCATCCACCTTTGAACCATGGAAGACCGGAGGGTTCATCCTCATGAAATCTCTTACCCTTTCCCCCGGGGTGGTAGCTCGAGGAGCTTGGGCTCCTTGTTGCACTTGGTTAGCTACCACTTGTGCAAGCATGGTGAGTGCATCACAGAGCTCACCATTGGTGGGTGGCTATTTCGGTGATCGGTCCCGTCTTCCCCTCATGTTTGACATGATGATCTAGCAATCTAAAGAACAAGCGTTAGAGAGGAATCACCTTATTACACTCTAAGAACGACATAGAACATAAAGAAGGGAAACCTTTCCTAAAACATTTTGTAGCCTCCCATTCATAGTCCTGGCGTGCTTCACAACCATGATTAAGACTCTACTCAATGCGGTGTGTTGGACTCCGAGGATTTAACAACCTAGTTCTCTGATACCAAGCTTGTCACGACCCAAGCCTAGGGCCTAGACGTGACATGGTGAATGAGGAACCCGAAGGAACCCCAAACAAGCCTCTCAAACTTGTCATCACACTTCATCGGTCGCGGAAGTACATTCAACATTAAATAACAGGAAATAGGGACTAAGGGTGAACCATTTCAAAATAACATCATAGAATAAGAGTCAAGCTCATTTACAAAATACTTGTCCAATGCACACCTCTACATGCATAGATAGGACGGGGGCCTTGACATACTACCGGCTCCCATCATAGTCAAAATACAATTGCAAGCTAAAGTCTCAAAACATAGGAGTAGGAAACATAACATAGCCCTTGAATCATTAAGGACTCACCAACAAACTCGGATAAGCACCGTACTAGCCACGTGGATGGAGAGAAGGATCAAGAGTAGCTCCGGTCCCTACATGGTGACATCATGTAGGCAAAATATGCGTTAGTACTTTGGAATGTACTAAGTATGCGGGGTGTAATACAACAATAGACAAGGACACAATCGAAATGCAAGAAATAGTTCTATAGGCATAATGAATAACACTATGAGGATGCATGATCAAAGTGACGTCAAAATAAGTTTAAGTAGATCTATACTAATAGTAGATATCATATGTGTGTGCATGATCCAACCAATCTATAACCCTAACTTAGGATGGGGGATGCCGTTCACACCTGGACACCCTGGTGACAAGGTATAAACCCCTCACATGGTTGATGCTGGTCACACCCCAAGCATCCTAGGTGGTGAGGTATAAAACCCTCACATGGTTGATGTTGGTCACACCCCAAGCATCCTAGGTGGTGAGGTATAAACCCCTCACATGGTTACCGACCGGGCATGGTCATGCAACACTTTATATAGAAAATTCACATTCGGCTCTAATGCAATCTCATGTATAGAATGAACATATACACAAGCTTAGTTTGTCATAAACACATCTCTGGAATGCCATACATCTCATAACTCAAGCCTTAGAGCATCAATTCATCAATTCTCCATAATTGGACATTTTGTCAAACACCTTGAAGGCATGTAATGGGGTCAAAGAACATGGAAAATAGGGTAGTAATTATGCAAAAAAACGAGTGAACAACCTGCAACAACGCCTTTTAACACCCACAAGACCATATGAAAAATCTCCACATCAATTCCAAGTTTAGATTCAAGTTCTAGATTCACAACATGCTCAAAACAACTACTTTTCATGCTAGAATTCACTGTGCAGGAAATTTATACAAGGAACAAGACTAATTTATGAATCTCAACTTAAACCATGAATTAGTGAGTAGAATAAAGTCTAGGCACTATGGGTGGAAGGACCCATGAGTTCAACACCACATACCTTGAGTCTTTATGAAGGTCTTGAGAGTGTCTTCAATGGAAGCTTGAAACTTGGAGCAAGAATCTTTTCAATCTTGAGGAAGGTTTTGGATTAGGGTTCTTGAGAGGAGATGTGTTTAAGTATGGGAGAGGTATTTTGGGAATTTTTTTTTAAAGATAGGAATTGAATTAATGATATATAGGAAATAAAATATACCCTTGGAAAAATGGGTCCAACACTTAGAAAAAAAAAAAAAGAGTCTTATGAACAGTAAATTCGCTCTCTGAAAATTGTATTTCCTACATGGACAGATTTTACGAAAATGGGCATAACCTCTTCGCCCAAAATCCGAATGAGGTGAAATGAAGTGCGTTGGGTAGCTAACTCAAAGGGATTTCCATGTATTTGTGATGGGCCACCCAATTATTTGTGTGCTAGTAGATATGACCCTCCAAAGTAGACCCTCGAAAAAGGTTTCACTTGGAAATTTCGAATTTTGATACGGTTGCTCTAAAATTTGGGTTAGACCCATTTCCCACTCAATTTGACCCCCTAAACAAGAATATGAAGTCGGATTTTCGAAAAAACAAAATGGATTTTTAGATATAGCTAAAACAAGTTTCCGGTAACTTTCGAAGCACATTTTTAGGAACTTTTTGGGTCGTTTCAAGGGTGCACCAGTGTTGTTCGTAAAGAAGAAAGATGGTTCTCTCACAATGTGCATTGACTATAGGCAGTTGAACAAAGTCACAATCAAGAATAAGTATCCCATCCCCATGATTGATGACTCGTTTGACCAACTTAAGGGGGCTAGTCATTTCTCAAAGATAGACCTCAGATCAGGTTATCATCAGCTTAGAGTTAGAGATAGTGACATTCCAAAGACAGCCTGCAGAACTCGGTGTGGTCATTACAAATTTGTAGTTATGTCATTTGGACTAACCAATGCTCCTACAACTTTCATGGATTTGATGAACAGAGTGTTCAAGCAGTACTTAGACTTGTTCGTTATCGTCTTTATTGATGATATCCTCATTTACTCTAAGAATGAGGAAGAACATGCAAGTCATTCGAGAGTTGTTCTGTAAACTCTTAAAGATCGCCAGTTATTTGCAAAATTTAACAAGTGCGAGTTTTGGTTACAATCAATTACCTTCCTTGGGCATAATGTGTCTAGTGAAAAAATTTGAGTAGATTCCCAGAAGATAGATGTAGTAAAATAATGGCCCAGACCTACCTCTGCTACAGATATCAGAAGTTTCTTGGGTTTACCGGGTTATTACAGATGGTTTGTGGAAGGATTTTCAGCCATAGCCTCACCAATGACTAGGTTGACTCAGAAAAAGGTTAAGTTCCAGTGGTCAGATGATTGTGAGAAAAGCTTCGCAGAATTGAAAATTGGGTAGACTAGAACTCCTTCCCTGACTCTACTAGAGGGTTCAGATGGTTATGTGATCTATTGTGATGCATCCAGGGTTGGCCTAGGTTGTGTGTTGATGCAGTGAGGAAAGGTTATAGCTTATGCTTCTAGACAACTTAAGGTACATGAGAAGAATTATCCGACTCATGACCTCGAGCTTGCAGCAGTGGTGTATGCACTCAAGATTTATAGACACATCTACATGGTATTCATGTAGATGTGTTCACAGACCATAAGAGCCTCTAGTATGTATTCACCCAGAAAAAGTTGAATCTTTGCTAGAGAAGGTGGCTTAAGTTCCTCAAAGATTATGATATGAGCGTGCATTACCATCCGGGTAAGGCGAATGTAGTAGCATATGCTCTTAGCAGATTATCTATGGGTAGTGTAGCACATGTTGAGGAAGAAATAATAGAGCTAGCAAAGGATGTTCACAGACTTCCTCGCCTAGGAGTTCGACTTATGAGCATATCAGATGGTGGTGTAACGGTTCAGAATGGGGCAGAATCTTCTTTGGTAGTAGCATTAAGGAAAAGAAACACAGTGATCCAATCTTGCTTGAACTTAAGGGTGCAGTCCACAATGAAAGAGTGGAGGTTTTCTCCCAAGGGGGAGATGATGTATTTCACTATCAGGGTAGATTGTGTGTTCCTGATGTGGGTGAATTGAGATAGCATATTCTCGCAGAAGCCCACAATTCCAGATATTCTTTTCATCCAGGTGCCACTAAGATGTACAGCGATCTGCGGGAAGTCTAATGGTGGAATGGTATGAAAAGAGATATAGCAAATTTTGTGGCTAAGTGCCCCAATTGCCAGCAAGTCAAGATAGAACATCAGAAACCAGGAGGTATGACTAAAGAGATTGACATTCTTACTTGGAAGTGGGAAGTGATCAACATGGACTTCATCACAGATTTACCTCGTACTCGCAGACAACATGACTCCATTTGGGTGATTGTTGATAGGGTTACTAAGTCTTCTCGCTATTTGGTGGTCAAAACTACAGATTCGACAGAGGATTATGCTAAGCTTTACATTAATGAGATTGTGAGGTTGCATGGGGTTCCTTTGTCTATCATCTCAGATAGAGGTCCTCAGTTTACCTCTCATTTTTGGAAGTTATTTCAGAAAGGTCGTGGTACTCAGGATAATGTTAGCACAACATTTCATCCCCAGACGGACGGTCAGGCAGAGCGTACCATTCAGACCTTAGAGGAAATGTTGAGAACTTATGTGATCGACTTCAAGGGTAGTTGGGATGATCACCTTCCTCTTATTGAGTTCGCCTACAACAATAGTTGCCATTCCAGCATTCAGATGGCCCCTTATGAGGCGTTGTATAAGCGTAGATATAGATCTCCAGTTGGTTGGTTTGAAGTAGGTGAAACATCCTTGATAGGACCAGATTCAGTCCTTGATGCTATGCAGAAAGTGCAACTCATTAGAGATAGAGTTAAGACTGCCTAGAGTCGCCAGAAGTCTTATGCAGATGTGAGAAGGAGGGAACTAGAGTTCCAAGTTGATGATTGGGTTTTCCTGAAAGTGTCACCTATGAAGGGGGTGATGGGAATTGGCAAGAAAAGGAATCTCAGTCCCAGATTTGTAGGCCCTTACCAGATCTAGAAAAGGATTGGTAAAGTGGCTTATGAGTTAGAGTTACCAGCAGACTTAGCAGCAGTGCATCCAATCTTTCACATTTCACTTTTGAAGAAGTGTGTGGGTGATCCAGCATCTACAGTGCCATTAGAAAGTGTGGCCATGAAAGATAGTGTCTCATAAGAGGATGTACCAGTTGAGATTCTCGATCGTCAGGTTAGAAGATTGAGAAATAAAGAAGTCGCTTCAGTCAAGGTTTTGTGGAGGAGTCAGTTCGTAGAGAGAGCTACTTGGGAAGCAAAAGCAGCCATGAAGTCCAAGTATCCTCACCTCTTTCTTTCCGATTCAATTCCAACTTGAGGTAATAGTTCCTCATCAGTTTTTCAATGATTCATGGATAAATTAGTCTTAGAATCATGTTCCTTCAGTTTGTACTTGCATTTTTACCGTATTTTCATGTCCTTGAAACTCAGTTTAGACAAAAATTCAGTTCTCAATGTTTAGTGGTAGGGATTGCAGTCCCCTCTCTCCATTTCAGGTAGTTTAGTTTTCATTTGAGGATGAACGGTCCTAAGGGGGAGATAATGTAACACCTCGTATCCGAAAATAGACCAGATTTTTGGTGTTGTAGGCGGCACTCATGGTACCATCCATGGACAATAGGAGGACCCATGGTCCGTCCTACAGGTCCGTGGTTCGTGTCAGCAAACTCCCCCAGAACTCAGCCAGAAATTCAGCAAAGTGTTGACCCACGGTCCGACCTACGATCCATAAGTCAAGTCACAGATCGTGGTTCATGTTCGTGGATAGATGCCCCTAAAGCCCAGCTTTAGTCCCGATTGACAGTTGACCAGCACGGACCGTCATTCGATGCATGGTCCGTAGGTGTGATCGTAGGTTAGTGTAGCAGCCAGTTAGATGAAAATTGTGATTGGGTTAACTTCAGATGGTCATAAATTTTAGTACAAAAGGAATTATATGCCCCATGACCTATGATATGATATATAATTGAATCCTCTTTCCAACGCCACCGAGTTTGCTAAATTCTGACTTCCGAGTAAAGAGTTATGCTCATTTTAGTGAAGCCATGTCGGGCATACTCGACCGACGACTCCAATCGAGGGATCATCGATTGACCTACGACTCGTCAGTCCCGTCTGTCGATCACTCCGACAGCAATGAAGTCAGAGGTCTTTTGGTCTTTTTCTATTTCGTTGGACCCCTAAGATACGTCGTTTAGACCCTAAATCATGAGCTTTTACTCAGTTTAAGCCTAGAAACATAACTAGAACTTACCTAAGTCAAATCATTAATCAAAACTTAGAAAATTAGAAGCAAGAGAGGAGTAAAAGGTCAAGAACCCTAGTTCAAGAAGGCAACAAGGTTCCATCAGTTCATGCCCAAAATTGAAAGATTTCTCTGTGAAATTCGTCACCAGATATGTGGGATTTCACTAGTGGGTTCCTTTCGCCCATTAGGTCCCTAGAATTCAGTCAGATTCTTGATTCCATGATTATGAACAAACCTAGGGTTTCTACAATTTCAACAGATCATCATGAATTAGTTATTTAAATGTTCCAAATTAGATTATTATGTCATTACTTCATTTGTTGCATGAATTTCAGAACCCTAGCTATGTATTTCTTTAGTTCTTCAATTACACATGCTAGGTAAGATATTTCAGTCATTCAATTATACATTCCTCAGTTATTAATGCATCATTATCAGATTAATTGTTTTATTCTCAATTTGCATATTCAGTCTTGAGCTATTTAGTATTTACAAAAAATCTAGTCATAACCAGTTAACCACTTAATTCATTAGGAGTAGCATATTACCGAGTTGTGCTAGGGTTCAGCGTACCAATATAGTCCCAGAACTACGAGCCACATAGGTGTAAGTCCCCTCTGCAGGAAATATCAGTTTAGTGATCACGGCAGCATGGCTCTGTACCTCTGACAGGGTATATTGGGTCCTCTCGATGGGGCGTATACATCAAACTCCACATTTAGCTCATGTGGTTTTATTGTCGATTATTAGTAGCTCCCACAGTTCAGTCAGACTCTATTGCATTAACCATATTTACAGTTCATTCAGTATTCAGTCAGCATATTATAAATTGGTCATTGCATTCAGTTAGCTCAGTATTCAGTATCTATATCATGTTCAGATTATTTCATTGCTTTATTGCTTTGTTCAGGTATTTGTTCTTTCAGCTTCACTCTATCTTGCATGCTCAGTATCTTCCAAGTACTGATGCATACATGCGCTACATCTTCTTATGATGTATGTTCAGGTTCTTAGCATCCAGATCACACTTAGATCGATTCCCGATCTTCAGTTCAGCAGCATATGGTGAGTCCTCATTCTTCGAGGACTAGTGACATGTTTATCTTTATTGTTTTTAGTCTTTAGTTTCAGTTTTGCTAGACCTAGTTGGGGCATGTCCCAACATTTCTAGTTAGTTTAGAGGCTTATTTTAGACATAGATAGATTGAGCTTAGTATTGAGTTAATATCTTCCTTGTATTAAACTAATCAGTTTTCATTTATCTCAGTTATAATATATGGGTATTCCCCATCTTTTCATTTTATTTATGATTTAGCTTTCGCACAATTTCTATTATTCAGATTATATTATTATGCTCATGATCATGCCAGCAGGGTTAGCTTGGGATCACTTGTGGTCCCAGGTCCTATGTCCGCGTCTCAGGGGTAGTTTAGGGCGTGACAAACATAATTTTCAAAATGAGATTTCATGAAATGTTATTCCAAAGGGATAAGAAAGTTACTCCATATTCTAACATAGTAAAAGCAACACAGGCCATAGCACAAAAATCATAGGATATGTTGATTCTCTAGTTGTTTATTCCATCTACTCACACTATCTCAGTTTATGTGACATTAC
The DNA here is from genome assembly GCA_029007595.1 of Solanum commersonii. NCBI lineage: Eukaryota > Viridiplantae > Streptophyta > Magnoliopsida > Solanales > Solanaceae > Solanum > Solanum commersonii. The sequence continues at coordinate 846,227 of JAJTWQ010000088.1, forward strand.
TTGACTTGACACAAAGTTTAAGAAAGCAAAAATGGCATTTCCAATTTATGATATATAACACTCCTTGACAATTTGTGGTGAGAACAAATAATATCACTATTAAGGGTAAACGGAGGATTTTTAAAGTTAAGCTATTTCCAAATATAGAAAATTGACATTCTTCTTGGGATAAAATAAAAATTAAATGTGTCACATAAATTGGGATAAATAAAATAATAAAGTGAGAAGGAATTCACTATAAAAGCTAGGAACGGGCCTATTTTGAAGAACTAGAAGCATATAAATGAGAAAAAAATTTGATGAATGATAATAAGGGAAACAATGATAGGGAAAATCTCTATTGGCATGCAATTATCATATATTTCTGCTGACAAACCAAATGAGAGCTGCCCTATTACTATCTCTGCTTAATATACAAACTCAAAGGTCCACTCCTGATACGGTTCTAATGAAGAAGGTAGTGTTATATACAACTTCTCTTAAACGTCAATATTGGTTTTAATTTGTTTTTTCTGGTAATAAAATGTGAAATATTACCATAACATCAACAAGGAATACAAACTAAGAGCATCTAGTCTTCCTGCTACCTTCTAGGAAGAGTTCAAGAAGAAGCTAGACCTCGGAAAAATAACAAAACCAACAATCTATTCTAGTTAAAAATTCTATCTGTCGAGCATGGACATTTGATTGCTTTTGTTGCACAACTAAACATACTCAATCTGTCTTTCAGTTCTCTTTGAATCTGTGTCACTATACCTCCATTATTTACAATAGTTTGCTTGTATAATTTCCAATTTCTAGCATGTCAAGTACAACATACCAATGCTCTACAAATTGCAGCCACCACTTCTTTTTTGAATTGCCTCCAGTGTCTTCCTTTGATCCATTGTAGAATTTGTTTAAAAACCTTTTGCGGAATGTCAATTCCCATCCATGTTGAAAATGCAATCCTTGCTTCATTAATCCATTTGTATTTAGCAAATAGATGTTGATCAATCTCATCCACTCCGTCATCACATAAGCAGCACACTGTGGTCTCTACCTGGATATGCATCCTGTGTATCCTTTCTTTAGTCAACAACTTGTTTTGATATGCCAACCAACTAATCATTTTCTATCTTAGCAACATTATGCAATTCCAAATCAGGTATGCTTCCCTCATTACATTCATGTTCCCAAGTAGAGCATTATAACTGCTAGATACTGAATATTTCCCATTACTAGTCAACCTATACATACCCCTATCATACCAAGTGGACATCATATCTGTAAGGGCATTCAGTCATCTCCAGTACCAACTGCTGTCTTGTAATGGTTCATGACTTCAAATATCTTCATCTGCTTTCATATAGATTTCATTTACCCATTTCACCCACATCATATCCTTCATATTAACTATTTGCCACAATAATTTCCCCACTGATGCTAAGTTACACAACTTACATTTTTTTACATTCAACCCTCCATATTTCTTTGGTTTACAAACACTATCCCAAGCCACAAGCGATATCTTTCTGTGTCCCTCTGAGCTTCCCCATAAGAACATTCTGCATTATTTATCAATATCATCCAATACACTTTGTGGTAGAATAAGCACAGTTCCCAAAAAATCATATATGGAAAATAGAACTGCATTGATAATCTGTACTCTTCCAGCATAAGAGAGTTTCCTTGCATAACCACTTTTTATCCTACAAGTTATTTTCTCCACCAGTTGATGACATTCCACTTTACTCCATTTTTTTGATGATAGAGGTAGCCACAGGTATCTTATGGGCAAAGAACCTAGAACAAATCCTATTCCCTTCAAAATCAATTGCTTGGTGCTATCCTCCATACCAGCTAGAAAGATACGAGACTTGCCTACGTTGGCCACAAGTCCAGTTACTTCACTGAAATGCTTTAAGGCTTCAATGATTCTTTTTATAGAATTCATATTACCTTTACACAACACCATTAAATCATCTGCAAAGATGAGGTGAATAAGCTTGCTAGACTTGCACATAGGATGAAATTTGAAATCAGGTACCTCACTCATCTTCCCAAAGAGTCTAGTAAGATATTCCATTACTAGCACAAATAAAAGTGGTGAAATAGGATCTCCTTGCCTTAGCCCTCTTCTACCTTGAAAGTAACCATGACCCTCACCATTTACTTTGATAGTGAACTTGGTGGATGTCACACACCTCATCACTAATTGAGTAAAAGACTCAGGAAAACCATACCCCTGTAATGCTTCATATAAAAAATCCCAGCTAACCATATCACAGGACTTCTTTAGATCTATATTCATAAAGCATCTTGGAGATGTCTTCCTGTTATAGTGTATTAATAAGTCATGACAAATCAGCACATTATGAATTAATGATCTCCCCTCCACAAATGCTGCTTGATTTTCAGCTACCACCAAACTATGTGCCTTCCTTAGTCTTACACACATGAATTTAGACATGCACTTATATAAGACATTACAACAGGAGATAGGTCTTTATTGACTAGAATATTGTGGCATTTCAGTCTTAGGAATCAAAGCTATGATAGTTGCATTTAACTGAGTGAGTAACTTGCCGTTATCAAAGAACTCCAAAACCACCTTTGTTATATCCTCACCAATAATCTCCCAAGCTGCTTTGAAAAAAAAAACTACCATATCCATCAGGCCCTGTACTATTTGTGCTACCAATGTTGAACATGACAGCTTTAATTTCCTTGGCCTTATAAGGTTTTAACAATTCTAATTGTTGAGCAGTACTGAGTACATTCCCATTTCTCAGTATGCTAGTGCAAGATGTGGTTCTATGGCTCTCCTTACTCCCCAACAAAGATATCTTTAGTTAGTCCTATCTTGATAATCTGTATTGGAGGTTTTATTTCTTCGTATAATATCTCTGCTGATGATGTATAGAATTTTATATAAAATAAATTTCCTTTTGTAACTCTTTTGTATGTGACGAATGCCTTCTGTAGTTCTGGTATTCCACTAACTTCTTGTCCATCGTATGTGTATACAGTATTTAGCAGTCCATAGATGTAACATGTTCTGACAAAATTAGTGTTAGTTTTTGGCCTTGCAATTAACTTGTTATATCCTTGTAACTTTTGTGTCAAATAATCCTGGTTTGGTTCTTCTGTAGTTGATCTGGGGTTAAGGTTTAAATAAGTTTGGATTTTGTATATATTTTTTATATAGGTTCGTGTGATGTAGTTATATATCTTTTTCTTATTTTGGTTTTACAAACTATCTGCGTATGTAGATGTATATGGTTCTATGGACATATGTCTAGGTGTCATTTTTGGAAAGAATGCAAATCTGGAAATTTAGTTAAGGAAAAAATGAGTTTTTGATCAACTTCAAACAGTCATAAATCCTAGCTCAGGATGATTTATGTGTATTTCCAGTTATTCTTAAAAATCTCTTGAAATTATCTTTCCAACGCTGCCGAGTTTGCACGATTTCGAGTCCGTATGAGTGAGTTATGTCATTTGGAAGTGGGGCTACTGGAAAAAGGGAAGTTCAATCCGAATTTTTAAGGGTGGTTTGGTCTTTTCCCTAACCTTTTCTTTTGGTTGTATATTAAGGGTTTAAGCTTATTTTATATCAGTTTTCCCTTTAAAAAGTGAGAGTTAGGGTTGTCAGAGAAGATAGAAAGAAAAGGAGAGAAGAGGAGAAAGCAGAAGAAGAAGCAAAGTTCGTCAAGATTGTCGTGGATATCGTCGGGGGTGATCCCTACTATGTATGACAGATCACATAGTGTTGTATTTTTTTTTATTCTTGTGCTTGTGTTGTTGAAGTCTCTTGTTGGTTTGATTAGTGTTTTCGGGTGAATTTTCGAGTTAAATCTATTGTATGTTGAGGGTACCATTGATTCTAATTGTTTGGGGTAAGAACCTTTGACGTTAAGGGGGTTTAGAGTTGGAAAAATAAAGGAGAAAAGTTGAATTTTTTGGGGAAAGGGGTGGGGCGTCGTGCCAGCCAGTGTGCCCCAAAAGGGGTTCTGAAGTTCACCCCTTGGGGCGCCGCACCAACCAGTGCGCCCTAGTTAGTCCTCTGAAGTTTGAGGGCTGGCGGCCCGCGCCTCTCAGAGCACCAGGGACTCCAGTTCTCCCCATTCGTTCCCCACTTTTTTGTATGTGTTCCTTAGTAATGTACCAATCTTTTCTAGTTCATTTCAACACTCTAAGGTATATCTAAACATCATGAAATTATCCATAAACATTAGATCATGAACGTTGAATCCATAATACAATTCAAGGAAAGTTAGGATCTAAGTCAAGTGAAGTTAATAGTCAAGTCTAGAAGTTAAGAAGCAAGTGAAAGCAAGTTTCTTAAAGTTTTCAAGAGTCTTTTTTAAACGTTAAAACTTCGTTTTAAGGCTCAAGTTTCAAGTAAAGTAAAGAGTAAAGAGTTGAGTTCATTTCTTAAAAGTTATTAGGAAACTAAGTATTCCCAAAGAAGTTTATAAATGTTTTCACATTTGAGTAAGAAAGGAGCTATGTTTTCCAACAGAGCCTATGGGCTAAACTTTGAGCAATTATCTAACACTAAAGAAAGAGGTTTTTAAAACACTTATGAGCTAAAGTATTTTTGGGAGTAGTATTGAGTACCGAATTGGGAACGCGAGTTCTTATTAACTCAACTCTCCATAAGAACCACGTAGCCAAACATGGGACTTAACGGGTCATACTTTTTAGATGATTATGTAAGTTAAGCTAGTGGATCCACTAAGTTAAGTAAGGTCCTATATCAAGGCAAGGTATAGGATGGTCCTTGGGCAATGTTAGGTAAAACGTTGTATCATCACTAGGGCTCATAGTGGTGGTTGTCGGTTAAAGAATCTCCCACTAAAGTTATTTTACTATTATATAAGTAAAGTTGAGTTTGTTATGGATTTATCCTTAACGAACTAAGTTGTTTACACTGTTTTACAATCTTTATATATTGCATGTGTCTTATTGCTTTATATTGGGTTCAGTTATTCATGAGTTGAACAGAGCCAAGGTAAGTGTTCCTTTGTACTCCTTTCAAGCTTAAGTTGTTTTTTAGCTTCCAAACTCGTATACTCGTACATTCAATGTACTAATTTCAGTTGGCCTGCATCTTATTATGATGCAGACGCAGGTAATCAGGATCAGTATCTAGCACGCCGTTGATCCAGTCGAACACTCCAGAGTTAGTGGTGACCCTCCTTGTATTTCGGAGGACTCTTTTATTGCTTTCCTAGTTTTGCTTTATTAGGATGTTGCGGGGTGTATCTCAACATCCATCTCAGTGTTATAGAGGCTTCATAGACAGTCGGACAGTCAGTATTGAGTCTCTCATCTATGTATTTATAAATATTCTATTTTGAGACACGAGTTGCCTTTTTTGGTTAGATTTTATCATTTAAGTTATTTTATGATCTTTTATTGCATTGAGTTATTTTGTTGAGTTAAGTCTTCCACTGAGTTAGGTAAGCCAGGCCAAGGGTTCGCTTGGGGCCAACAATGGTCTTCAAGTGCCAGTCCCGCCCAGGGTGTGACAATTAAGATCCTTCTACTTGCTTCCCTTTGGTTTGCTTACCTTTCCTCAAACTTCTTCTTGCTTGATTCAAACTTCATTTTCATGTCTTTGATGCTTTGTGTTTCTTTTTGGACTATAGAGACATGCAAAAGGAAACAATCGTTCCACTTTACGAATTCGTTCCGCTTGCTCTTGGTCTACAAACAATCAATATAATACGGGAATCAATAAACAATCACTAATTACCCTAGTTACTAACAATTCTATGAACCCTAGATCAAAGTCATGATCCCAATGATCCAAATTAGGGTTGTTTCCACCGTAGAATCTATAACAAAACCCTCCTTCATCAATATTCATCCATTCTATTACGTTCTACATATCGAAAAATAGATTTAGGGAGTGAAAATCTTACCTTTCACCTCAAGAATGGTGAAAACCGAATAGGATTCACCTGGGATTCGTTCCTCAGCTCTAAAAGTCGAAAGGTGCATAATGAGGTAGTTAGGCATTTATTAACGACCTCAAGTCACATCAAGCCTGCCACAGCAGCCCTTACCCCACTGTAGCAGCCCCGCCAGAGTGGTAAAAATGCCCACCAAGGTGGCTTACATGAACAAATGAGCTATTTCAAAAATTGCAAGACCCCCGTTTCACAGCACCTCTCCAATCCACGACGCTCAGAAAATACTCTCTACGCTAAGATCTATTTCGGGAGTTCTACTCACCCGAATTCAATTCCGTAAAGTCATACTGGTTTTTTAATGAGTTATTTAACTACTCTTGTAATCAAAATTATAACTAACTCACCTGATTGTTTCCAGATTTCCCTACACCTTAATGACTCCGATTTTGTCCAAATCTAGAATAGGTTGAGAAATCTCAAGATACTATGAAATCGTTTTTCGACCCAAAATATTTCCCCATTGGCATTTCTATAATGACGAAACTCAGTCATTACAGTAGATACCAATTTACCCATCAGTTGTCCCCGAGTGACAAATGTAGGAAAAATAGGCTAAGAAAGGGATGAAGTAGTACCTTAATTAACAGATAATTAGGGATACTTGTCTCGCATGTCCCTCTCAATCTCCCATGTAGCTGTCTCAACTGGACGATGTTTCCATTGAACTTTCACGGACTTCATTTCCTTGGACCTCAAATTGCGCACATCACGATTAAGAATTGCATTCGATTACTCCTCATATGGGAGGTCCTTTTCTAACACAATTGAGTCTCACTTAATGATAGAATCCCTGTCACCATGATGCCTCTTCAACATGGATACATGAAATACTGGATGAACACTCGATAGATTAGGGGGTAAAGCCAATCTATACGCTACCGGTCCCACACATTCAAGAATCTCAAATGGACCAATGTATCTAGGACTTATCTTGCCTTTCTTACCAAACCTCATCACCCCTTGCATGTGTGATACTTTAAGAAGAACATTTTCACCGGATTGAAATGTCATGTCTCTTACCTTATGATTCACATACTTCTTTTATCTACTCTGGACTGCTAGAAGTTTAGCTTGAACACTCCTCACCTTATCTTAAGCATCCTTCACTAAATCTGCCCCCAATGGTTTCACGTCTCCAGCCTTGATCCATCCTAGGAGTGATCTACATCCCCTCCCATAGAGTGCCTCAAATGGTGTCATATCTTGCTAGAGTTATAACTATTATTATAGGAGAATTCACACAAAGGTAACAACTTATCCTAATGCCCTCCAAAAGCAATCACATATGCCCTCAACATGTCTTCTAACACTTGAATGGTCCTCTCTAATTGCTCATCCATTTGTGGAGGAAATGATGTACTAAAAGTGAGTTGTGTGCCCAATTCATCATGCAATTTCCTCCAAAACATGGATGTGAATTGGGTACCACGATCTGAGATGATAGAGAGAGGCACCCTATGCAACCTTACTATTTACTTCACATATACTTTAGCCAATTGTTTAGCATTATAATCCATTCTTACCGGAATAAAATGAGCTGACTTAGTCAATATATCAACCAGTACCCAAATAGAATCAAACTTACCCAATGTCTTGGGAAGGCCAACCACAAAATCCATGGCTATTCTTTCCCACTTCCATTTCGGAATTGGCATTTTTTTAAGTAAACCTGCAGGCCTTTGGGGTTCATATTTCACTTGTTGGCAATTTTGACATATCGCCACAAACTCCGCTATGTCCTTCTTCATGCCCGGTCACCAATAAATTCGCTTTATATTTCTATACATCTTGGTCACACCCGAATAAATATAATATCGCGAACCATGAGACTTTGCCAACAATTTCTCAATCAAGTCATCTACTATAGGAACACATATTCTCCCTTTAAAATTGAGCACACCATCTGCATCAAGAGTGTCCTCTTGTGCCATACCAATCGCAATCTACTTTCTAAATTCCTCGGAATTCTCATCTTCAAATTGTTTGGCCTTGATCTCTTAAAAGAAATTGGCCCTTACCTCAATACTAGCTAACACCCCGCCTCTTTTTGAGATGCCCAACTGCAAGAACTTAAACTCCAAGGTCTGAATTTCTTTAACCAAGGGTCACTTGGATGCACTCAAGCAAGCTAAACTACCAAGACCATCGTGACTGGCACCCACACTAACTTTCTAGTACGAGAACCACTACTACAACCTAAACCAAGCAACTAAAGCAATACCTAAGGCATTTAAGTCAAATACTAAGAAAAGAAAAATAGAGTTCCCATAAACTCTAACAAAAGTCTAACAATAATAAAATATCAATGCGGAAGAATAACCTAGAACCTGAAAGTCAATGTACCAAAACATCTAACAATGAACCAAGTCTAAACAAAAAGAGATACAACCCTAAACTAATGAACTAATCAACTAACTAAAACAATTGTCTAAGTTTGAAAATAGTGGACATAGATGAAAGAGAATCCCATGGTAGCCTAGAAGAATTGGCTCACCCTTGAATTCGAACGACCACTGATCACCTAAGCGAGGTCTGTCAATAGCTGCTTAAAGATGCCCTGTACCCAACAAAAAAAGAGCAACTGCAGAATAAGTACACAACCACAGTGTACACGTAGGATCACGCGGCTATCCCACTAGTGCAACATAAACAAGTTAAGAAAATAATATAATCACATGCATATATATCAACATATACAACATTATCAACATTTACGTATAACAATCAGTTTCACATTTTATATCACATCATCGGTTCTCTCATGGAACCCAAACCCAAACAGGTAGAATACAGAATGTGGTACCCGATCCCATAATTATGCCGGAACGTGGCAATCGATCCCTTTTTTATCCCGAAACGTGGTAACCGATCCAAGTTAGTTATGACGAAACATGGGAACCAATCTATTCAACACACCACAATCACAAACACAAGTATATCCTCAAGATCATACATTTAAGTCATGATTTCATGGAAACAATAATTCATCTATCTCATTTACAACAAGTGCGATTAACATTGCAACGTCTCCGAATTCGTTCCACTTGCTCTTGGTCTACAAACAATCAATATAATACGGGAATTAATAAACAATTACTAATTACCTGAGTTACTAACAATTCTACGAACCCTAGATCAAAGCCATAATCCCAATGGTCCAAATTAGGGTTGTTTTCACCATAGAATCTATAACAAAACCCTCCCCCATCAATATTCATCCATTCTATTACGTTCTACAGATCAAAAAATAGATTCGAGGAGTGAAAATCTTACCTTTCACCTCAAGAATGGGGAAAATCGAGTAGGAGTCGCCTGGGATTCATTCCTTAGCTCTAAAAGTTGAAAGGTGCATAATGAGGTCGTTAGGCGTTTATTAACGACCTCAAGTCACATCAGGCCCGCCACAGCAGCCCTCACCCCGCTGTAGCGGCCCCGCTAGAGCAGTAAAAATGCCTGCCAAGGCGGCTTACATGAACAAATGAGCTATTTCAAAAATTACAAGACCCCCATTTCACAGCACCCCTCTAATCCACGATGCTCAGAAAATACTTTCTACGTTAAGATCTATTTCGGGAGTTCTACTCACCTAAATTCAATTCCATAAAATCATACGAGTTTTTTAACGAGTTATTTAACTACTCATATAATCAAAATTATAATTAACTCACATGATTGTTTCCAGATTTCCCTACACTTAATGACTCCGATTTCATCCAAATCTGGAATAGGTTAAGAAATATGAAGATACTACGAAAACGTTTTCCGACCCAAAAAATTTCCCCTTTGGCTTTTCTCTAACGATGGAACCCGTTCGTTACACAAGGAGATGCCTAATAGGCATAACTCTTTGAAAAGGTCAAATTTAATTGCCTATTCCTAGTTGCATCTAGTAGTATTTGAAAAGGAGAAAGTAGTGTTCATGAATGCTTATCATATTATGTCTTGGAAAAAGAATTATGAGACGATTTGATTGTTCATTTTGTAGGTTTCGATGATAATTAGTCATGTTGATATTGATAAATAAGTCATCAAATGATGATTCACATTAATCATTCACAAAAATATAGTACTTTATTTTTATTTATTTTTAATTAATACAAAATCTTGTACTACACTCAACATATATATATATATATATATATATATATATATATATATATATATATTATCATCATATTTCTTATTATATTAAAAGTGGAAAAGTTTCAAGTTCAAAATTGGATTACGAAAATGCCGTTCACTAATTTTTTAATTAAAAAGTTACCTTACTAACTTTTAAAATTAAATAAATTATGAAAATTAAACTGAATCAAATAAATGATTAGTCGGTACTACTTATCATTTCCCACTTTTTATTTAGGTTTAATTGTTAGTCCTTTTAGCTTCGAAGCCGTAAAATTTAATATATTTAATACCAATCTTCTCATTTCTTTTGTAGTTATTGAATCCTGTATTTTTCTTATTAGCCACCATTTTTCTTGTGTGTTATCTGTCCTTATAATAAATTTGTTGTAGAAATTTTTTTGTCTTTCAAGAAAATATTATATCAAGAACATTTAAGTGTAAAAATACAAACAAATAGAAAATGGGAGTTGTATGGCCATAGTTTATAAAAAGGAAAGTCATTATTTTATATTCATTTAAATTGAATTCCTCTTTTATTGGTTTTTGTTTTAAGTTTTCCAATACATTTCTATAATAACTCCTTATGTTATTTCATTTTTCATTCTTCATTCTTCATCTATCAGCAAAAATACGAGGTAAATTCATTAATAATTTTTTGGTTCCATTTCGTCAACACAGCCATATCCATATACAAAATCACGTAAAATAATCTTTTTTCTCTCTATTACTTTCGCATTCACTCACAAATTTTGATGTACACAATTTATTCCTTCGTAAATTGGATATAAAATTTTAGTCCAGTACACTTTTTTATTTAATCATCTTATAATTCGTATTTCATTTTTTATTTATCGGTTAGTGTTTCTTATTCCGATCAATATATTAACTATTATGATTTTGCATGCATATGATGATATATATATTTTATTGAATTTGAAGTTAATTGGATTGATATTACAAATGTTTTCTATACATGATTTGAGCCTATATAAATTTTATACAATTAGAGGTCAAACGTGCAAGGCACATTCTCAGAACTAGTATTACTAAAAGTGGGAAGCTCCAACCTTCAATTTTGATTGACATTTTGCCCCTCCACTAAATTATCGTCTCTTCTTAATCGTCACACGAGCATCTGCTCTTGCAATTCACTACAATATGTAGATTTCAATAGGTGGTGTTTCGTACACCTACATAATTCTTGAGTTCAGAGCCAAAAGAGTCCCTTTTTAGAAACTAAAATACACAAAGGAACACTTACTTTTCTACTTAACCAAAATGGACAAATTGCTTAAAGTTGCGCGTTTTACCTTTAATATTAACTTATGGCAAAAGACTATTATCCAATAATTTTATTTAAAAGTCGCTTATCTTTAAGCGTTTTGCTTCATCTTTTTTTGGAACTAGCACCAAATTGAACGATTTGGTTAACTTCTTATAATTTAAAAAAAAAAACAATTACTCGCAGTTGAGTGATTTAGTTAACTTTTATTTATTTCTTAAAGTTTCTCTAAGTTGAGTGATGTTCTTACTTTTGGGTGGACAGTTACTTTAGTACTTATATAAGTATAATTGTATCCCCTTTTCTCTAATTGAACTGGAAAAAAAACGATTTTAAATTTACTTTTCAAAAAAAATTATTTAAAAAAAAATATATTCATGTAGGGGTATATTGATCTTTCTCACACATTTTTTTTTTACTTTTTCGATTGAACAACTAATTTGAATTTGTTATTTTGATAACCAAAATTATTTTTTCACTAACTCTCTTGTAAAATCTGTCATATATAACCCCTTTTTTTACAAATACAAAATATAAAAAAATGTATGGAATATTCTCCTTATTGTTTTTCATTCACGGTTCTTTTTTTTATTTCTCATATTTTTATACTAAAGAATAAAATTAAAAAAATAAAAGAAGAATAATAAACTCATATAATGATAATCGGTGAACATGATTTTAGTTTTTGATAAAAAAAATAATCACTTTAGTTAGATAAACAGGTATATGTGAACCACTTTTGTAAGGGTAAGAGTCTATGTGTCACGACCCAAGCCTACACCCTGGATGTGGATGGCACTCGAGAACCATTGGCGGTCCCCAAGCGAACCCTCATCCTAGTTGACTACAAGTGGAAGACGAACTCAAGCATACAAAAACTTAAAAACTGAATTAAATTCATTGAACTCCAATAGTGAACTTTTAGAAATTTTGAACAATACATAAAAGAAAGTAAATATAGAAAACTCTTCTACTCTGTCTATCTATCAAACTTCTACTATTATAGAAATATATCGGGACAATACCCACGACATCTCAAAACTACTAACCGTAAGGTAAAGGTAAAATCCTCCAGAGTATAAGAAGGCTCGCCAAACTTGACTGGAATATCACATGAACTCAATGAAATGCCCGTTGATGATCCTTAATACATGTATTTGCATCATGAAATGATGCAGGCCAAATGGTTCGGTAAATTGAATGTACGAGAATGTAAGGGGAATTATAAAGCATAACATAAGATTGAACTTGATAAAAAGGAAACATACTTACCTCTTCTCAACTCACTAAACTCAAAGAAAATAGGGCTCAACTCAATGATAAGATATTCAACTCAATGAAATAAAGCTGAACTCAATAATAAGATAATCGTCTCTTGGTACTCAACTCTAAATGCTCAACTCTTCTAACGACCCAGACCGTCGTTATTTAGGAGAAACAAAAATTTGGGAAATCTTTAAGCCACTGTCCCGCCAGGGTGGGCCATATGCCGCTAGGTTGGCGATGCCACAATGGGGTAAGCTGGCTCCAGGGCGGGATAAGCAAGGCAGAACGTAAATTATGAGAAATTATATTTTCTCCATCTTTCTAAAATACCTAAATAGGTAATAAAGCACCCCAGAAACCTCATAAAAGTTGCTCTAATATTTGGAAGGAAGGAGAAGGAGATTTCTAGCATGAGGATGGTGTCTCTTGTGGATTCTTGGACAAATTCACCATCACGAAGCCTAGAAATCTGGAACCGAGGTCAAAAAGTCCATGTAGCTGCTTGGATACAGGGTAGGGTAGGTTTTTATCAACTGAGTAGTGTAAATCTATGCTCACTTCGTAATATATGTAAATTACTAGAAGGGTTCATGCATAACCCTTCATGCACCGACTGAATTCCATGGGTAATCCCTAGAAATCAAAGTATGTGGGTTTTATGCCTTGAGAAGAGAAATTGATGACTTTGTTAGGGCTTCCAGAATTTCTATCATGGATAGAATCGGTTCAAAAATAAGAATATGAAATTTGGAATGGAATTAGATTTAAGTATGTATGTTAGATCCTAAATTGGAGTGATTGAATTTGGGACTGTATGATGAATTATGAATCAAACCCTATAAAGAAGCCTTAGATGATAACCTAGGGCTAAGTATGGTCAACTTAATGTTTACATGATATGGGTTGAGGAGTCGTTCGTAGGTGAGGGTTGTGATTCTATGATTGTGTGATGTACGTTTGTTCTTGCTTCATTATGATAAATGTATGTATATGAATGCTGCATTATTGATCACCCTTGTTGTAAATGAGATGGATGAATTATGATTTCGATGAAAGTGTGACTTAAATGTATGATCTTGAAGATATACTTGTGATTGTGATTGTGGTGTGTTAATGGATCGGTTGCCACATTCCGGCATAACTAACTTGGATCAGTTGCCGCGTTCTGGCATAACTAATATAGATTGGTTGCCACGGTCTGGCATAACAAACTTGAATCAATTGCCACGTTCTGGCATAAAGATAGGATTGGTTGCCACATTTCGGCATAATATTGGATTGGGTACCACGTTTTGGTATGCTAACTGTTTGGGTTTGGGTTCCATAAGAGGACCAATGATTTGATATAAAATGTGAATTTATTTGTAAGTGTTGTTGATGTTGTATAGGTTTGCTATGCGCATATGAATATCTGGTGGTATTGACTTATATATGTTGAACTTGTTGGGTATAGTGGAAGGGCAAAGTGTTCAAGGGGGAAGGTAGTGTTTGTATGTAAATTGTTAGGAGGAATTCACACTTGAGAAAGGGATTTGGGGTTAGTAGATAGTATGATTGATATAATATATCACACAACGAATGTGAGGTAATAATAATGACAAGAAGGTGAGGAACGACGTGAGCGGTTAATTGGAATGTGGTAGTTGTGTTGGGGACTTGTCCATGTGTTAAATTGGTTAGGTGTCACGACCCGATTTATCAAGTCATGATTACACCTACTATAACCCACCAGCAGGTAAGCCAACCCATAACCCGGAACAACAAGTAATGGGTCTGAGGGTAGAAATCAAACAAAAGTAGGAAAATAACAATATAAACGGGCGGAACCAACCCAAAACATGTATACAAATAAAGATCCCTCCTTAACTCCGGAAGTCACCGATGGAGCTACTACAAAATGAGTACAAGTCCTAAAACTAGACAACGTAAAAACTGGACTGACTCAAAAGGAAAGAGATAAGTCTATATGTACAGATGGAGACTGAAATAGTACAAAATGCCGTGTGCTCACCCCCGTCTCCGGATAAGTCTACTCCAAGTTCGATCAACGTTGGCTACTAGTGCTCGAACCTACATTACAAAATAGATGCAGAGCGTAGCATGAGTATCAAAACAGCAGGTACCCAGTAGGCATCATAGGCCGACTGAGCAAGATAAGCAAAAGTAAACTTTGGGAATACACCACGTGCAAGCTGGACCACGGACTCGAACCGGGTACTATAGCTAATGAGTCAACCTATATGGACTGGACCACGGACTCGAACCGGGTGCTGTAGCCAAAGGTCGGGCACGGGTGGGCTGGACCACGGACTCGAACCGGGTACTGTAGCCAAAACCAGATCACAGGTAAGCTGGACCACGGACTCGAACCGGGTACTGTAGCTAAGCCTGGACATAAGTAAGCTCGATCTACAAGGAGGCCGACCGTCCGAAACGGCGTCGGAAAAAGTTCTACCGCCCAACGACATCCGAAATCTCGCAAGTCTATGGCAACACTAGTCTAAGCCTAGACTAAGGCCAAACATACTTCAAATCAATATTATCATATACACCACAAGATATGGATATTCAATAATATCAAGAGACATGTTGTCATAATCCAACACTTTCCCGAAATAAGGTCTAAGGCGGGAACTATAGAAATTTAGCATGCTCAACACCCAAAACCCTCCATACTCAAGCAAATCAATAAACAAATGCCTAAACATGCTCAATCTCACGAGAGAAAGCCATAGCCTAAAGCCGACCACACGTGCTCCAACTCACGGTACCAGATCTTTTCCCCTCCGAACGGTCTCCGAACGCTTCCCCACTAACAAAAGGTTAATCACCTCATCATTACGAATATATTGACACTAAAATTGTATTTTTCGAAGACGGACCCAAAATCGGGTCTAAAACGGGATTGTGGGGCCCACAATTGGAATCTCGAAATCGAATTCGTGGAAACGTTCCAAATACCTTACTAAACTAATACCCCAAAATTTTAGCACAAACAGATACCTAAAACACAAGTAAATCAGCCACAACAATTAAAATGGGCAGCCCATTAATCACCAATTTCTGGAAAAACGAGACCCTTTCAACCCAAACAGATTATACCACGACGATCCTTGCGAAAAACTCTACAAGTTAGCCTCAAGAATGACTCAAAAAGGACCTAAGATGATCAAGATCTCACATTTCAAAATTCAACAACAATTCAATCCGAAAGTCATCCTAGCAGTGGCTAAATTTGATTCCTTACCTCAAACGAAGCCTCCTCGCGTTTCTGAGATCACCGCTAGATTCCCCACGAAATTCTCTTGAAGTTAGCCTCTTGAAGCACCTAATTTGGACTCAAAATAAAGGAGAAATTTGATGTTGAAGTTGAGGGAAAAACTTGGACGAACTTGTTCTTAAATCTGGAAATTCCAGCCGCTGCCACGTGGCGTCACGTGGCTCTACCACGTCACCGCCGCGTCAAAATTCTACAACCCTTCAAACTTAAATTTTGATGTTTCAGACTCGTTCGGAATCGAAAAAATACAAACCATATATGGAATCTAATTGGAAACGATATTTCGGACTCAACGGTGAAGGCGGAATTTCCATTTGGAGATTGATTCGATGAAAAGTGGGTCCCACACCCAGTATCGTTTGAGCCAGATTCCACAACAGCCATCTAAAGCCTCGGGAAGCGAACGAAGGGTCGTTCTACACCAAAATCGATCTTCCGAAGCTAACCTAGCTGTCAGAATTTTCATCTGAGCACGACTCCCAAGAAGGTTGACCAAAGTCAACTTTTCAAGTTATAAAAATCTCCAAAACAGGGAAACGGGCCTAAAACCCAAACGAACGACCAGGCGACCGAACGGTCAGTGCCAGCAAGTCATAAATGACTTGGGGTCGCTACAGGAATGCTCTATACGAGGGAAAGAATTCTTTAATTTAAAAATGACCTGAAAGGTCATTACATTAGGCTATGATCATGCATCTAGTAAGTTAGTTGAACGAGAAGTGGGTTAGTGATTAAGTGTACTAGTGTGATTTGGGAGGTATTCTACGAGAGGGTAAATGTGAAGAAGCGAGTGGTTTAATTCATGATCTTACTAGTTGAATTCTTATGTGATGTGGTGGGCGTCGGGTTGACCAATGATCCCTACCAGTACATGTGTTTGTACTGATACTACTCTTGCTATATCTTTTTTACATAATCTGATGGAGGTTGGTGATGTTTCTCTAGGTGAAGACGAAGAAATTCTCGAGCAACTTCTATTCTTCCTTCTGCATGGTGGGAGCTGTGTCTTTTATTTATCTTGTCCAGTTGTACTTTTAGTTGCTCTTGTACTTGTTTAGACTAGATCCATGGACGTTGTTAAATTACTTTGCAGGTTTTAATTAAAAGTATGTCTAAAGATATTATTTATAAAATCATGTTATTTTATTTATCTTTGTTTTTCTTAAATTTTATGCAATGTTATGACTATTGGGATATGAGGGTTCTCCTACTTAGGTATTAGAGAGGGTGCCCGCACGGCCTGGTGGGTTGGGTCATGATAATTAGTATAAGAGCTTCGGTTACCGCTCTCCCCGTACAAGAGCACAATGTGGACTAGACTCATGCGGATTAGTGTGTTGACATCCACACTTAATTTACAAGAGGCTAGGAAGCATTCTAGGAAATTGCTCCACGTATTCTCTCATTTCGTGCGAGTGTCGCTTGTGGTATCTCTGGATTCCAATTGGTATCTCAACAAAGTGAAATAGACGTCGTTGATACGACTGAAGCGACACGAACAAGTTAATTGAAAACTGGGAAGGTTCCAATTGGTACTAGTCTTAGGGGATGTAGAAGACATGGATGACCAGTAATGTTCATCTATGGGAGCAACTAACTAATGAATTGAAATTGTTGGTACATTGTATCTGCAAACTTTAAATGTGTGCTTCTTGTTGATTGAATTAACTGTGAATGTAAAGTTAAGCTTGTTGAATAAAATGATGTGATTTCGTGCATTAAAAACGTGTGTCTGAACCTTATTATGGGCAATGTGTTGGCTAATTGGTGTAAATTATGCAAGCTGCAAATGTAGGGGTGTATTATGTGAATGTATGAGTTGTGATGCTGAGTTTACGACAACGAATTGACTTGCGTAATTATTGGATTGACTGGACGGTAGACCCCAATAGTCCTAGTTATGAGAATTATTATTGAATTGCAGTGTGAAGCTGAGGACTTTTAGGAAATTTTAGAAAAAGTGAAGATCCCCAGAAAATCATAGCAGAGGTTCTGCCTCAGTTTTTGCCGTTGGGTGGGATTATTCCTACCAGGGCGAGATCGCTAGCGCAGGATGAGGAGAGGGAGAACCTCAGCCTATCTTACCCTGTTTTTCCTAATCACAATTTCAGACCCCGAATGGTGTCCAAACTCACCCCTGCCAGTTAAACAGTATTCAACATCATAAGTAATGGATCATAACCTCTAGAATCCATGTTCTTACAAAAACTTAGAGAACCAAAAGATAAAACAGAGTGTCTTAGAAATTTAGAAGCTCATGAGGGGCGAAGAAAGCAACTATAGAACCCTGAGATCGAGAAGTGTCGATGTCAGAATCTAATTCCTCGGGGGAACCAGGCTGGTCACGGCGTCCTCCAGAACCAAAAACTGAACGTAATCATCCTTCTCCGCTATAGGGATCTTCTTCACGAGAGCGATGCAGGTAAACATGATCTTTCCTGTGTTCCAGAGATGAATCATTAGACGGTCCCTAACTAGGTTCTACCTCCTCTCCTGTCGCAGCTCGCGTCAGAGCATCTCAAGCTATAGGGCAGTTCTGGGGAGAATCGGAATGGTAGGAGTAATAGGGCACCCCATTTTTCTCTGCACAGCTGCCAAGTCAGCCTCTACCTGTGATGTGGAAAATGGGTGACGATTGTCATCGCCTTCCTTCTAGTCTGAGCCTGCGGTCGCCTTACTGCTGCTACGTTTTCTAGTCCTCCTCTTCTTGCTCCTAGAAGTAGAACCTTCTCTAACCAAAAGAGGGTGAAAGGGGGATCCATAAGAAGTACCTCGTCTGCGTCCATAAGTGGTACTGCTTCCCGCTTGCACAGAGTAGTAATAAGACCAGGAAGAAAGAACGCCTTCTTGTTACCCTGGTAGAACACCTTCCACTCGAAGATAATTTGCTCCCTCACATTCACCTCTATAGCCTGTATGGCACATGCCACAACTAAGGCACGAGGAAAGGTCAAGGCTGTACGGTTACCCGATGGGCGGATCCTCCAAGTCACCAAGTGTAGCCACCTCTTAGCATTGGGTGACCAATCTATGCTAGTAATGCCCTATGGAGTAGCTTAGTAGACCTGGTCCCATTTGGCTTGCTCGATCAGTGTATACCTTAACCAGCCTAGATCCATCTCCCGTAACTTGGCCTCAAACTCCATATTTGAGACATTAGGTAACTCTAGTACTTCATTGATGGCGGTGGCATTAATGGGGATGTCGACTCCCCAGACCCAGATGACAGGGTACGAGTCATCCCAATGGACGGTAGGGACGATGGAATAGAACTCCTACACCGAAGTGGAACGTGCATCTTGGGGAGCCTTAGTCAGTGGAGGCCATCCAAACTCTATCACACGGGTATAAAATGCAGGTGCCTTTTCCACTAGCATAGGTAGCACCAACACTCTCTCACATCAAAACCCTGTGTTCTGATCGTCATGATTTCTTTCTCAATTTGCGGCATCGAGGAATCAGATGAAGGGTAAGTTTTCTTCATTTTGACCTGCCATTTAGAGAGCTTGCAATAAGTCGAATATAAGTTAAAAACACGTTAGGATAGTCGGAGTAAGGCAAAAATTAAGAAAGGAGAAAATTTTGTGTTAAGGGTGCAGGCCACTGGTTTTGCGCATCTCGCCACAATGGCAAAAATCCTGCCCTGGAAGGATTATGAAGGACTCCATAACGGGATGAAGGCTGCCAGAGCTGCCTTCATCTAAGATGAATAGCAGACGCGACAATGGCATCTCTTCGTCCTAAAACCCCCATTTTCGACAAAATTCTGATAGATCAGAGTATATAAACTACCAAAGAACTAGAATAAGCAATTATTTCGGCAAAATAACTCCTAAATACCCCTCAAATTCAAGTTTTAGGCGAAGAGACTTTTCAAATTCTCCCAACCTTTTTGGTATCGGTTCGATTGAATTCCTATGAAATCCTTACGCCCAGAATGTTGTGGAGATGTTGGGGACTTAAGGGAAGTTTCCAGGATACGTTTATCTATAAATACAAACAACCTACTTTTACTTTTGAATAACTACCCAAAAACTAGGTTTTTCGATTAGTTAATCGGCATGTATTAGTTATTAATCAAGTATGGAAGTAAAGTACGTAAGGAACAAGAATATTTCTTGAGTTTTGACATTCGGAGGAGAGTAATCGAGTGGAATTTAGGATAGTTTTGGGAGTTTAAGGGAGAAATGGGAAAAATGTTTCCCTTTTTCACACTTTTCTTCTTCACGATCACCTGCCTTAACAGGAGGTCCTCGCCACAGCAGCCCCATCTCACCAGGAAGGCTGGCGCACTGGCGGGCCAGGCTGTGTCATATTAAACGTGTTCGTATCCTTCATGTGTTGCCTCAAATTTTTGTCTGGTCTTTGAGAATAGTACTTTACTTGTATCAACTAGTTAAAAGTCACCACTCGTCATGATTCTGTAGAGGACCAATTCTTTAATGTAAAAGAAAATTGAAATAAGGGATATGATGTTCGTGCACTAGTCGTTCGGGGACGAACGAGGGGTAGATTCGTATTTATTGTAATGACCCGGATCGTCGTTATTTAGGAGAAACAAAAATAAAGGAAAACTTTTGGCCATTGACCCGCCAAAGGGTGCCAGATGCCACTTTGGAGGCGGCGCCACAGCGCGGTAAGCTGGTGCCAGGGGTGGGATAGGCTAGGCAGAACGTATATTATGAGAAATCCTATTTTCTCCATTTTTCTAAAATACCTAAATAAGTTGTAAAACACCCTGAAACCTTAGAAAAGCTACTCTAAGCTTGGGAAGGAAGGAGAAGGGGATTTTTAGTGTGAGGATGGTGATATTTTGCAAATTATTGGATAAATTCACCGTCACGAAGCCTGGAAAATCAGAACCGAGGTCAAAAACATCGTGCAGCTGCTTGGTGCCTAGGTAGGCTAGGTTTTTCTGAATTGAGTAGTTTAAATTTGTGCTCATTGCGTAATATATGTAAATTAATGGTAGGGTTTATGCGTAGACTTTGGTGCATGGAGTGAATTCCATGGGTAATCCCCAGAAATCAAAGTATATGGGTTTTGTTCTTTGAGAAGAGAAATTGATGACTTTATTAGGCTTCTAAAATTACTAGCATGGATAGAATTTGTTCAAGAATAAGAATATCAAATCATGAATGGAATTAGATTTATGAATGTATGCTAGATCATAATTTAGAGTGATTGAATTTGGGACTTTATGATGAATTATGAATCAAACCCTAGAAAGAAGCCTTGTATGATGAGCTGGGGCTAATTATGGTCAACTTAATATTACATGATATGGGTTGAGAAGTAGTTCCTAGGTGATGGTTGTGATTCTATGATTCTGTGATGTACATTTATTCTTGCTTTATTAGGATACATGTATGTATATGAATGTATCATTATTGATCACACTTGTTGTAAATGAGATGGATGAATTATGATTGCCATGAAATCATGACTTAAATGTATGATCTTGAAGATATATTTGTGATTGTGATTGTGATTGTGATTGTGGTGTGTGAATGGATCGGTTATTAGTTCTGGCATAACTAACTTGGACCGGTTTTCGCATTCTGGTATAACTAACGTAGATCGGTTGCCACGTTCCGGAATAACTAACGTGGATTGGTTGCCACGCTCCGGCATAATGATGGGATCGGTTGCCACGTTCCAACATAAATATTGGATCTGGTACCATGTTTCGGTATGCTAACTGTTTGGATTTGGCTTCCATGAGAGGACCAATGATTTGATATTAAATGTGAAGTTGTTCGTAAGTGTCATTGATATTGTATAGGTTTGCTATGCCAATGTGAATCTTTGGTGGTATTGAATTATATATGTTGAACTTGTTGGGTACAGTGGAAGGGCAAAGTGTTTAAGGAGGAAGGTAGTGTTTGTTATGTGAATTTTTAGGAGTAATTCACACTTGAGAAGGGGATTTGGGGTTAGTATATAGTAAGCTTGATGTAATATACCAATCACGAAGCTGGGGGTAATAATAATAAGACGAACGTGAGCGTACGACGTGAGCAGCTAGTTGGAATGTGGTAGTTGTATTGGGGACTTGTCCATGTTTTAGATTGGTTAGGCTATGATCATTAATCTAGTAAGTAAGTTTATCGGGAAGTGGCTTAGTGATTAAGGGTACTAGTGTGATTTGGGAGGTAGTCTACGAGAAGGTAAAGGTGGAGAAGCGAGTGGTTTAATTCATGATCTTACTAGTTGAATTCTTATGTTATGTGGTGGGCATCGGGTTGACCAATGATGCCTACTAGTATTTGTGTTTGTACTGACACTACTCTTGCTATGTCCTTTTGACATACTCTAGATACAGGTTGGTGATATTTCTTTAGGTGAAGACGAAGAAATTTTCCCACAGCTTCTATTCTTCCTTTCGCATTGTGGGAGTTGTGTCTTTTATTTATCTTGTCCAGTTGTACTCTTAGTAGCTCTTGTACCTGTTTAGACTAGATAAATGAGCGTTATTAAATTACTTTGCAGGTTTTAACTAAAAATGTGTCTTAAGATATTATTTATAAAATCTTTTAATTTTATTTATCTTTGTTTTTCTTTTTCCGCAATGTTTTGACTATTGGGATATGAGGGTTCTCCTACTTAAGAGTTAGAGTGGGTGCCCGCACGGCCCGGTGGGTTTGGTCGTGACAATTGGTATTAGAGCCTAGGTAAATGGTCTCCCCGTACAAGAGCAGAATGTGGACTAGAATCCTGCGGATTGGTGTGTTGACGTCCACATCTAATCTACAAGAGGCTAGGAATCATTCTAGGAAATTGTTCCACTTATTCTCTCCTTTCGTGTGGGTGTCGCTTGCGGTATGAGTTGAGTCCAGTTGGTATCTCACGTTTCCAATTCGTATCACAATGAAGTGAACTAGACATAGTTGATACCACTGAAGGGACACCAACAAGTTAATTGGAACTGGGAAGGTTCCAATTGGTATCTAGCATTACGGGCTGTAAAAGGAAGGGAGAAACTAACTAATGAATAGAAATTGTTTATGCATTGTATCTGCGAACGGTGAATGTGTGCTTCTGGTAGATTGAATTAACTGTTAATGTAAAGTTGAGCTTGTTGAATGCGATGATGCAATTTTGTGCATTAAAAACGTGTGTCTGAACCTTATTATGTGCAATATGTTAGCTAATTGGTGTAAATTATGTGAGCTGTAAATGTGGGGGTGTATCCTATGGATGTATGAGTTGTGGTGCTGAGTTATGAGATCTATCCTTGAATTGTAAAGTGAAGCTGAGGACTTTTGTGAAATTTTAGAAAAATCAAAGACCCCCAGAAAAATCTTAGTACAGGTTCTACCTCCATTTTTGCCGCTAGGGCAGGATTATTCCACCAGGGTGAGATCGCCAGGGAGGGATTCCTCCCGCCAGAGCAGGATGAGGAGAGGTAGAACCTTAGACTGTCTTTCCTTATTTTTCCCAATCACAATTTCAGACCCGAAATGGTGTCCGACCTCACCCTGCTAGTCAAATAATGTTCATTAACAGAAGTAATGGATCATAACCTCTTAACCTTAAATATAAACTGCATCAGACAACAAAATATTGCATCCATGTGCTTAAAAAAACTTGGGAAATCATAAGATTAAACAGAGTGTCTTAGCAATTTACAAGCTCATGAGGGGCGAAGAAAGGAACTCAAGAACCCTGCGATCGAAAGGTGTTGGTATAAAAATCTAACTCCTCCAGTGGTAATAGGCTGGTCATGGCATCCTTCAGAACTGAAAACTGAACGTAACCATCCTTCTCCACTACGGGGATCTCCTGCCCAGGAGTGATGCAGTTAAACATGATATTCACTGTCTTCCAGAGCCGAATCATCAAATAGTCCCTAGCTCGATTTTTCCTCCTTTCCTGGCGCAGCTCGCTTAGAAGCATCTCAAGATCTAGGGCAGTACTGAGGGGAATCGGAACGGTGGGAGTAATATGGAACACTATCTTCCAACGCACAGCTACCAAGTCTTCCTCTACTTGTGACGCGGAAAGTGGAGGACGAGTGCCTTCACCTCCCTCCTCGTCTGACCCTGCGGCCGCCTTACTGCTGCTAGCTGTGCCAGTCCTCCTCTTGTGGCTCCTAGAAGCACAACCTACTCTAACCAATAGGGGTGAAGGGGGTATCCATAGGAAGTACCTTATCTGCATCCATAAGTGGTACTTCTGCCCATTTGCACAGAGCAGTAATAAGACCAGGAAGAAAAAACACCTTTTTGTTACCCCGGTAGAACATCTTCCACTCGGAGATAATCTGCACCCCCACATTCAGTTGTATACCCTGTAAGGCACACGTCACCACCATGGCACAGGGAAAGGTCATGTCTGTAGGGTTGCCCGACAGGCGAATCCTCCTAGTCACCAAGTGTAGCCAACTTTTAGCATCGGGTGACCAGTTTGTGCTAGTAATGCCCTCTGCAGTATCCCAGTAGACCTGGTCCCATTTGGCTGGCTCATTCATTGAATCTCTTAACCAACCTAGTTCCATCTCCCATAACTTCTCCTCGAACTTCGCATTTCAGACATCGGGTAACTCTAGTACTTAATTGATGGCTATGGCATTCAGGATTTCAACTCCCTGGACCCGGATGATAGGGTAAGAGTCATCCCAGAAGAAGGTAAGGAGGATGGCATAGAACTCCCTCACCCAAGTAGAATGTGGATATGGGGGAACCTCGGTCAGTGGAGCCTATCCAAACTCCATCTAGCTTAAGTAACACGAACTCTCTCTCGCAGCAAAACCCTGTGGTATAGTTGTCATGGTGCCATTCCCGGCTTGCGGTATCAGGGAACCGGATGAAGTGTAAGTTTTCTTCATTTTGTTCTGCCATTTAGAGAGCCTGCAATAAGTTGAATGTAGGTTAGAAACTAGTTAGGATAGTCGGAGTAAGGAAAAAATTAAGAAAGGAGAAAATTTTATGTTAAGGGTGCAGTCCAATGGTCAAGCGCATTCCGCCACAGCGGCTAAAATCCCGCCCTGGCAGGATTATGAAGGTCGCTATAGCGGGATGAAGGCCACTGCCGCTAGAGCGACCTTCATCAGGGATGAACAACAGACGCTGCTATGGCGTCTCTTCATCCCAAAACCCCTATTTTTGACAGAATTCCAGCAGATCCGAGTATATAAACTACCCCAGAACTAGAATAAACAATTATTTAGGCAAAATAATCCTTAAATACCCCTCAAAGTAAAGTTTTAGGCAAAGAGACTTTTCAACTTCTCCCAACCTTTTCGGTATCGATTCGATTAAATTTCTACGAAATCCTTACTCCCAGAACATTGTGGAGACGTTGGGGATGTAAGGGAAGTATCCATGCTACGTTTATCTATCAAAACAAAGAACCTACTTTTACTTTTGAGCAACTACCCAAAATCTGACTTTTTTGGATTAGTTAATCATCATGCAGTCGTTGTTAATCAAGTATGGAAGTAAAGTGCATAAAGAACAAGAATATTACTTGAGTTTTGACTTTCGGAGGAGAGTGATCGATAGGATTTTTGGAAGTTTAAGGGAGAAATGGGTAAAAGGTTTCCCTTTTTCCCCCTTTTTTGGTTCTCGATCTCCTATCTCAGCGGGAGGTCCTCGCCACAGTGGCCCCATCTTAGCGGGAGGGCAGCCGCCATGGTAGGCCAGGCTGTGTTATATGAAATGTGTTTGTTTCATTCATGTGTTGCCTCAAATTACTTCTGGTTTTTGAGAATATTACTTTACTTGTATCAACTAGTTAAAAGTCACTACTCATCATGATTCCGTAGTGGACCAATTCTTTAATGTAAAAGTAAATCAAAATAAGGTGTGTGATGTTCGTGCACTAGTCATTCGGGGAGGAATGAGGGGTAAATTGGTATCTACTGTAACTACCCAGACTGTCGTTATTAAGGATAAACAAAAATCTGACAAAACTTTTGGCCATTGTCTCGCCAAAGTGGGCCAGATGCTGTTAGGGCGGCAGTGCCACAGTGGGGTAAGTTGGTGCCAAGGCGGGATATGTGAGGCATAACGTAAATTATGAGAAATCCTAGTTTCTCTATCTTTCTAAAATAGATAAATTGGTCGTAAAACACCTAGAAGCCTCAGAAAAGTTGCTCTAAGCTTTGGAAGGAAGGAAAAGGAGATTTCTAGCATGAGGAAGGTGATATCTTGCGGA
The DNA here is from genome assembly GCA_029007595.1 of Solanum commersonii. Classification (NCBI taxonomy): domain Eukaryota; kingdom Viridiplantae; phylum Streptophyta; class Magnoliopsida; order Solanales; family Solanaceae; genus Solanum; species Solanum commersonii. The sequence continues at coordinate 872,307 of JAJTWQ010000088.1, forward strand.
TTCTTGGACAATTCACCATCATAAAGACCAAAAAAACAGAATCGAGGTAAAAAACTCAGTGCAGCTGCTTGGCTCCCAGGTAGGCTAGATTTTTTTGAATTGAGTAGTTTAAATTTGTGCTCACTGCGTAATATATGTAAATCAATGGTACGATTTATGCATAGACCTTTGTGCACTGAGTGAATTCCATGGGTAATCACAAGAAATCAATGTATGTGGGTTTTATGCCTTGAGAAGAGAAATTGATGACTTTGTAAAGGCTTCTGGAATTGCTATCATGGATAGAATTAGTTCAAGAATAAGAATATGAGATCACGAATGGAATTAGATTTATGAATGTATGCTAGATCATAAATTGGAGTGATTGAATTTGGGAATTTATGACAAATTATGAATCAAATCCTAAAAATAAGCCTTATATAATGAACTGGGATTAAGTATGGTCAACTTAATGTTTACCTGATATGGATTGAGGAGTAGTTCGTAGGTGATGGTTTTGATTCTATGATTGTGTGATGTACATTTGTTCTTGCTTCATTATGATACCTATATGTATATGAATGTTGCATTATTGAACACACTTGTTGTAAATGAGATGGATGAATGTATACGTGTGATTCTAACTGTGGTGAAGCGGAGGACTTTTGGAAAATTTTAGAAAAATTATGCGAGCTGTTAATGTCGGGGTGTATCCTGTGGATGTATGGGTTGTGGTGCTGAGTTATGAGATTTAGTCTTGAATTGCAGAGTGAAGTTGTGGAATTTTAGGAAATTTTAGAAAAAGCGAAGACCCCAAGAAAAATCTTAGCAGAGGTTCTACCTCCATTTCGCCGCTAGGGCGGGATTATTCCCGCCAGGGCGAGACCACTAGAGTAGGATTCCTCCCACTAGAGCGGGATGAGGAGAGCAAGAACCTCTGCATGTCTTTCCTTATTTTTTCCTAATCACAATTTCAGACCTTGAGTGGTGTTCGAAGTTACCCCTGCCAGTCAAACAGTGTTCAGGAACAGAAGTAATGGATCATAGCCTCCTAACCTTAAATATAAGTTGTATCTGAAATAAAAATCTACCATACATTTGCTTACAAAAAGTTAGGAAATCGTAAGATAAAACAGAGTGTCTTAGAAATTTACAAGCCCATAAGGGGAAAAGAAAGCAACTCAAGAACCCTGCGACCGAGAGGTGTCGGTGTCAGAATCTAACTACTTCGGGGCCACCATGCCGGTCACAGCCTCCTCCAGAACCAAAAACTGAACGTAACCATCCTTCTCCGCTACGGGGATCTCCTGCCCGGGAGCGATGCAGGTAAACATGATCTTCACTGTCTTCCAGAGCTGAATCATTAGACGGTCCCTAGCTGGGTTCTTCCTCCTCTTCTAGCGCAACTTGGTTCAGAGCATCTCAAGCTATAGGGTAGTCCTGGGGGGAACCGAAATGGTGGGTGTAATAGGGCACCCAATTTTCCTCTATATAGCTGCCAAGTCCTCCCCTACCTCTGACGCAGAATGTGAGGGACGAGTGTCATCGCCTCCCTTCTCATCTGACCCTGCGGCCTCCTTACTGTTGCTAGCTCTACCAGTCCTCCTTCTCCTGCTCCTAGAAGTAGAACTTTCTCTAACCAATAAAGGGTGAAGGGGGGGATCCATAGGAAGTACCTCGTCACCGTCCATAATTGGTACTCCTTCCCGCTTGCACAGAGTAGTAATAAGACCAGGAAGAAAGAACACCTTCTTGTTACCTCGATAGAAAATCTTCCACTCGGCAATAATCTGTGCCCCCATGTATGGCACACGCCACCACCATTGCACAGGGAAAGGTCATGTATGTACGGTCGCCTGACGGGCGGATCCTTCTAGTCACCAAGTGTAGACACCTCTTAGCATCAGGTGACCAATCTGTGCTAGTAATGACCTCTGCAGTAGCCTAGTAGACGTTGTCCCATTTGGCTGGCTCGATCAGTGTATTCTTTAACCAGCCTAGATCCATCTCCCGCAACTTGACCACGTACTCCGTATTTGAGACATCAGGTAACTCTAGTACTTCATTGAGGTGGTGCCATTCAAAGGGATGTCGAGTCCCCGGACATGGATGACAGGGTAAGAGTCATTCCAGTGGACGGTAAGGAGGATGTCATAGAACTCCCTCAGCCAAGTGGAACGTGCATCTAAGGAGCCTCAGTCATTGGATCCCATCCGAACTCCATTAGGCGGGCATAAAATGCAGAAGCCTTCTCCTCTAGCTTAAGTAACACGAATTCTCTCTCTCAGCAAAACCCTGTGTTACGATTGTCATGATGCCTTTTCCGACTTGCGGTATTGGGGAATCGAATGAAGGGTAAGTTTTCTTCATTTTTACATGCCATTTTGAGAGCCTGCAATGAGTCGAATGTAAGTTAGAAATGCGTTAGGATAGTCAAAGTAAGGAAAAAATTATGAAAGGAGAAAGTTTTTGGTTAAGGGTGTAGGTCATTGGTCTGGTGCATCCTGCCACAGCGGCCAAAATCTGGCCCTGGCGTGATTATGAAGGCTACCATAGTGGGATGAAGGCCACCAGAGTAGCCCTCATCTGGGATGAACAGTAGACGCGACTATGGCGTCCCTTCATCCCAAAACCCCTATTTTCGACAGAATTCCAACACATCATAGTATATAAACTACCCTAGAACTAGAATAAGCAATTATTTCAACTAAATACCCCTCAAATTCAAGTTTTCGGCAAAGAGACTTTTCAAGTTCTCCCTACCTTTTTAGTATTGATTCAATTAAATTTCTACGAAATCCTTACACCCAGAACGTCGTGGATACGTTGGGGACTTAAGGGAAGTGTCCATGCTATATTTATCTATCGAAACAAGCAACCTACTTTTACTTTCAAATAACTACACAAAAATTGGCTTTTTCGATTAATTAATTGGCATTCAGTCGTTGTTAATCAACTATGGAAGTAATGCGCGCAAGGAACAAGAATATTACTTGACTTTTAAAGTTCGCAGGAGAGTGATCGAAAGGATTTGGGAGTGTTGGGAGTTTAAGGGAGAAATGGGAAAAATGTTTCCCTTTTTCCTCCTTTTCTAGTTCCCGATATCCCGCCTCAGAGGGAGGTCCTCGCCACAACGACCACGTCTCAACAGGAGGGCTGCCACCTTAGCGGGGCAGGTTGTGTCATATTAAACATATTTGTTTCCTTCATGTGTTGCCTCAAATTTTCTTCTGGTCTTTGAGAATAGTACTTTACTTGTATCAACTAGTTAAAACTCACCACTCGTCATGATTCTGTAGTGGACCAATTATTTAATGTAAAAGTAAATCAAAATAAGGTTCGTGTTGTTCGTGCACTAGTCGTTCAGAGACAAACAAGGGGTAAATTTGTATCTACTGTAACGACCCGGAGCGTCGTTATTTAGGATAAAGAAAAATCTAGGAAAACTTTGGGACATTGTACCGCCAATGCGCGCCAGATGCCACTAGGGCGGCAGCATCACAGTGGCGTAAGCTAGCGCCAGGGCATGATAGGCGAGGCAAAACATAAATTACCAAAAATCCTATTTTCTCCATATTTCTAAATACCTAAATAAGTCGTAAAACACCCTAGAAACCTTAGAAAAGTCGCTCTAATCTTGGGAAGGAAGGAGAATGAGATTTCTAGTGTGAAGATGGTGATATCTTGTGGATTCTTGGACAAATTCACCATCACAAAGCCTGGATAATCGAAACCAAGGCCAAAATTCCATGCATCTACTTGGCGCCAAGGTAGGCTTGGTTTTTATGAATTGAGTAGTTTAAATCATGGATAGAATTGCTGCAAGAATAAGAATATGAAATCACTAATGGAATTAGATTTATGAATATATGCTATATCATAAATTGGAGTGATTGAATTTGGGACTTTATGATGAATTATGAATCAAACCCTAGAAAGAAGCCCTAGATGATGAACTAGTGGTTAAGAATGGTCAACTAAATGTTTACATGATATTGATTGATGAGTAGTTCATAGGTGATTGTTGTGATTTTATGATTATGTGATGTACGTTTCTTCTTACTTCATTATGAAACATATATGTAAATGAATGTTGCATTATTGATCACACTTATTGTAAATGATATGATTGAATTATGATTGCCATGAAATTGTGACGTAAATGTATTCTCTTGAAGATATACTTGTGATTGTGATTGTGATTGTGGTGTGTGTATGGATTATTTCCACGTTTCGACATAACTAACTTGGATAGGTTTCCACATTTCGGCATAACTAACTTGGATCAATTGCCACCCTCCGGCATAACTAACTTGGATCGGTTTCCATGTTCCAGCATAATTATGGGATCGGTTGCCCCGTTCTGGCATAATTATTGGATCGGGTTCCACGTTTCGGTATGCTAACTGTTTGGGTTTGGGTTCCATGAGAGGACCAAGGATTTGATATCAAATGTGAAGTTGTTCGTAAGTGTCGTTGATAATGTATAGGTTTGCTATGCGCATGTGAGTATCTGGTGGTATTGACTTATATATGTTGAACTTATTGGGTATAGTAGAAGGGCAAAGTTTTCAAGGAGAAAGGTAGTGTTCGAGATGTAAATTGTTAGGAGGAAATCACACTTGAGAAGGGGATTTGGGGTGAGTAGATAGTAAGATTGATATAATAGATCACGCGATAAAGGTGGGGTAATAATAACAAGAAGAAGATGAGGGTATGACGTGAGCGGCTAGTTCGAATGTGGTAGTTGTGTTGGAGACTTGTCCATGTGTTATATTGGTTAGGCTATGATCATGAATCTAGTAAGTAAGTTTACCGGGAAGTGGGTTAGTGATTTAGCGTACAAGTGTGATTTGGTAGGTATTCTACGAGAGGGTAAAGGTGGAGAAGCAAGTGGTTTAATTCATGATGTTACTAGTTGAATTCTTATGTTATGTGGTGGGCATCGGGTTGACCGATGATGCCTACCAGTATGTGTCTTTGTAATGATACTACTCATGCTATGTCTTTCTGACATAGTTTGGATGCAGGTTGGGGATGTTTCTCTAGGTGAAGATGAAGAAATTCTCCAGCAACTTCTATTCTTCCTTTCGCATGGTGGGAGTTGTGTCTTTTATTTATCTTGTCCAGTTGTACACTTAGTAGTTGTACTACATGTTTAGACTAGATCCATGGGTGTTGTTAAATTACTTTGAAAGTTCTAACTAAAGGTCTGTAGAAAGATATTATTTATAAAATCATGTTATTTTATTTATCTATGTTTTTCTTAATTTTTCCGCAATGTTTTGACTATTGGGATATGAGGGTTCTCCTACTTAGGTCTTAGAGTGGGTACCCACACGGCCCAGTGGGTTGAGTTGTGACAATTCTGGATTCTCAACTCAATATAAATCAACAATAAATTATGCAATACATCGAAAGCTTTGAAAACAATAGATACCAAGTCAATGTATTAGAAATACAATGTAAGTCTGTTTGTACGCCAGCATACAAAATAAACTATGTTTATATATAAAAATACAAATTAACTTTGTGTATAAAAGAATACAAAATATCTCTGTGGGAGTTTCTCTAACTGACAATTATCAGTATGAGCTATGTGATAATACAAAGTCTCACCCACACTGCCAGAACTGTCTAATACTTTGCCAGGGTATATGAACTACTAACTAAGTGGATCCACTACTATATTCGAAAAACCATTAAGGAATCATCTAAAATGTATGATCCTTTCTACACATGTTGGCTACATGGTTTATGAGGGCTATGAGTTATCTAAACTCTTCCCCATATTAGTGCTCAATACTACTCCTACAATGTACTAGCTCATATGTTTAAAAACATAACTTTTTCTATGGTTTGAGATTATTACTCAAAAACATTTTCTCTTAAAAGAGAAGGTACTCAAACTCGTCAAACCTCTTTTGGAAATCTTAGTTTCCTCTAATCTTAAATGTGAAAACATTTACTTTAGCGAATACTTAGTTCCCATATATCATTTTAAAGAAAAAGAACTCAAGTTTGCTCTTTCTCAAAAACATTTCAAAATCATATTATAATATGATTATTGATGACTCGGGAAGTCACACTGCATAAACATTGATGGTATATCTAGATACCATACTGCTCTTACATTGATCACATACTCGATTGTTATACTAATCATGATTTAGAAAACTTTTTTCTCAAAACTCATCCTTACTTTCTCAAAACTCAGTTTAAGAACTGAAGTGTTGGCTTTAAAAAAAAAAAATTAAAATTTATAACTCCACTTATAGGGGTTCATGTGGAATTATGAATATGAACGACTCAACTCAGGGATCTCAATAACAATAAAGAACCACAATACTCAGAACTCAAAACTCAATGATACTACTCATCTCTAGATTGCTTGACTCCAGGGTCTAAATAACAATATGGAGCTCATGTATACGACTCTTCTCTTTCGCATACTTACTTCCTCAAAACTTAGTTTAAAACTCAAGTGTTGGCTTTGAAAAACTTCTCAAGATTTAAAACTCAAAATAGGCTTCATGTTGAATTATAGATATGAACAAATCAACTCAAGGATCTCAATAAAAATATAGAAACTCAATAATTCAGAATAAAAAATTTAAAAGAACCATGAACTCAAGAACTCAAATAAACTTATCTCAAGAATACTCAAATCTAGGGGTAGAATCTTAGATTTCTCTTTTACTGATTTGAAAGAAGATGTAGAGTATGGGGATGAACTAGTCCAACACTATGATAGACCCAGGGGCGGAGCCAACAGTGTGTCAGGGGTTTCACCCGAACCCCCTTCGGCAGAAAATCTTACTATTTATACATGGTTAAAATTATTTTTTTGTATATATTGTTGATGTCGAACCCCCTTCGATTAGTTCGTATGTTTACTTTTTCATATTTTGAACCCCTTATTAAAAATCCTAGCTCCGCCACTAATGATAGTCTTGCATAGATTGAAGAATAAGGTTCTTGATGAACTTGATTATAAACCTCGAAACTCTAGATTAAAGGTACGATCAAGAAAATGTTTCTTTATATTATTGAATTAGTTTATTTAAATTTCTATGGCCAAGAATTATGATTTTCATTAGTTGTTCATTATTGTACGGAAGAATTTGAGTTGGAAAGAATGGAATTCTTCGAGAAAAACATACCTTGAAGAAGAATCTTGAAAAGCATTGGAAGAATCTTGAAACATATTGAAAGAATATTGAATGAAGTCTTCTACTTTGATTTTTCTTTACGGTTTTGTCTTAGGGTTTGAGAGAGAAGAGAATGATGGATTAAAAGATGAAAATCTAATTTTTTTTAAGCCTTTTATTAGTCAAGAAATTTGTTTAGGGTTTTCTTGGAGTTAAAAAGACAAAAACGACCCTTTTTAATGTTTTTCCATCGGTTAATTTGTAACACTGTATCAGGTTACTAAAATAGTCATATCTTTTAACTCAAAAATTGGAGTGACGTGATATTGATGTAGTTGGAAAGTAGATTTAAATACCTTTTATTTGATAGGCTATGGGCCACGTAACTCTTTATATTCAAAAAGATATGGTTGTTTGAAGTTGACCCAAGTAGAATCCTACATCAAAACTTAATCGATAAGGAAACTTCAAGAACACTTATCGAGAACTCATCAAGAAATCAAATTGCTCAATATTTATGGATACATTCATAAAAGAAACTCATGATTGGCCTATGGGTTAACAAACCCAACACTATGGAAGTTTAGACACCTCAAACAACTAGGTTCTTGACGAAATCTAGAATTTCTAGAACTAACGCTTGAAACTTTGAACTTTTTCTCCTCTTGAATATTCTCTCTAAAGCCCTAAACTCTTTTGGGGATGAATGAAACTGATTCTAATCAGTTTAGACTCCTAAAACCTTACTAAAAACCTTTAGCTCTGATTGGGTAAGTAAAAGACCAAAATAGCTTTCATATTTTTGGGTAACTTTCCTTTTTTGGATAGCCCAACTTTAAACGGGCATATCTCCCTTATACGAGCTCAAAATTTAGCAAACTCAGCGGCGTTGGAAAGAGGATTCCAAGACCATTCATTTGATATCTTATGGGTCTCCTAACTCATTCTGTGCTAAATGTTATGGTCATTTGAAATTGACCTAAAACTTAAAATAACTAACGATTGACTTGAATGAATTCTCTTTAATTCTTTTTAAAACTCAAGGTTCTAAGTCAAGTGACATGACCTTAATACTTAAGAATTTTTAAATTCCTTGGTAAAATCCTACTCACAACGAAGGATGGTTCGAGTCTTAGTTCATAAAATTTCTGGGGTGTTACAATATGTGAGACATTTTTATAATGAGGGTATATCAGTTCTAAATGATAGAGTTGAGGGATATATCAAACCCCTTTCCCATTAAATTATGTAATTCTTCATAACAAAGCTAATACACTCCAACTTACTTGATACATTTTTCTTTTTATTTCTACATAAAATGAGAAGTATAAAGTTAATTATTTTGTTTTTAAAAAAAAGTTAAGCAAATTGATCCATTTTGAGTGACTTAGAAAAACAAAAATTAAGAACATCACCCAACAAAGAGTGACTTAAAAGTAATTTTAAAAAGTAAATAAAAGTTTTAAAAAAATCACTCAATTGGGAGCAACATTAATTTTTTTTTTAAAAAGAAGTTGACCAAATTGCTCAATTTGGAGCGACTTCGAAAAGAAAAATGATGAAGCAAAACACTCAATTATGAGAGGATTTTTAAAAACAACTATTTTTTTAGTTAATATAAAAACAAATCGCTCAACTTTTAGCGTTGTCCATTTTGGTTAAATAGAAAAAGAAGTAGTCCTTTATGTATTTTAGTTTTAAAAAAAAAGGGGCCTTTTGACTCCCGACTCAAGAATCATGCAGGTGTACGAAACCATACCTTCTTGCAATCTACATATTGTAGTCAATTGCAAGCACGGACGGTTGTTCTACGATTAAGAAGAGACAGTAACAAGACAACTCTCCTTTGGCATGTCAACTTTAATATATAGTTGCATGCCAATAGAGAGTGGCCTTATCATTGTTTCCCATATTATCATTCACCAACTCTTCTTTCTTTGTGTTAGGATATTAAGAAGAGACAATAACAAGGAAGCTATCATTTGGCGTGCCATCTAAATTAAACAACTTCATAGAGAGTAGTCGTAAACCTATTTCTTTTATAAATTCAAGTATATATTTTCCTTCACCAACTCTCTTTTTTTCCCTCATTTTTCTGTTTTTTATCACACAAGAGCCTTCCAAGACTATATAGTTAATTCTTTTTCAGTTTAAGATATGGTATAAACCCATGGAGAATCAACATATCCTGTCATTTTTATGATGTGTGGACTGTGGATTTATCTTCTTTCTTTTTATAAGGTCGGAAAATGAATAACTTTTGTATCTCAATAGCATTTCATTTCGTGAAGCTCCTTTTATGAAAATATTTTCATCAAATTCTCCCTATTGACTTAGCCATGAATTTAAGATGTAGAAATAAAGTCGTTGAAAGGAGGAGATATTTCTTGATTTGTGACTATGAAGTGAGTCATTTGAGTATTCTTTCACAACATATCCTTTGTCATATTCCTCTTACCTTATCCATCTAGTTTTCTATTTCAGGTCTATTTTTGCTTTCATGTGGCTTTTCGATTTTTAAAGTGTCAGTCTCACTTTATTAGGAGCTTTTTGTGTCTATGATGAAGTGTGCTTGACTCTTTTACAACATATCCTTGGTTACATTCTTCATCTTCCCCTTCTTTTTTCTGTATCGACATTTCGTTGCAAGCTCATATTTGCTTTCAAGTGGCTTTTTTATTTTCCGAGTATCAGTCTCACATAATTTAGTCTAGCATGAAACACACATTTTTTGGTCTAGCACTCAAATATGTATATTTACTCAAATTAATTACAGAACTCCCTATGTCATTAATTCCCAAATTTATTTCATTACAGAACTTTCACGTTATATCTGGATTTTCCCATGATAAAGGATCTCTTCTGATTGTCCAAGAATTGATGATGACTTGAGTTTCAGCGGCTATATGGTAGCCAAGTAAATTTACGTCTTCTACTGATTCTCGAGGAACTATTTGTGGAATCAGTGGAGGAAGGATGATACTTTTAAATTAAATACATAGGACACTTTAAATAGGAATTAAGACTCAACTACCTAAGAGAGACATGACCCACTAACGTAACCACAACCCTATCCACTAAGTTAAATATTAGCAACCAACAGAAGATATTCTTTGACTCAATTAGGACTCTTAAAAAACGTGTTACTTTGCCAAATAAATAGGAACCTCTAATTACATTTGAAAATCAATATTCAACACTCCCCCTTGATGATAATAATGCAACCACATACTGCTTCTTTGAGCTCCAAGAAATCACTCTAGATCCTAAATTGAAAACATTTCCAAAAGTACTTTTTCTGTTATGTATATTTCTTGCCCAATCACTATCATTATATCTTGTCAAGCTGAAATGTGCATCTTTGGAGTACCAAATCCCGAAATCAACTGTCCCAGCAAGATAACACAAAACTCTTTTGGCAGCAGCAAGATGTTGCTTGGTAGGACTATGCATATACCTAGACAACATAATAACATAAAACATATATCAGGACAAGGATGTATCAGGTAGTTCAAAGTTCCATCAAGCTTCCGTAGTGACTAGGATCGGCAAGATCTGTGCCATCTTCAAGCTGAAAATTTCCAGTTGCATTCATCGGTGTGGCAGTTTCTTTACAAGTAAGCATACCAAACTTGAACATGAGGTCTTTTGAATACTTCATTTGAGAAACAAAATTCCATCTTCTACCTGTTTCACTTGAAGACCAGGAAAGTATTGCAAAATACCTAAATCTGACATTTCAAACTCCTTCATATGTAAGATTTAAATTCAGAAACTAAAATTTCACATTACCCCATATAAATCATGTCATCCACATAGATACAAAGTACCAAAAAATCACTAATACCTTGTTTCTTTACATACAAGGTAGGCTCATTCTCGCTCCTTTCAAATCCATTCCTCATGAAGTACGAGTCAATTTTGTTGTACCACTGGCGTGGAGCTTATTTTAGCCCATAAAGAGCTTTCTTGAGCTTGTATACTTTGCTCTCACTACCACAAACACCAAAATTCTCAGGTTGGGAAACATAAACTTCCTCTTCCAAATCCCCATATAAGAATGAAGATTTAACATCAAATCGATAAATGGGACAATTCAGTTTAGCAACCTAAAATAAAAGTATTCACACCATTTTAAAGCGAGCGACAGGTGAAAACATCTCATCATAATCAATACCTTGATGTTGTGGATATCGTTTAGCTACAAGCCTTGATTTGTATCGTTGTATTCTCCCATCTGGATGTCGCTTGATTTTGAATACTTATTTGAGTCCAATTGGTTCCTTTCCTTCCAGTAGATTCACTAATTCCTATTATTGATTCTGTTCAATTGCTGGCATCTTTTCTATCATTGCATTTTCCATACTTTACTCTCTACAACTTTTAACATATAAAGCAACAGAACAATTTTCATAAATCTCCCTTAATGATCTAAATTTCGCAGGTGGAGTCTCAATTTTAAAATCTCTTCAAGAAGAACTACTGCCACTTCCTTAGGGGGTTACGTTGTGATCACTTGCTGGAGCAGAGGTTCTTGATTGATGAGTAGCAAGGCTGCTACTTGTCGGAGAAGAGCTGGATACATTCCCTAAAGTAGAAACTGCTGCTGCAGGTTCTTGCTTAAAAGCTTCACCAGTAGGGGACAATATAATATTCGAACTAACATTCCAAGAATCAAAGTTCCAGCTAGCATCTTCAATAAACATAACATTTCTACTGATCACAATTTTTCCACTCAATGGATTATATAGCTTACAAGCTTTGGATTGTGTGCTATATCCAACAAAGATACATCTCTTTGATTTTTCATCAAGATTATATCTAGCTTGCGAATTCACCAAAGAATAAGTTATATATTCAAAGACACGTAATTGTCTTACCTTGGGCTTGTTACCTCTCCATGCTTCATATGGTGTTTGATTAAGAACAACCTTGGTGGGTGAAATGATCAACATGTAGACATCAGTAGTAACAGCTTCAGCCCAAAAATATTTTGGTACACCTCTAGCTTGCATGATGCTTTTACCCATTTCAACAATTGTCTGGTTCTTTCGTTCGGTGACACCATTCTGCTCCAGAGTATATGGCGTTGTGAGATATCTGTGAATACCATTTTCCTTGCAATAGGTGTTGAATTCATTTGACATAAATTCACCACCTCTATTTGCTTGAAGAGTCTTCATTCTACAACCACTTTGCCTCTCAACAAAAGACTTATATTTCTTGAAATTCTCAAATGTTTCAGATTTCAATTTCAAGAAATATACCTAACTCATTCGACTATAATCATCTGCAAATAACAAAAAATATTGACTTCCACCTAAGGACTTAACACTTATAGGGCCACATAGATCAGCATGCATCAATTCAGGACAAACAGAAGCTCTCCAAGACTTGCCTATAGGAAATGAATTTCTATTTTTCTTCCCATACACACATCCTTCACAAAATTCAAGAGAATCAATTCAAGGCAAACCAAGAACCATATTTATAAGACCTAATAATTGTAATCCCTTTACATTCAAATGACCATACCGCAAATGCCACATATTAGCTTCCGTATTGCCTTTAGTAATAATGCAAAACTTTTAACATTAGAAACTTCAAGAGAAAACATTCTATTTTGAGTCATTTGAATGTCAACAATTTTCTGTTCTTAATTTTTATCTTCAATGCTACCGGAATCGTCATAAAACAAAATAGAATATCCACAATTCATCATTCCAACACTCAACAAGTAATGGGCCAAACAAGGAACATATTGTAATCATGGAGAAGTTTGACATTACCATGACAAGTTTTTAGAGCGCTTGTGTCTTTTCCGTCGACTGTCATTTCCAAGACAAACTTATGACTTCTCTAATTCATCAACTTCTTTGAACATTAACCTTTTGCCCGACATATGGTTGGAGAAACCGCTATCAATGATCCATACGTCATCTAAACCAATATGTATTTAGGAGTGAGCCATAAACAAATTACCCTTCTCTTGTTGTTTCTCAGTGAAATTTGCATATTGTTGTTAATCTTTCCATTTAGTCCAGCAATTAACTTCCCTGTGCCCCACTTTCTGCAATAGTGTCACTGAATATTGCACTTGAGTTTTTGGTGCTCACCACCAAACAGGGCTCGTCCTCTGCCAGCACGATCTTATCCACGAAAACTACCTCTGCGTCCATTTTCTCTAGAATTTGAATATTCTGATTTGCCTTTAAAAGAAGACTCCCCCTTTATCTGAAATGTCTTGTCTTCACCCTTTTCTTGAGAAGCATTCGATCTATCCTCACGAGCTTGCAATGAACTCATCAATTCATCAAAAGGATAATTATATAAATCATGGGACTCCTCAATAGCAGCTAAGACATGATCAAATCTTTTATTAAGACTTCTCAAAACTTTAGAAACTATAGTTTACTTGGTGATTTTGTCACCATATGCCTTCATATGATTAAGAATTGCACTCGCCTGAGATAAGTAGCCTTGCACAGACTCACTACTTTTCATGGATGAATTTTTGAAATCAAGTTGGAGTGATTTGAGCTTAACAGTCATTACCTTTGTTGAGACGTGAATTCTTTTTTCAGAATATCCCATGCCTGCTTTGAGGTTTCTGCACCAGCAATTCTTAAAAATATTGAGTCATGCATCGATTTCTGGATGTAAAATACAGCCTTGGAGTCCTCCTTTTTGTTCTCCCGCAACCTTTGTGCTTCATCTTCCTTAGTATAGCCCTTCTCCACCAAATCACACAATTCTTGAGACTTGAACAAAGTTCTCATCTCTATGCTCAAAAATTCATATTTATCCCCTCATTAAAGATGTGAACTATTTGTTTAGATATGGTAGATGCTCCATTGGTAGCCATTTTTTTCTCTCAATTGTCACTTTCTTCTTGATACTGATTTGCTCTCAGTTTGACCTAAGTGGCTATTGATACCAATTTTGTTGGATAATAAAGAAATAAGAAACTATGTATAAGAAGAAAAGCAAAGACAAGTGATTGTATTGACCCATTCAAACCATGGAATATAATCCCCAATGCTAAAGGTACCCAAAAGTGACCTTAGAATTCATTCCACCTTCTCGTTCATTATATTTCCTCCCTAAGGCCACTCCGGTAACCATGTTATTTGTGAGAGAGCAGAAAAACTCTCTTAAATCTATCACTAAACTCGAAGAATAACAATCTTTTCTGATTTTTCCAATCATATTCGATGTTTTTTCATCTCTCACATGACGATAAGATTGGAGTCTTTTGTTGTTGAGAAGGTGAAGCATGGTGGCACTTCTAATTTTTCTCCAGTACTCCCTATAGGGACTAAATGACATGTCCTTTGAGCCATAAAAGAATCTTCAGTAATGCTATATTTAGGTCTGCTTGTGCATATGACATCGTGAGTTTTCATGATAGCACGAGCATCTTCGACAGAAAGAGCAACAAACACTGGCTTACTACACAAATGAAGTAGCATGACTGGACCATGCTTTTCCGATATCTTATGGAGATAACGGTGAGGTAACAACCTAAGTTGGTTCAGATTTTCTATGATTCAAGCTTTCTCAGAGATGGTGGTAACTTTTTTTTATTATTTGAAGTAGTAAAGAAGCATTGATGAATGAAGAAAATGAAGAGAAACAGAGAAATTAGAAGAGCATACCAGGGAAGATCCATTCTATCTTTCTTTCTTTTTTGTCAACTAGGAAATCTAGAATTGAGTACATAAATGGAAACAAGTAGTGTAAAAATATTGCCTCATTTTTAATTTGTGTACAACGTTATTCAGAGTAGCTTCACCACACATTGTATAACTCAAACAACACTACATTAGTTGAAGTGTGTGTTTGATATTCATATTTGGTTGAATTAAATATTTTGAATAATGTTTTTTAAATCAACTTATTTTCCTCAAATATAAGGAAAATGACTTACCTCCAAAAAGTAAAGAAAAACATTAATCATGCTTTGTGATTTGATTTGACAATCAATGTAGACATCTAAGAAAAGTAGAAAAATATATTCAAGACATCACATTGTATTAAGAGTGCCCAAAGGGAATGTAGATTAAGTAGAAACAGTAACATGGCCGCTCTCCTTTTGGCGTGTCAGCTAAAATATACAATTGCATGCCAATAGAGAGTAGCCCTATCATTGTTTCACTTATAAATTCAATAATATATTTTCATTCACCAACTCTCATTTTCTTCTTCCACTAGTTCACCACAACAAAGCCTTGAATTCTTCTATAGGCAATCCTTCTGTAACATCCCGCCTTAGAAAGAGCTAAAAATAGAAAGAACAAATTTGGACAGAGCCAAAATCTAATATTTTACATGTTATGCTTAAGTTGTGAGTTATAGGTCAAGTTAAAATGACAATAACTTTCAATACATGATGAGTTAGGTGGCCCATGAGAAATCAAATTAACGGTCTTGGAATCCTCTTTCCAACGCCACTGAGTTTGCTAAATTTTGAGCTCGTATGAGAGAGAAATGTCCGTTTGAAGTCAGACTGTCTAGTTAAGGGATGTTACTTGAAAATATGAGGGGTATTTTGGTCTTTTCATTACCTAATAATATTAGTTCAATTTTTAGTAATATTTTGGGGTCAAATCTGATTGGAGTCAGTTTTCATAAATCCAAATACGCCTAGGGTTTTGAGAGGAGAAAAGGAGAAAAATTCAAGGTGTTTGTCAAGATTCTTGAGTTTTTGTTGGGGATTTCGCAAAGGGTTTGATTCCTAAGAGGTATGTGAGTTCTCATAGTAGTGGGTTCATTCACGAACACACCAATCATGTTTTATTTATGCAAATTTCATTCTCAAAGTTGAAGGATTAGAGTTCTTGATGAGTTTTATTGAAATTTCATTTGTAATCTTGATTGTTGGGGTTTTGATAAGTTCTTGAGTCAAAATTTGGTGATTTGAGTGTTGTTTTAAGTAGATTATTGTGTACTTTGGTTGGGTATTCAAACCTAAGTGATTGGGGAAGAAACAATTTGATTCTAGTCGAGTTAGGGTCATAAAATGAGAAAGAAATGTCATCGGAGTTTTCTGTGGTGGGGCTGGTGCACCTCCCTTGCAGTGCGCGAAAAAAATTCCTCTGTAGTTCCGGGGCTGGCGCCATGCGCTACTCAGTGTGCTAGGGACGCCTGCCCTGACCTGTTTTCAGTCAAGTGAGCCATCTGAGTTCTTATAAAGAGTACCTGTACTCCCTATCAATTCTCACTACTGTAAACGACTTCTAAACATCTAGAAATTATTCATAACAAGAATCATAACCTTGAATTCATAATTCAAATTAAAGGTAAAGCTAAGAGTCAAGTCTTAACAGCTCCTTTGAGTCTTTTACAAATCTTTTTCAACTTGTTTTAAGACTTTAGTATTTGACTTTGAGGAAGAGTAGAGTTGAGTTCATTTTCTTTAAAATGATTTATGGGAACTAATTATTCCCAAGATTAAATGTTTTTACATTTGCAGAGAGGAAACACCGATTTCCAAAAGAGTTTCATACGAAGTTTTAAGTAATATCTCTTTTAAGAGAAAATATTTTTAGTAATAACCTCAAAGTTGAGGAAGAGAAAATGTTTTTCTTTAAAAGCACATGAACTAAGTATATTTTTGGGTGTAGTATTGAGCACCGGTATGGGGGAGAGTTCATACAACTCACAACTCCCATAAACTATTTAGCCAACCTGGGAAGAAAGGGTCATACTTTTTATATGATTTCTTATTGGTTTATAGCATAGACTAGTGGATCCACTTAGTGAGTAGGCTCTATAACCCGGCAAAGTATAGGACAGTTCTGGCAGCATGGGCTAGACGATGTATCATCATATAGCTTATAGTCATGGTTGTCGGTTAGAGAATTTCCCACAGAGTTCTTTTGTATCTTTATATACAAACTGAGTTATATTGAAGTTTTCAATACATTGAGTTTCTATCTACTATTTTAAAAGCTTTTCTTTATATTTACATTACTGTTATTGCTTTATACTGAAATGAGTTGAGGTTGAGTTGAGTTCAGACGAGTTAAGTTGTTTCTTCAATTCCAGTTCAAGCTTATGTCATGTTTAGATTTCCCCTTGCATGCTTGTACATTTCATGTACTAACGCCATTTCGCCTTCATCTTTTATGATATAGATACAAGTAATCAGGATCAATATCTACCGCTTCGTAGATCCAGTTGAGTTCCAAAGTTGTTTGGTGACCGTCCTTGCTTCTGAAGGATCCCTTTACTATGTTTTGTCATTTGTGTTTGTTAGGATGATCGAGGGTATTGTTCCAACATCCCTCATATTATTAGAGGCTTCATAGATAGATAAACAATAGTTGATGAGTATTTTTCATTTCAGTTATTGATGTTTGAGACTTGAGTTACCATTATGGCCAGTTAAGGTTTTATTTCTAAAATATTCTGAGTTTACTTATGAGATAGTTGAGTACAGTTTATCTTTCGATTTTATTCTCTATTGAGTGAGTCTTCCGCTAATAGTTGAGCTAGTCGAAGGGTTTTCTTAGGGACAATAATGGTTCTCGAGTGCCAATCACATCAAGGGTGTAGGCTCGGGGAAAGACAGACTTGGTATCAGAGTACAGAGTTCAAAAGTCCTAGAGTATCTATGAAGTCATGTCTTTAGAGTCCTAGTTATCGATCTCAAGTGCGCCACATCTATAATTACGACGTTGCGATAGTTATGAACTATCTCACTTCTTTCATACTCTTTTCATGCGATAGAGTTCATCTCTATAATGCTTCCTTCAAACTCGTGCTTGAAGATATCTTTCAGATCATGCCTCTACGAAGAGCTATTCGAGGTCGTCCTACTAGGAGGAATCTTGATCCCAAGGATCAAGGGGTACCCAATGCACCAAAAGTTCAACCCTAAGAAAAGGTCACTAATGCTAAGTTTTGTGAAACTATCCGGATGTTGAGCCAAGTTGGGCAACAAAGAGAGATTCGATAGGGCATGCCTGATATGTCAAGGATCTGTGAGTTCTTAAGGATGAATCATCCCAGCTTCGCCGGTTCAAGTGTCACTGAGGATCCAAAGAACATTGTGGAAGAGCTATAAAAGGTTTTTAAGGTTATTCATGTTGCTAATGTTGAGAAAGTGGAACTAGTCGCATACCAACTGAAGGGTGTTTCTAGAGTATGGTTTGATCAATGAAAGAAGAATAGAGATAAGGGTGCACCAATTGTGAGCTGGGCTGTGTTCGAAGAGGCCTTCACGGGGTGTTTCTTTCCTCGTGAACTAAGACAAGCGAAGGTAAGAGAATTTCTCACTCTTAAGTAGGAATCTATGAGTGTGCATGAGTACAGCCTCAAGTTCATCCAACTTTTCTACTATGCTCCGGAGATGGTTGCTGATATAGGGAGCAACATAAGTTTATTTGTATCTAGGTTGTCTCGACTGTCAAGTATAAAGGGTAAGGCTGCAATATTGATAGGGGTCATGGACATAACAAGGCTGATGATCCATGTGAAACAGGTTGAGGAAGATAAGATGAGAGATAGAGAAGAGTTCCAAAACAAGAAGACGAAGTCAACAGGAAATGAACCCGGGCAGAAAAAGAGTAAAGCAAACCGTTATTCTTTTCAACAAAAGCCAAATGGACATGCTCCATCATCTTCTAGTGCACCTGCACTAAGGAACAGAGGCGAGTTCAAGAATTAGAATTCGCAGAGCATCAGAGCTAAACCTACTCAATCTTAGGGTAGTGTAGCACAAGGAGGTAATGGGACTTCTGGATGTGCTAAGTATGGTAGGAACCACTCAGGAGAGTGTCATGATGGCTCCACTGGTTTCTTCAAGTGTGGTTGGAATGGTCACTTCATGAAAAGGTGCCCTAAGAATAGGAAGGGCGGTGGTAATGGGGACAATAGAGCCCAATCTTCTTCAGCGGCTCCACCAGATAGAGCTGCACCTAAAAGAGCTACTTTAGGGACATGCGGAGGAGCAAATCATTTGTATGCAATCACAACTCACCAAGAGAAAAATAATTCCTCAGATGTTGTCACTAATATAATTAAAGTCTTTACTTTTGATGTATATGCTTTGCTAGATCTAGGAGTGAGTCTATCTTTTGTGACTCCTTATATTCCTATGAATTTTGATATTCTTCCTAAGCAACTTCTTGAACCCTTCATCGTTTCTGCACCTGTTGTTGAGTCTATTCTAGTTGAGAGAGTTCATCGTGATTGTACCATTTCTGTTAATCACAAGAACACCATGGATGACCTAGTCAAGTTTGACATGGTAGATTTTGATGTTATTCTAGGTTTGGGTTGGCTTCATGCTCGTCATGCCTCAGTTGATTGTAGTACTCGAGTAGTTAAGTTCAAATTTCCTAATGAGCCAGTTATAGAGTTGAGGAGTAGTTCAACGTGTCTAAGGGTCATTTTATTTCGTACCTTAAGGAGAGAATGTTAGTTTCCAAGGGGTGCATCTATCACTTAGTCCGATTTAATGACTCTAGTGTTGATACACCACCTATTTAGTTAGGTATAGTTGTGAGTGAGTTTCTAGAGTTCTTTCCAAATGATCTTCCTAGAGTCCCTTCTAAGAGAGAAATAGACTTCGGTATATATATTCTTCCCGATACTCGTCCTATCTCTATTCCACCATATAGAATGGCTCCTGCAAAGTTGAAAGAGTTAAAAGAGTAGTTGAAAGATCTGCTTGGGAAATGTTTTATTCGACCAAGTGTCTCACCTTGGGGCGCTCCGATCTTATTTGTGAGAAAGAATAATGGTTCTCTTAGAATATGTATAGATTACCGTCAGTTGAACAAGGTTACTATCAAGAATAAGTATCCTCTTCCGAGAATTGATGATCTATTCGATCAATTTCAGGGTGCCACTTGTTTTTCTAAGATAGACCTCAGATCAGGCTATCATCAGTTCAGAGTAAGAGAAAGTGATATCCCTAAGTGAGCTTTCAGGACCCGCTATGGTCACTATGTGTTTCTGGTCATGTTCCTTGGTCTGACAAATACTCCTGCAGCGTTCATGGACCTTATGAACAGAGTTTCTGAGCCTTATTTAGATATGTTTGTTATCAAATTTATTTATGACATTCTGATTTATTCAAGGAATGAGGAAGATCATGCAATTCATCTCAAAATAGTTCTCCAAACTCTCAAGTATAGAGAGTTGTATGCTAAATTTTCTAAGTGTGAGTTTTAGGCTTGAGTACATGGCATTCTTAGGCCACATTGTTTCAGGTGATGGGATTTGAGTTGACACTCAAAATATCGAGGCAGTGTAGATTATAGGAGGTTTATCGAGGGGTTTTCATCAATTTCATCCCCCATTGACTATGTTGACTCAGAAAACATCAAAGTTTTAATGGTTTGAAGCTTGTGAGAAAGGCTTCACGAATTGAAAACTAGGTTGAGTACTGCCTTAGTATTAACCTTACCAGAATGCACCCAAGGTTTTATTGTTTATTGTGATGCGTCAAGAGTTTCACTGGGTTGTGTGTTGATGCAGAATGGCAAGGTTATACTTTATGCCTCCAGACAACTTAAGATTCACGAGAGGAATTACCCAACCCATAATCTACAGTTGGTTGTTGTAGTGTTTTCTTTGAAAATATGGAGTCGCTATCTTTATGGTGATCATGTGGATGGGTTCACCGATCACAAGAGTCTTCACTATGTATTCAGTCAGAAATAGTTTAATGTTAGACAAATGAGGTGGTTGGAGTTACTTAAAGATTATGACATGACTATTCGATATCACCCAGGTAAGGCTAATGTTGTTGCTGATGCATTGAGCATTTATTCTATGGGTAGTACAACCCATGTTAAGGAAGAAAACAAAGAGTTAGCTAAAGATGTGCATAGACTTGCACGATTGGGAGTTCAGTTAATGAAATCCAATGAAGGAGGAGTGGTGGTGATGAATGGGGTTGAATTATAACTAGTGTCCGAAGTGAAAGAGAAACATGACTACGATCCTATTTTTATTAAATTGAAGGGAAATGTTCATAAGCAAAAAGTGATGGCTTTTGAACAAGGGGGACATGATTTATTGGGGTATCAAGGTAGATTGTGTGTGGCTAGGGTGGATGAACTTCAAGAAATGATCATCAAGGAAGCTCATAGCTCCAGATATTCTATCCATCCGGGTTCCACAAAGATGTATCATGACTTGAGAGAAGCTTCAACTCAGTTAGAGGCATTTTAGACATAGAAATAGATTCAGCTTGAGTGGTTACGTGGTTGTTAGATATCACAAAACTCTTAGTATAATTTATATATTCATACTAGTTGGGTATTTCTCCATTTCATATATCCTTTGTCTTTAGCTACCGCATAGTATATGTTTTACTCGGTTATTTTCAGTATGCTTGATATATGGCAGACTCAGGGTTAGCTTGGGGACATTCGTGATACTAGGTCCCGTATTACATCTAGGGGGTAACCTCAAGGTGTGACAAACTTGGTATCATAGCATTAGGTTCAAGAGTCCTAGGGTATCTAAAATTCGCACTAAGTAGAGTCCCTTTCATAAGTGGGGTATGCACCACACCTATGAGGGGGAGTCTACAAAGTGTTTTGTGAAAAACTTTAGTTTCTTTGCTATTCTTATCGTGCGTGAGGTATGATTGAACTTGTCCTTTCTAATCCATCATAAACGTTTTAGATCATGCCTCCTCTTAGAGCTAACACATGGAATTCTAATGCACACAATGCTAACGTTGTTCTTCCATTCTAGAACAATGAGGTTATAAGTTGCAGAGTTTAGAAATGTGATCTAGTTATTGGCTTAGAGTGTAGCCAATCATAACAATCATCAGGACAGAGTTCCTACAAATACTAATGGTTGATAGTTGTAGATAGTGTTACAGACTTTGTTCGCATGAATCCACCTGAATTTCTAGGGTCGAGGGTTGGTGAGGACGCACATAACTTTATTGATGAAGTTAAAAAGATCCTAGATCTGATTCAAGTAATCGGAAGTGATAGGGTGGAGCTGGCATCCTACCAACTAAAGAGTGTGGCTCATATCTGGTTCACCTAGTGAAAACACAATAGGAGTGCGGATACAATTCTTGTGACATGGGATGGTTTTACTGGTGTTTTTTGGGGCAGGTTCTTCCCAAGGGAGTTGAGAGTAGCTAAGGAACAAGAGTTTATTAATTTGAAGCAGGGTTCAATGTCGTTCTAAGAGTGCCGGCTAAAGTTCACCCAGCTCTCCAGGTATGCTCCACACATGGTTGCCGATACAAGGGCACAAATGAGTAAGTTCTTGTTTTGGGTATCTGATTTGGTGAAGACCGAGTGAAGGAATGTTATGGATATCTCCAGACTAATGACTCATACTCAGAATGTTGAGGGAGATAAGCTTAGGAAAATGGCTAAGGATAACAAAAAGGCCACAACAGGAAATATGAATACTCACAACAGAAATTGGGCTATGGGAATTTCCCACAGTTTTAGCAAAGGTGTACAACCCAAACACCTTTATAAGATAGTGCTCCATCCCTCATGTTTCAACAGAATTAGAAAGGTAGGGCATCAGGCTCTAAGTCACATGGGAGTGTTTCAGGTAACATGATTTTCCCAACTTGTCCAAAGTGTTGTGAGAACCATCAGGGCGAGTGTCTTGTAGGCAAGGACGGGTGCTTTAGGTGTGGCTAGTCTGGTCATAGGTTGAAAGATGGAACTTCTGCCAGGCAGGGATAAGGAGGTAACATGGTTCAGTCTATTCCATCAGCAGTGCCAAAAGGTCACTGCACTCAATTAGGTGCCTCGTCTGGTACAGATGTCGGTTAGCGCCAAAATAGGTTGTATGGTCTCCAGGCTCGGTAGGACCAGGAAGATTCTCTTGATGTGGTTACTAGTACATTGCGAGTCACTCATTAGATGTTTATAAATACTTAGATCCATGGGCTACACTGTATTTTGTAACTCCATATATATCGATAAACTTTGATGTCAATCAAGAAACTCTCGAGAACCCTTCTCAATCTCTACTCCAGTTGGGGACCCAATTATAGCTAGACGGGTATAAATAAATTTCCTTGTCATGTTTTCCAAAAATTCACCTCAGCAGACCTTGTAGAGTTAGAAAATGTTGATTTCGATATCATTCTAGGAATGGATTAGCTACATTCCTATTATGCCTCAGTTAATTATACAAATAGAATTGTTCGATTCCAGTTTCTAAATGAGCCAGTATTATAGTGGAAGGTTTGTAGCTCAGTGCCTATAGGTCGATGCATTTCTTACCTTAAGGCCATGAAGATGATCTTAAAAGGGTAAATAAATCATTTTGTTCAGATTAAGAATTCAAACTCCAAAACTCAAACTCTTAAGTTAGTCCCTGCAGTATATGAGTTTCCCAAAGTGTTCGCAAAAGATTTTCCCAGAGTTCCTCCCAAAAGGGAAATCGACGTTAGAATAAATCTCCTTCTAGATACCCAGCCTATTTCAATTCCTCCTTACAAAATGGCTCCAGCCGAGCTTAAGGAATTAAAAGAGTAGTTAAAATACCTTCTAGATAAGGGCTTCATTAGACCTAGTATATCTCTATGTGGTGCTCCAGTGTTGTTCATGAAAAAGAAACACGGTTCTATCATATTTTGTAATGACTATCGACAATTGTACAAAGTCATAATCAAGAACAAATATCCTATCCCTAGGATTGATGACTTGTTCGACCAATTTTAGGGTGCTAGTTACTTTTCTATGATAGACCTCTGATCTAGCTATGATACCCTCAGAGTCAGAGATAGTAGCATTCTGAAGACAACCTTCAGAATTCAGTATGGTCATTACGAATTTGTAGTTATATCTTTCGGACTAACAAATGCTCCCGCAACTTTCATGTAGTTAATGAACAGGGTGTTCAAACAATATTTGGACTTGTTCAATATCGTCTTTATTGATTATATCAATATTTATTCTCGGAGTGAGGAGGAGCATGTGAATCATCTGAGAGTTGTTCTGCAAACTTTCAAAGATTGCCAGTTATTCGCTAAGTTCAACAAGTGTGAATTTTGGTTATAGTCTATTGCTTTCCTTAGTCATGTGGTATTCGGCAAAAGGATCCAAGTGGATTCTCAAAAAATTGAGGCAGTACAGATCTGGCCCAGACCCACGTCTCTAATTGATATTAGAAGTTTCTTGTGTTTGGCCGGTTATTACAGGAGGTTTGTTGAAGGATTTCATCCATAGCTTCCCCATTGACCAAGTTGACTCAAAAAAACGTCAAATTGCACTGGTCAGATAAGTGTGAGAAAAGATTCTTAGACTTGAAGACTAGGTTGACTACAACTTCCTATCTTGACTATACCAGATGGTTCACAGGGTTATGTGATTTATTGATGCTTCCAAGGTCAGTCTAGGTTGTGTGTTTGTCACTCCCCGAAGCTACCCCCAAGACGTGGACACGGGACCTAGGATCATGAGTGAACCTTGTTGGCATATCATAAGCATACTTAGAGATAATTGAATTAATAAAGTACTACGTAGAAGCTTAAAACATCATATAACTGAAATGATGGGGAATACCCATTATTATCTAAATAAATAAACATTGAATTTATTGTCAACTGAAATATCAAACTCCAAACTAAAGCTAAATCTAACTATATCTGAAAATGAGCCTCTAACTGACTAGACATGCTAGGACATGCCCTAGCTAAATCTAGCAAAAACTAAAACTAAAGACTGAAATAGAAAGATAGCGTGTCTGTCATACTCGATGAATGAGGACTCACCACTGATGCTATTGAATAGGAGATTGGAAAGCGATCTATGTGTGATTTGACTGTTGAGGACCTGAACCTACATCACTAGAAAATGTAGCGCAGAGTATGTGTCAGTACTTGAAAGGTATTGAGCATGCAGGATAGAATAAAGCTGAACAATATACATAATTGAACAAAGCATATAACTGAGCAATGATAGAAGATAAGCATGATACCTTATTGAAAATACTGAGCATGAACTAACTGAATGCAATGACAAAGTTTATACATGCTAAAACTGAATACTGAACTGTGACTGATAACCTGGTCAATGCACTAGAATCTGACTTTAACTGATAATATGGTCATTGCAATAGAATTTGACCGTAAGAGAGCTATTAATAACCGACATAAAACCACATAAGTTAACTGTGGAGTCCGATGTATACGCCCCACCGAGAGGGCCCAATATACCCTGCCATAGGTATAGAGGCATCACTGGCCTGATCACTAAACTGATCCCTACAGAGGGGACTTACAACCTACGAGGTCACGTAGTTCTAGGACTTGAGTGAGACTGACCCTAGTCCAACTCAATATTAAGCCTACTACTAACTAGAATGTATAAAATAAACCACAACTAAAATAAACTGCAACAATAAGTACAGATATTGAAACATTCTTAATCGAGGTATGTACATGATACATTATGACTAAAATACTGAATAGCTCCAAATACTCACATGCAGATACTCATACTTGAAAACTCTTTCTCAAAAACAATTCAAAATCATAATATACTATGATCGTAGATGACTTGGGAAATCATAAGACATAAACATTGATGGTATATCTAGATACCATACTGCTCATACATTGATGGCTTACTCGATTGTCATACTAATCATGTTTTAGAAACTTTCTCAAAACTCATCTTAACTTTCTGAATAACTCAATTTAAAACTCATGTGTTCGCTTTAAAAAAACTTCTCAAGATTTATAAGTCAAAATAGGGTTCATGATGAAATATACTGATAATATGACGTTCAAAACTGGAGCATGTGTATATGTGTAACTGACCTAGCATGTGTAATTCATGAACTAAGAGAATCTACCGAGATAGGGTTTTGAGTTTCATGCAAAGAACAAAGCAATGATTCCAAAAAAATATGATAATCTGATTAGGAATATTCTAACAACTGAATAACAACCACTATCTAACGTTTTAGAAACCCTAGGTCTAAGCAAGATATAGGAATCAAGACTCTGATTGAATTCTAGTGACCTAGTGGATGAAAATAATCCAGTAGTGAAATCCCACATACCTAGTGACAAAATTTACAAAAAAATCTTTCAATCTAGGAGCTATAACTGAAGAAAACTTGTTTCTTGTTCTTGAAAGAAACTGACTCATCTTTCTCTTCTTTTTGTTCTAATTTGGATGATATTTGGAGAATAAGGGTTCTGGGTATGTCTGACTAAATTATTAGACTTATTTTGAGTAAACGCGATGTAGTTTAGGCATAAAACGATAAAGTTTAAGTGCCCAATGCATAGGAAAAAGACCTAAATGACCCTAACTTAAAAGTTGTCGAAGGCAACCCACGGAGGGACCTACGAGCCGTAGGTCAACCTACCAACTGTAGGTAGGGTCGTAGGTCAAGTCTGCCTAACATAGCTCCACTAAAATAGGCATAATGTTTTACTCAGAGATGGGATTTTAGCAAACTCAGTGGTGTTGGAAAGATGATTCAATTATCTATCATATGGTAGCTCATGGGCCGCCTATTTCTTTATGTGCTAAGAGTGGTGACCATTTGAAGTTAACCTAACAACACTTTCCCTCTAACTGGTTATTGACCCTCACCTACGGTCCAACCACGGACTGTACTAGTCGATCGTGGGTGGGATCAGAGACTATAAAGGTTTGGGGATTAATGACGGAACCCCACCTATGATCCGTGGTCCCATCTATGGTCCGTGGGTGGTTCCATCAGTACATGCACCAATTTTCTCAAAAATAGGATTTTTACTCATTTTGAAATCCGAGGTGTTACAATAGGTCCTCCTTGGAATATTCTTCCTCAAATTCAGTATAAACTATCTGGGTATGGAGGGAAAGAGTTGCAATCCCTACAACCAAGTACTAAATGTTGATATCTGACTGAACTGAGTTCCAAGAACATGCAAATATGTTGAAAATTCAAGAACAACTGAAGGAATACGGTACTAAGACTAAATTTACGCATGAGTAAACTGAGATACATTAGAGGAAACTATTATCTTAAGCTGAAACGAAATTGGAAGGAAATAGATAAGGATACTCGGCCTTCATGGCTGCTTCTTATTCTTAAGTAGCTCTCTTTACGGACTGACTTCTCCAAGATTGTCAAATCTCATCACCCCCTTCCTTCTTAGCTGATACTTTTAGGAATACCCAATCATCTATCCCAAAGTCTAAGTTCCTTTTCCTTACATGTGCATAGGACTTCTGTTTTAAGTCTATTTCTAACTGGCTAAATATTTTCCCCTAGCTTCACAAACAAAATCCTTCCCAATCAAGCTAGCTTCACCTACTCATCCACCTTAGGAACATAGAAGCGACCATCTCCCCCTTGGGAGAAAACCTTTACTTTCTACTGATGAACTACACCTTCCAACTTAAGCCGTGTAGGATCACTATTTATTTTTCCTTATCCTTCGTTACCAATGGAGATTCTAATTTATTCTGGATTATCACACCACCATTTGACGTGTCTGTAAGACTAACTACTAAGCGAACAAGCCAATGAATATTTTTTGGTGATTCCTTTCCTTTTTCTTCAACAAGTGCTACACTACCCTTTAAACATCATCTTTCTGGTCTTAAGGTAAGAGATAATTCGACATATAGGCACTGAGCTATTACCCTTCCATTCTAAGATGGCCTCATTTGGAAACTGAAAATGAAATATCCTAGTTCTACAATCGACTGAGGCAGAACATGAATGTAACTAATCCATGCCTAGAATGATATCGAAATCTACCATTTCTATCTTTACAAGATCTACTGAGGTATCTTTATCGAAGACTGTGATAGGGAAATTTCTGTATACCCATCTAGCTATAACTGGGTCACCAACTGGAGTAAAGACTGAGAAGGGTTCTGAAAGAGTTTCTGGACTGACACCTAAGACTACTGCTATAGAGGGAGTTATAGAGGACAAAGTAGCCCCTATTGTCTTTCCACTGAGTCTACTGTATGTGAGCCATATCCTTAAGCTAGTAGGATGCCAATTCCACCCTATCACTACAGGTCACTTGCATCACTCCAAAGATTTTCTTAACCTCATCAATGAAGTTATGTCAGTCCTAAAGACTCAAGAGGATTCATCCTAACAAAGTCTCGAACTCTAGATGTCATTGTTCCACCATTATTAGTAGTAGGAACTGGTACAAGCTGATTATTCTAATTAGCTGCACTTTGGGCCAAAAGTTGAATGGCATTTCAAAATTCTGCATTCGAAGCCTCATGGTCTGGGACTGGAGGAACTACATTAGAATTGTGTGCATTATCATTCATTCTGTAAGCTCTATCAGGAGAAATGATCTTAAGCGCATAACAACGGATTAGAACAGGGAAATTGGATCACACCTCACACACAATAAGAGTAGCAAAGAAAGTGAAATTTTCCTAAAACACTTCGTAGCCTCCCTCTTATTAGATGTAGTGCACTTCACACCCATGAAAAGGACTCTACTTAGTGCGGCTTTCAGAAATCCTAGGACTCTTCAACCTATTACTCTGATACCAAGTTTGTCACGCCCTGAAGCTACCCCCAAGACGTGGACATGGGACCTAGGATTACAAGTGATCCCAAGCTAACCCTGCTAGCATATTATAAGCATAATTAAAGATAACTGAATTAATTAACTACTCACGGAAGCTTAAAACATCATATAACTGAAATGATGGGGAATACCCATTACTGTCTAAATAAATAAACTGTGAGTTTAATGATAACTGAAATATCAAACTCCAAACTAAAGGTAAACCTTACTATGTCTGAAATAAAGCCTCTAACTTACTAGAGATGGTGGGACATGCCCTAGCTAAATCTAGCAAAAACTAAAACTAAAGACTGAAGTAAAAAGATAACATGTCTTTCATCCTCGAAGAATGAGGACTCACCACTGATGCTGCTGAACTAGAGATCGAGAACCGATCTATGCGTGATCTAAACTTTGAAGACCTAAACATACATCAAGAGAAGATGTAGTATGCATCAGTACTTGAAATGTACTGAGCATGCATTGTAGAATAAAGCTGAACAATATACATACCTAAACAAAGCATATAACTGAACAATGATATATGATAAGCATGATACCATACTGAAAATACTGAGCATGAACTAACTAAATGCAATGACCAAGTTTATACAAGCTGAAACTGAATACTGAACTGTGACAGGTAACCTGGTCAATGCACTAGAATATGACTGTAACTATTAATATTGACATTGCAATAGAATCTGTTTGTAAGGGACCTATTAATAACCGACATAAAATCACATGAGCTAAATGTGGAGTCTGATATATACACCACATCGAGAGGACCCAATATACCCTGCCAGAGGTATACATGCATGACTGGTGTGATCACTAAACTGATGTCCACAGAGGGGACTTACAACCTATGGGGGCACGTAGTTCTGGGACTTGATGGTGACTGACCCTAGTCCAACTCGATATTAAGCCTACTCCCAACTAGAATGTATAAAATACAATATAACTGAAATAAACTAGATAGCTCCAGATTCTTACATGGTAACTGAAAATGCAACATTAATTACTCATAATGAAACATTCTTAACTAAGGCATGTATATGATACATTATGACTGAAATACTGAATAGCTCAAAATACTGACATGCAGATACTCATACTTGAAAACTCTTTCTCAAAAACAATTCATAATCATATTATACTATGATCATTGATGACTCGAGAAGTCATACTGCATAAACATTGATGGTATATACAAATACTATACTGCTCATACATTGTTGGTGTACTCGATTGTCATATTAATCATGTTTTAGATGCTCTTTCTCAAAACTCGGTTTAAAACTCAAGTGTTTGCTTTAGAAAAACTTTTGAAGATTTATAACTCAAAATAGGGTTCATATTGAAATATACTTATAATTTGATGTTCAAAACTGGAGCATGTATATCTCTGTAACAGACCTAGCATGTGTAATTCATGAACTAAGAGATTCTACACAACTAGGGTTCTGAGTTTCATGCAAAGAATAAAGCAGTGATTCCATAATCTGATTAGGAATATTCTAACAGCTAATTACAACTACTATCTAAGGTTTTAGAAATCGTAGGTCTAAGCAAGATATATGATTTAAGAATCTGACTGAATTCTAGAGATCTAGTTGATTAAAGGAATCCACCAGTGTAGTCCCACATACCTGGTGACAAAATCCACGGAGTAATCTTCCGATTTAGGATTTGGAACTTAAGAAAACTTTATGCTTGTTCTTGAAAGAAACTAGCGCCTCTTTCTCTTCTTTTCGTTCTAATTTGGATGATATTTGGAGAATAAGGGTTTTAGGTATGTATGACTAAGTTATTAGACTTATTTTGGGTAAAACGACATAGTTTAGGCATAAAATGATGAACTTTAAGTGCCCAACACATAGGAAAAAGACCTAAATGACCCTAAATTAAAAGTTGTTGAGGGCCACCCGCGGAGGAACCTATGGGCCGTAGGTCAACCTGCCAACCGTAGGTAGGGTCATAGGTCAAGTCTACCCAACAAGGATTCTCTAAAATGAGCATTACTTTTTACTCGGAGATTGGATTTTAGCAAACTCGGTTGCGTTGGAAAGAGGATTCAATTAACTATCATATGGTAGCTCATGGGCCACCTAATTCCATTTATTCTAAGATTGTTGACCATTTTAAGTTGACCCAACAACACTTTCCCTCTAACTAGCGGTTGACCCTCACCTACAGTCTTTAGGTCCAACCATGGACCGTACTGGTTGATCATGGGTGGGATTAGAGACTATAAAGGTTTGGGCCTTAACAATAGAACCCCACCTACAATCCATGGTCCCACTTACTGTTCATTGTCCCACCTACAATCCGTGGGTGGTTCTGTCGGTATTGGCACCAATTTTCTAAAAACTAGGTTTTTTCTTCATTTTGAGATCTGAGGTCTTATAGTGTTCATGTAGTGAGGTAAGGTCATAGATTATGCTACTAGACAACTTAAGGTCCACGAGAAGAATTACCCAACTCATGACCTCGAACTTGCAGTTGTAGTATTTGCTCTAATGATTTAGAGACATTACTTGTATGGTGTTCATGTTGATGTGTTGAAAGATCATGAGAGCCTCCAATAGACCCAGAAATAATTGAATCTTCCTTAGAGGAGATTTCTTATATTTCTCAAAGACTATGACATGAATGTGCTTAACCATCCGAGTAAGGAGCATTGGCCGACGCTCTAAGTAGATTGTCTATGGGTAGGGTAACACATGTTGCAGAAGGAAAGAAAGAGTTAGCCAGAGATGTTCACCAGCTTACTCGCTTAGGAGTTTGCCTTACGGAAATGTCAGATGGTGGTTTGATAGTTTAGAATGGATTAGAATTCTCATTAGTAGTGGTGATATACCGTGATTTTATGGTATTTCTAATACATTTCACTTACAAGTTATGTATGTCTAGGGCCTTTTTGTATTGGTTTTTATGGGTTTTATTGTATTTTTGCAGGAAAGATGTTCAGGCACAAAAGTATGGAGACAGCTGAGAAAAATGCAAAAAAAGGCGCATTCACGGAGGTGATCTACAGATCGTAAGTCCATTGACGGTCCGTAGGTGATGCCCGTAGATCAGCAGGCAAGGTATGGATGACAAATCAGGGAATCTGAACAAGTGTGGAACCACGGTGGCCATTGACGGTCCGTAGATTGATCTATGGACCGTACTGTCGATCCGTAGAATGAGACTGCGAGGGTTCCGGTACCTGATTTTTGAAGATTCTAAGTGAGGAGCTACGAAGGGGATTGATGGACCGTAGATCGATCTACGGTCCGTACTGCAAGTCCGTCATTTGCTTCATAGGAGCTGATTTTTAGGAGCTAAAATATTTTCTAAGTCCTGACTGACGGAAGGGACTTACAGACCGTAGATCCATCGACGGTCCGTAAGTCAATCTCGTGGAATGAAAACGTGTGCCTGAACAAACTTTCCTTAATTTGTTTCCTTTTTAATTTAGGATTTATTTTCTATAAATAGGGCATGTAAACCTCGTTTTTAGGGGTTAGACATTATTATTCTAGTTTTACTTTGTGACTTTGGGGATTAAGTTGCAAGTCTAGCAATTATTGATTTTCTAAGTTCGTTTTGAAGATTTTGGCTTGGCAATTCAAGTTGAATTTCTGGGTTTATTATTCTCTTTACGTAAGTTCATGAATTCTTCATCTAAAATTATGAATTGTGTTCTTGCTAATATGGGTAACTAAATCCACAACTTGGGTTGTGGGAACCATGCGTGATTAACAAAGTATGACTAGTAAATAAGTAATTCTTGAATAGTGTTTTGTATGCATTGATAATTCTTTCGTTTAGAAGTCTTTTTAACGGTGGCCAACGTTAGAACTCGCCTTGTTACTACTTGCCAAACCAAGGAGGTAATCAACAAGAAAAGAATTATCAACATAGATTTAGTGTGATACTATCTAATAGGCTAGTGTCGATTGGTGCGAAGTAATAACTAAGCCAAACATCGATTATGATGTCTAATATGAGGTAAAGGTAAGGGTTAGTAAATTCTACACACGTAGCGGGACCAAGGTGCGGGGTGAAATTCTCTAGATGCCGGACCAAGGATTTAGAGATACCTAACTTATCACTTTGCATGTAATATACTAGGAAAGGATTGTTGTTACTAGGATTACCGCGTTATGAGCTTCTAGGGAACACGTATACCCTAGTTATCTCTCTCATCTTGATAACAACCAAAAATTTGAGTTTTACTTGATTACTGATTACTTATTAAATTCTTACTATTTGTTTCATACAAACAAACCCCCTTTTTTATTACCTGTTTCTGGAAGTAATTTGACTAATCGAATATAATTGTTAGTTAAAGTAAAGTCTAAAGCATCTTCCTCATGGGATCGTCCCCAACCTACAAGTTGGGTTCTTTACTTGATAATGATCGCTTATACTTCTGTAAGGAGGTGTAATTTGAGCGTATCAAGCGGAGGTTAAGGAAAAATAGGATAGCGATCCTATATTACTTTAGTTGAAAGGTGCAGTTCATCAGCAAAAAGTTGAGGTTTTCTCCCAAGGGGTAGATGGTGTACTTCATTACCAGGGTCGCTTGTGCGTTCCAAAGGTGGGTGATTTGAGGCAGGCGATCCTTACAAAAGCCCGTAATTCCAGATATTATATTCATTCAGTTGCAGCTAAGATGTATCGTGATCTACTGGAAGTCTTTTGTAGGAACGACATGAAGAGGGACATAGCAAGCTCGTATAAGGCACTATATAGGCATAGATGCGGGTCCCCGATTTGTTGGTTTGAAGTAGGTAAAGCAACCTTGATTGGGCCAAATTTGGTTTATGAGGCTATGGAGAAAGTTCAACTCATCACAGAGATACTAAAGACATCTCAAAGTCGTCAGAAGTCCTATGAAGATGTGAGGAGAAGGAACTAAGATTTTGAAATCGATGATTGGGTTTTGTTAAAGGTGTCACCTATGAAGGGGGTGATGAGATTTGGCAAGAAAGGGAAGCTCAGTCCCAAATATGTAGGTCCTTACATAATGTTGAAAAGGGTTGGTTATGTGGCTTATGAGTTAGAGTTGCCAGCAGAACTAGCAATGGTTCATCCAGTTTTTCACATTTCCTTATTGAAAAAGTGTGTGGGTGATACTACATTGATAATACCATTAGAGAATGTGGTTGTGAAGGATAGTCTGACCTATGAAGAGGTGTTCGTTGAATTTTTTAACTGTGAGGTTCGTTGGTTGAGAAATAAGAAAGTCACTTCAGTAAAGGTTTTGTGGAGGAATCAGTCCGTACTGGGAGCTACATGGGAAGCAGAAGTAGCCATGATGGCCAAGTATCCTTACCTCTTTCTTTCTGATTCCGTTTCAACTTCACATAATAGTTCCTCTCCTGTCTCTCAACTTACTCTAGTATAATTCAACCTCAATATCTTGTTCCGTTACTTATCCTTGCATTTTAGCATATTTTCATGTTCATGGAACTCAGTTCTGCTAGATATCAGTTTCTAGTACTTAGTGGTAGGGATTCCAGCTCCTTCCCTCCATACTAAGATTTGTTTTGTTTTCATTCGAGGATGAATGTTCCCAAAGGGGGAGATATTGTAACATCTAAGAACTTAGCTTAGAATGAATAAGAGAAGAATTAGTGTATCACGGAGGGGTTCATGGGCCACGAAAAGAACCACGACCCGTCGACTTGCTCGTGATGCACCCTATCTAGTGTGGTAAACCACGGAGCCCTCCACGGGCTGTGGATACCCACACAAGTCGTAGAGTGATTCTTGGAAATAGGCAGATGCACCAGGGCTCCAATGTGGAACCACAATCCACTCGATGGTCGGTGGTCCCATTGACGAACCGTGGGTTAGTCTGTCGACCTGACCTAGTAGCCCATAGACCAAAGTGAAGAACCACGGTGGCCTTCACGAACTGTGGTCCTTCATACGGTCCATGAGAGGGACCATAATTGGGCATACCAAGAACCACAACCCACTTGACGGGTCGTGGTCCCATCGATGGTCCGTTAGTGGCCTCGTGGATGGTACTTTTTCAACTTTAAGTTTAGGGTTGTTTTGGTCTTTTTCCTATGCATTGGGCATTTAATCTATGTCGTTTAATACCTAAACTATGCCGTTTTACTCAATGTTAGACTTATAATCTAGTCAGAACCTACCCAATACCCTCATTCTCCTAAAAACAATAAAAATTAGAACAAAAAAAAGGTGCTAGTTTCTTCCAAGAACAAGCAGAAGTTTTCTGCCAGTTCGGTTCTGAAACCCAAATGATTTCTCCGTAGATTAGATTTTTTCACCAGGTATGTGGGATTTCACTAACGGGTTCCTTTCATCCACTAGGTCCTAAATTCAGTCAGTTCCTTGATTTTTCATATCTTGTTTAGACCTAGGTTTTATTAATCCTTGGAGATTCATGGTGATTTGATCTACTATAGTATCCATAAACTCAATAACATATTTTTCTAGAAACATTGCTTAATTCCTTGTATAAAACATAGAACCCTAGTTTATGTAAATACTCTTAGTTCATGAATTATACTTACTAGGTCAGTGAAACTAACAATCATGGTCCAGATTTCAAATGTCACATTCTCAATATATAAATGTTGCATTCTTAGTTAGCATGTCATTATTTTGTGCTATTCAGTATATAGTGTAGTTTAGCTTTGTATGTACTCAGTTGGGAGTAGACTTAGCACCGAGTTGGACTAGGGTTCAGCGTACCCTCATAGTCCCAGAACTATGTGCCCACGTAGGATTATAAGTCTCTCTATTAGGCATCAATATTAGTGGTCATGCCAAAATCATGTATTTATATCCCTGGAAAGTTGTATTGGGTCCTCTCGATGGGGCGTATACATCGGACTCAATGTTTAGCTCACATAGTTTATGTCGGTTAATAGTAGCTCCCACAGTCAGAATCTTAGTGAATTGACAAGGTTTTTCAGCATTTACTTTAGTAATCAGGTGAGCATGTTATCATCATGATTAGTATTTGGTCATTGCATTCAATTTAGTCTTTCAGTAATATTTGAGTATCTAAATCTTTTCTCAGATTACATCATTTCTTAGTTATGTATTGTTTAGCTTATATATCTTTTATTCAGCTTAGTATCTCTATCATGCATGCTTAGTACATTTGAAGTACTGACACATACTTTGTGTTGCATCCTTTCATGATATAGGTTCAGGTACTTAACATCCAAATCATGCTTATATCGATTCTCCGTTCGACTTTAGCAGCTTCAGTGGTGAGTCCTCATACTTTGAGGAAAATAGACATGCTTTCCATTTTATATTCAGTTTTCAGATTTGTTAGAGTTAGCTTGGGGCATGTCCCAGCAACTCAACTCAGTTAGAGGCTTTTCAGACATACAAATAGATTCAACTTGAGTTGTTAAGTGGTTGTCTGTTATCACTAAACTCTTAGTATATTTTATACATTTAGACTAGTTGAGTTTTTCCCTACTTCACATATCCACTATCTTTATCTTACACATATTATATGTTTTACCCATTTATTTTCAGTATGCTTGATATATGCCAGACTCAGGGTTAGCTTGAGGGCCCTTGTGATCCTAGGTTCCGTGTTACGTCTAGGAGGTAGCCTCAAGGAGTGACATTG
Source organism: Solanum commersonii (assembly GCA_029007595.1). Taxonomy (NCBI): domain Eukaryota; kingdom Viridiplantae; phylum Streptophyta; class Magnoliopsida; order Solanales; family Solanaceae; genus Solanum; species Solanum commersonii. The sequence continues at coordinate 908,572 of JAJTWQ010000088.1, forward strand.
ACCACTAAGTCGAAAGCACCCGACACAAACTTACTCATCCTTGCCCATGGATTGACAACCATAGTTAGAGAATATTTAGACAATTGCATGAATTTCAAAGCATACTCATTCACACTCATATCCCCTTAAGGACGGTTAATGAACTGAAATACGTTTGCCTCTCTCATCTCAACGGGAAAGAACCTATCAAGAAAAATAACCTTAAATTTCTCCCAATCAATAGGACCTTCATCTACCACCCTCTTTTTCTTGCATTTTTTTAACAAAAATTGAGCAACACCCTTAAGTTGGCAAGCGGACAATTCCACCTTTTCCACCAGCGTCACTCACATGATCATAAACACCTTATACACCTCATCAATGAACTCTTGAGGATCTTCCTCACCATTAGACCCATGAATTTTTGGAGGATTCATTCTAATAATGTCCCTCACCCTTGTTGTTGTCGTACCCACACTCTCTATTTGCTTGAACCATCATAGCTTGGGCCAATGGATAAAATGCAGCTCGAAACTCATGATTAGTCACTTGCTCAACCAAAGGGTTAACCCAAACTTAGGGAACCTCTTATCTCTCATTTTCACGAACATTTCTGTTCCTTTTCATGGGTTTCCTTCGTGGAGACATATTTTGAAAAGTATAAATAGGGGTTAGGAGAGAAAGACACCTAGGGTTACACTCTATCACAGGACTTTAGAGTAAGTGAAATTTTCAAAACATCTTATAGCCTCTCACTCATAAATGTGGAGCGCTTCACACTCATGAGCAATACTCTACTCAACGTGGCTTATGAGACTTCCTAAGACCTTTCTAAACTTTGTGCTCTGTTTACCAATTTTTTCAAAATCCAAAGTATACCCTGGACATGACATGGCGTACAAGACCACAAGAAGTCCTATACAGACCACTTAGCATACATCATATAAGATAATAGTGTTTAAAAGATTTAAAAGACAATTTCAAAATATAGAAGTTTTATAGAGAAAAATGAAAGTATAAACATTGTCTCAAAGCCGGCTAATACATAAGAAGAAATCGGGACGTAACCCATACATCAAGTTCAAACTGAAATATAAAGACATAAATGAAGTAAAGATTTGGTCCTCGAAACATGAGGACTCACCAATCTTCAATCTTCTACTAATAGATCATTAGTCACGAAGATGCAGGATATGAGCGTCAGACCCTACATTAGTGAAACATTTAACAAGAGTATGTATTAGTACAAAAATGTACAAAGTATGATAGCAATGCATGAAAGTATGAAATCATGATGGAATGGACAGTTTCGTGATATGCAAAGACCAAGTTATAACATAAGATAAGAAGCTAAAAAACATAATTGTAATCATGATAAATGAAAGCTAAATCATCGTTTAAAACACATGAGAGATACTTTAAAGGTAACCTTTGTTTATTATTGTGGGAAGTACTCTTAAACGAAATAGAGATTATTCGAGCTATAGCATGGATCCACGGTGTCTTCCACACCGAAAAGGTTTTGTCCTACTTGCCAAGGTAGAACCATGAATTTGAGCTAAAGTTGATCCACTAACTAATGTATATGTAGAAAATCATCCTACGGGGGTACATAGGTAAGAGATAAGGAGATTGTTACTAGAAATCTGACCTCAACTTGGGAGAGCCTCCATCTCAATATCCTCTCGGTGCTAAGCATAAATCTCATAGAGTAGTTATTAATTTTAACTCATCTTATCTTTAAAATACATGGGTAGTCACCACGTGTCTTATCATAGGATAAATCCTTAGACCATGCGTGAGAAAACCTTCCGGCGTCCATGATCTTTTCATAATATCTTTTAAGACTCATAGTCATTCACTTCACGCTAGAGATGCCCTTAATACTAATGGAAATAGGTTTGAAATCATCGTCTCTAATTATTGATGGCATATCCGGATTCCATACTAATCAAGAGCTTATTTAAGAAAATAGACCTAAAAGCATTAACTGCAAATCTATATGTAATTCATGTCAAATGGACAAGCTTCATAGAACATATAGACACTCTCATCTATAAGCTTTCTTGAGTCATAAACATACTTTCATGAACATGCATTATTTTAAATAATTCATAAGCTTCAACATAGATTCAAGGTCAACACATCGTCAAATTCATTTACATATATTTCATAAAAAGAAGGCATGCATATTTTCATACATTCATCTTCGATAGTTCAAGACCCACATTATATCATCATGACTTTAGAAAACATGGGTTCAAGGAGATTCATCTTAAAATCATAAAATTATGTCAATTCATGCATAAAAGTTCATAAATCAATCAAATAAATCAACATTTAAGGGAACCCATGTAATCGAAGGAACCATAACTCAATTGGGGATTTCTAACATTGTAAATTGGAGAATTTAGGAACTCCATGGAGGAAAGGGCTCCATGGATAAAAACTATCATATCACAATGCCAAAAGGTTTCCTTCAATGGTGGAATTGGAGGCTTGACTTAAAATTTTAGGTTTACTCCTTCTTCTTCAAGCTTTCTAGAGGGAGAAATATTTTGAGGAAGGAGACTTGTTCTTCTTTTAGTAATTTCAGAGAATAATTTCAATTGGGGAAATTTGGGGTAAAAAACATTTATATAGGGCTTTAGGTGAAGGGTAAGACGATATATTATTAGGCTAGAATAATTAGAAAAAGACTCAAAAGCCCCTGAGAAAATAACTATCGAGCTCAACGACGACCTTGGCCTATGGTCTGTCGATGAACTCACAGACTGTTCTGGTTAGGCATCGATGAGTTCATAGACCAATATTTTTGAACCTCGAATGACGGAACACACCCCGGGCCATGGTCCCAACGACAGGTCGTGTGTCCTGACCATGGGTCTCAGCTTTTGACTCTAGAATTTCTATATGTCTGGGACTCACCTACTTATCCTATTTACGGGTCGTGCATTGAATGACGGACCTTCCTAGTGAACCGCTGTAAAAGTACTAAAACTTGATAATTTGGAAAACCTCAACTTGCTATCCACGCCACCACCTACGGACCGTCGTTACACCTATGGTCCATGGATGGCGTCATCAGTATTGGCACCAGATCTAAGAAAGCTGAATTTTTCTCTGTTTTTGAATCTGAGGTGTTACACTCACTATACAATATGTTCCAAATTAAAATTTTAAATTGTGTACACCCTTTGTATGTAGGAATAATATTTTACTTTGAAATAGAAAAGTTGAAAATATCTCCTAGAATCTATCAAGTACTTTATATTCATTCCTTTCTCATATTATATATTTGCATTTTGTTGCTTTGGTGTGGTTCCTCTTGGCTCCAAAAGGGTCTTTTACCCCATTTTACTTATATCAGTGCTTTACTTGCCTTTTCCCATTATATCTTTTTTTTTAATTTTGAAACTGAGAGTGGCTTTATACTCTCCATTTGCACTTTCTTTCTTATTTTTCCCTAACAAAGTTGTATACATTCTAAGATTAGAATGAAAAAAAATATGGTTTTTTGGCCTATCCATTTTCTTACCTATGTATGATTTTTCAAGAATCAATCTTTTTACACTATAACAAATAATAAATTTAGCAGCAATAATATAATTGCCGTTATATTTTATTTAGTGGCAATACTAAATATGAGTATTTATAACCAATACATTGTATAAATGTCGTTAAAAGCTTTAGCGACTGTAAGTGCAGTGACATTTAATAAATTACCATTAAATATTTTTGTGACAATATAAAAAAAAAAAGAACTATATGGCCACTAAATGTCTCGTTTGTTGTAGTGTTGTTCCTTTTGTCGTAACTAACTTTTGTATTAATCAACAAGACTCAACATTATAAAATCATAACTGGCCATACCCAACTAGCTATCTCAGGAGTGATAATTACAATCTTTTTATTCTTGTTATTAATAATAAATTTATATAGATGCAATTTTACAGATAAAGTTAAGAGTTAATAGTTGAAACCCTTCAAGATTTAACATCTATGTTCCTTTGTTTATCTTTTTTATAAGTATTTACTATTGAAATAACTAAAAGTACTTTGGCAAGCAGATTGGTTTCCAGTTAGGGAAATGTTTCAAACTCAAAAGATGTTTAACAAGCATAACCGTTTTGGAAGGTTTGATCAAATTGTTTAGTCCTGGTTGCATCTAGTATCATATATCATATATTACTAAAAGTGGGAAGCTCCTAACCTCAGAGTTGGATTACCATTTTCCCTTCCACTTATATTAACCTCAAAGTTGGATTACCATTTTCCCTTTCTACTTAATTAAAATGATTAAATATCCAACTAAATAATAAAATTTTAAATACCTAATAACATAATTTGAATTCCAAGAATTGTAATTTAATTCTTTAGTTATGACACTACAAATTTCTTTTGTTTTCTACTTCTTTTTAGCTTACATATGTTAAAAGACTTTTCATATCCTTTTATCTTCTATAAAACCAATAGCTTTACTTATGGTTCATTGTCAATTTACTATAATGCTTTGTTCTTTGAAATGCTCAAAATTTTGTTTATGCACAACACTCTCTGGATAAAGGTATATTATTTTTATATTTGTTTCTTCAATAAACTTTTTTTAAAGGTGTGTAGCCTCCATTTTGCTTTAAGTAATTTTGTTCGCTTTTGCTCTTTGTTGTTCATTGTTTACATCTTCAATCTTCAGATTTTATTTTATATTAATTAGATGACTTATTTTGCTTGGTCTTCTTTTGAAATTCTTGTATCTGCTCAATTTTTTCCTTTTTTTGTATTTTTTTTTATTTGATGAAATTTATACTAATTAGCATAGAATACATGTGCAATGCACGTGTTTGAGAACTAGCGATTCTAAAAGGACAAAAGTGTTTTCATGAATGTCTGTCATATTATGTCTAGGTAGTAGTGTAATGGGGAAAATTGATTGTTTCATTCGTAGGTTTAGACAATAACTAGTCATATTGATCTCGACAAATCTTATGGCAATTTACTTTAGTCATTCACAAACATCTATATTAAAATTCAAAGAAACAAAACTACTTACATATGCTGGAAATAAACCCAATTAACTAATTTATAAATCTTAGGATATACGTCGAAATTGCAGAATAATCTCCCATCATTTAGTTTAAAGAATAAGGAATGCGGTAAAAAAAACTCTGTGCAGGTAAAGAAAACCTAAAAAAACAAGTAACTTCATTGAATATTGCAAGTTAGCTTAGTTGTCCTAGACTTGATAGTGGTAAAACTAGTTTCCATCCAACTAGTTCCTAGGTGTTTAGTTTTACGGTGGATATTACTCAGTTCCACACAACTATCAATGTTGTACTACAACCCATCTAGATTGTACAAAACTATCCAATGACAACAGAAAAAACTCTATCTTACAAGGCAGATGTTGTACTTAAATAAAATATCATATCTAATTGAATTAGAGTATCTGGTCTTGACACTCAATTTTGGCCTAACATTTTAAAAATGCGTAACTTTTAAATTTTATTTATTTAATAGTTCAAAATATATTTTTTATAATTTTAAATAAATTTATTGATACTCATCCTTATTTGTCAAAAATTCATAATTTTTTATCAGTTAATTTTAATTACATTATTTTTTTGTCATAGTTGGTTCAATATGTTCAAATATTTGCTCATTTTTATTAAATCATTATTTCTATTAAAAATTGCACTTTTTTACATGTCATTAGTTATGTTCATTACATTTTTTTAATATTCATTTTATTTGTTACATTTGTTAATATTCATTTTGATATTTTGCATAGTCTAGAAATTAATTCAAATATAGATAAGATTTCATACACAAATATTTTATTTAACTAGCGGTTTCAGCCCATGGTTTTAAGATAATGGTACCGTACTATTGATGATTTTCAATTTCCTATTTAAACAATATCTTAGTTATTATGTGAATGATGGTGAAATATTTTTAGATTAGAGTTGGGAATATTTTAGATTTTTATCCACAAAAAAATGGATTTCACTATTCATTAAATTTCTGGTCACCACCACCTCAGATTCCGGCCAAGCTGCGGCAACCCCAAACCCCATGTTTATTCATTTTTGTTCTTTCTTCTTCCTTTTGTTTTTCTCCAAATTCAACCCAACATTTCAAGAACTTCGTATCAAAACCCTTGTTCTCTCTTTCCTCCATGAAATCAGCCCAGAACCTCACCTGAAATTAGCTCCAAACAACCACCATTTCCAGTCACAAAACCACCAACAAATATCACCCAACAAACCACCCTCTTTTCCAACAACCCACCAGCCCAACACCACCATATTCCATCATTAAACCACGAACCTGAAACCACACTGAAAGGTACCACCATTGCTGCCACTCCAATGCAGACACAAACCACCGAATGACCCCTCTTTATTTTCCCATTTTCCAACCCCCTCCACTGCCTCTATTCACCACAACACCACGAGCTTCGACTAGAGCTTGAAATGAGCCAACCCAGCACGACCCAACCCACCGGGCCGTACGGGCACTTACATACTACCACCTAAGTAGGAGAACCTTCATATCCCAACAATTTAAAACATGAGGAAATTTGAATAAATGGAAATAAATATAATAACGAAATTCTTAATTAAAAACCTTTAAAACAATTTCGAGTTAAGATTTGTAAAGTAATTAACACTTCCAATGATCTAGTCTAAACAGGTACAAGAGCTACTAAGAGTACAACTGGACATAATAAATTAAAAGACACAGCTCCCACCATGCGGAAGGAAAGATAGAAGCTGCTGGAGAATTTCTTCATCTTCACCTAATGGAACATCACCAACCTGCATCCAATGTATGTCAAAATACATAGCAAGAGTAGTATTAGTCCAAAACAGATGTATTGGTAGGCATCATCGGTCAACCCAATCCCCACCACATAACATACGAAACCAACTAGTAGGATCATGAAATCAACCACGCGTTTCTCCACCTTTACTCACTTCATATTACCTCGAGTTTACACTAGTGCCCTTACTACTAACCACCCTCTCGGTCAACCTACTTACTAGGATTTTGATCATAGCATAACCATTCTAGCACATAGCAAAGTTCCCAAATACAATTACAACATTCCGACTAACCGCTCATGTCATACCCTTACTTCCTATACGTATTGCCTAGTCATGGCCACATGCTATGTACGTCATGCTTCCCAACACTTAAACACAATCCCTTTCTCTAAGGTGAAATCCCCCTAAGCACTTACAAGTGACTAGCTGAGTTGCCACATAACTCGATCACTTCGTGGGAGGAGTTGGTCACCGCATTTAATGTGCAATTTTTCCCTCCCACAAAGATGATGACTATTCGGGATAGCATCCAAAGCTTTAAGCGTCCGAATGGAGAGCCTCTAAACGAAACTTGACTCTGGTTTAAAAAATTAGTGCTACAATGCCCAATGTATGGTTTACCTGATAATGTGCTCCTTCAATACTTCTACTGTTGTCTAGACTTGGTAAACAAAGGTGTAGCTGACCAACTATCGCTCGAAGACGTAATGCAGCAACCATATGCAGTAGCACCACAGCTTCTCGATGGCATGACAACAATCAATAGGGCGCGGTACACCCATGAAGATTAGGTCTCACCGATCACATTTCAACTATCTAAGGAGCAGGTTGAAAAAGACAATGTGAGAGACCAAAATGTGGCTAACATCATGAAGCAACTTGACATTTTATCCAAAAATTTCATGGGGGCTGGTGCTCGTGCTATCAATGCTTTGGGAGTCAGGGGTGCTAATTATGAGGAAATGAAATTTGAAGCCATGTATGATGAGAAAGTAAATTTTCTAGCTAACCAAGGCGGAGGCTATCATTCAAACTATCTAAGGCAGGGCGGTAACAAAGGATGGGTTACAGACGATGGCTGGAAAGATGGAGATCGTGAATGGAGGGACTGTAATCCAAATTGGAAGGATGGGGAGAATGATAGATATCTGCCTCCCCACAAGCGTTAGAATCCCAAAGATTCAGAAGGTGGTAGGTCCGAGGATATGCTCTCGCGTATCCTAAACAAAGTTGAAGGGTGAGACAAAATGCTAAAAGGCATGGAAGAAGATGTGTCTACCCTCAGCCAGACCGTCACCTCTCATTCAATTTTAATCAAGCAGTTACAGACCCAAATGGGTCATATCTCGTCTCATATCAATCCAAGACAACAAGGGAGTTTTCCTAGTGATCCTATGGCTAACCCCAAGAGTATGGTCTGAAGGAGGACTTGCATGGTGCCACGATGTTAACTAAGGTGTTGTTTGGGAGGCAACCCAAAATTCTCTAAGTGTTTCCTAATTACTAGTAAAATAATGGTGTGTTGTTTGTATAGGTTAAAGTAAGGGAGGTGATTGAAATAGTATATAGAGGCAAGAAACAGTTCAAGTTGGCGGATCACCAACAAGATTGGTGAACACGATTTTGTCCGCCGTCTGTCTCAGGGCACTGTGAACTTTGATCCTATAAAACTCAGCGGTCTTTAGAAAATTAGTGGCGCATCGCCGACTATGTCGGCATTCTCAATGTTGACCGCCATTGGAATCCTCACACGAGCTGCAGACCCTGTTACATTTGGTGAAGAAACTAGACACTTGGCACTTCGCCGCGTGAATGGACTGACTTGTCTCACATCGTCGAATGGGCGGAAAATGGACGATTTTTGCAAGCCACAGATTTAAAAGTTTTATTTCATTCACTTTCTCTCACTGGTTCGTCCTATCAAACTCACACCTGCACTCCAGCCTTATATTTTTTTGTACCTTTAGAGTATTTTAGTTGTTGAATTGTGTTGGCATTTGGATTGCATTGCTGCCTAGAACTTCATTAGTATCTATTCGGCATCAAATGTTGGTAACTCATACCCCGCGTTTAAGATATAAATATCATACTCATTTGCATAATTTTGTGGATATTGATTAAATCACTACTGAGTCTCTGAGTTACTAGGATTACATGTATTGTTGATTATGATTCTGTAGTTGTCACATGATTTGAGAGACTCCCATTCGACTGTGCTTAGAGTTTAATTTTTATGCGGGGAAATTATGAAACTTCAGTGGCTCTTCGTTGAAATTAAGTTATTTAAGCCTAAATTGCATTATCTGGGTTACGGGGTGAAATTTGAGAAGAAATGGGTTGAAAATAGACATGTTTAGCTGTTCGACAAGATGAACAAAACTCGCCGAATTACTCGGCGGTTCGGCTAATGTCCTCATTTCACCTTTGACTAGTTGCTATAAGTATCAATTGATCTATGGCTTTAGGCGATCAGCCAAATTCATAAGCCGCATTTGGTGACTCGCCGAAAGACTCTTTGTTTGCCCTTTTTCTGCACCCTTATATTATTCGTACATCACTTTCAGCGAATAGCCTAGCTAGATAAGCAATTCCACACTTGGAACCCTCCCCTCTCTTATTTAAAATACTGTCTAACTTGTATTCGAAGTCTTTGCAGAAATGGCTAGACCAAAAGTGCCAGGTTGAAATGAACCACCACGGAACGTAAGAGCACGTGAGTTTAAAGAAGATGAAAAGAAAGCAGAGCTAGCCAGACAAAGGAAATATACCAAGGAAGATAAAGCCGATTCTACACAACCATAAATTCCTTTTTGAAAAAGAATTTCTATTGATCCCACCATTCCTCCGATTTCTCAAGTCATGATGGTGGAGATAGAAACTAAACAAGAGTAGATAAATAACAATATTCTACACAGTACAACCATAAATTCCTTTTGGCGGCTTATGATGTGAATAAAATGGGTGAGGCTAAAAGGAATGCACACGAGTGTACAAAGAATAACTACACCTAAATCGGGACCCCATAAGCCTTAAGGTACACTCGTGCGCAAGTTAAAGCTAAGGCACATGAAAACAATGCAAAACCCAAGTAACCAATCACAAGAATGGAAACACTAGGCCGGACCTTAAACAGGATGCTCTATAAAGGTGCCAATGTAGGCTTTGAAAGAGTCTTAATCAATCCACACTCGTAGCTAATCTATTGTCTTATATCTAGTGTTGCCGATGTAAGTGAAGCCGTAACATCGGGGAAAAATGCATCAAACACCAATACAAACGCTACACCCGATCTACGGGGGCCTACGAGCGACGTCGGGGCAAAACTAAGGCCTATCGGATCCGATGTATTTCTAAGGCAAGCCCTAGTCAAACCTAAACTAAGGCCCAACATGCTTCAAATAAACAGTAATTAAGCATGCAAGCACTCCACGGATGCATACCCAACCCAAATCCCAACAAGAGGGAAACCGTAGCCTACCTTAAAGCCGATCACCCCCTCTTTATCTTTCATCGGGAGCTTGGGAACAACACAATATCAACAAGCAACTAAAACCCAAATTTTCTTTAAATATGGGACAGCCCAGACACAAAAGAAAGGTCAATCTTGAATATTTTGTTATTTGCATTTGAGGACAAATTGTCATCTTTTGAATTTTTTGATCGAAAATGGGGTGACCGGAGCAAGTCCTATAGGAACGCTCTAAACGACCGTAAGGCAAGACACGAAATTCGAGTTTCTTTATTCTTACCGTTGAATATTTTGTTATTTTTTGAGGACAAATTGTTTTTATGTGGGTGAGGCCCAGTTTCGTGATTTTATTTGGATTATATTTGGGTCGTTCTGCATTTAAATTGTGTTAATACTACTTTCTGTAAATGTTTTAGCTTGAGGCTCCGCTTATTTTTCACTACAAAATGATTCTGACCCTTTCGAAATTTTTTAAATTTTTTGCACATTTTTGCCACCTCTCATGTATTGAATGTGGTTGTTCTTTTGCACAAATTTGAGTCTCAATTCCGATCAATATCAATGACTTAAATAGTGCTTATAATCGAACGAACATGAATGTACGACTATGATGACACCAAATGAAGTTGTGTAGACAATGTGTGATCTCTTTGCATCTTGTTGTGATTAGACATTTATCAAATTGATTCTATTGTCATAACGGTTGCACACTAGTGAAAGTGTGTGGTCTTGTTAGACTCAAGTGTCGATGTCTTGTGTGATGAGCTTACTTTGAACCTTCCATGAATAAACCTAGAATTTTCCCTGTTAGTTTGATTGATTTAGTAAGGTGTGCTCTTGAAATGATCTAAGGCAACTTTTGAAGAGCACGAGCCAAATTTGACATATACCTCTTTTATGGCTTACCTATGAGTGTGTGAAACTCTCTTAAACATCCTTTGAGTCTTACCTTTCTTTGGAAGAACCTTGATTCACCCTAGATCTTACTTTACCCACTACCTATAATCCTCTTGATTTATGGTTTAGCAAATAGCCAACTTAGGCCAAAGGAGAAGACAAGAAATGCAAGAAAAGTCCCTGTTATCTCATGGTGTTGCAGAACAGTGGAAACCCAAAAAAAATGGGTTTCCAAGGAATCCATGGAGGTGAATAAAAGGATGAATTAGAAGCACTGGAAAAAGAATTGATAAAGAAAAATAAGGGAATGCCTTGAGAACACCACATCTCACAAGGATGAAAAGTCACTGAGCCTCAATGATCATACCTTTGCACTCAACCCCATTACAAGCCTTAGAAAAAACTTTCTGATCTTGAGTGAGCCGAACCGAAGATCAATTGGAAAATAAGGGCAAGCCTATGGGTAGAAACATGCATTGTGTTCCACTTTTTAAGTGTGGGTGTTGCATCTGATTCCTGATCTTGAATTGATTAGCCTCTGTGTGTGAATATGGAATCATTCTTTATGTGAGGGCATTTAGATACTTTTTCTTGAGCTTGAACTTGTACAAGTAGAAAGTATTGCAAGCATGAGAATCTTTGGTATTGGTGTGTCACAATCTTAATCTTTGAGTGCACAATTGATCTTTGCATGAGTAATTTGAGTCTTTTTCTGTATGTTCATGATTTAGTCTTGTGTAGCAGTATGTGAGACATCTTTTTGAATGGCTAAACTTGAGTTTGTTTGAGGACAAGTGAAAGTTTAAGTTGGGGGTTGTTGATGAGTCCACAAATTGGACTCGTTTAGGGCTTTATTTTTATAGAAATAGTGTCATCAAATACTTATTTATTCTAAATATCTGATGAAAATACTTAGGTTGCAAGTATTTGAAGTTTTAGTGGAAGAATGGACACTTAGGCGTAAAAAGGAATGAGAAGGTTGAAAAGAACGAAGAAGCAGAAGCCTGAGCATCGCCAAGCACGCTTGGCGATTCGCCGAAGGTACTCACTCTGCCCTTTCTTCTAGTACGCAAAGACCTGGAGGACCATGATCAAAAAAGGCGATGAAAGAAGCAGTCGACATTTCACCAAATAGTTTCCTGAACCAGTACTATGTCACTAAATGACACAGAGCATGATGATACTAAAGGCTAGTGCAAGAAGGCGATGAACTACACCAAATGGCGAATCACCGAGTTAATCGGCGATTCCGACTAACCTCGCCGAGCGATCTGCCATTACTATTTTTTGAAGTCTATAAATAGTAAACTCTTTTTTAATTTTAAGGGAGTCAAACAATTATTATAATTTCCATATAGAATAGTATTTTTTACTCTAAGTGAGAGGGTTTTGGAGATTTGAAGAAGAAAAGGGTTTTCGTCATCAAGATTTGGTGTTGGATCTCTTGGATTCTTCATTCTTGGCATGTAACAAGACTTAAATCTTCATACCCATTTGAATGCAAACTCATTTAGGTATAAATTTCTATCTCTTGATGTGTGGATAAAACCCCCAATTCATTGGGTGTGATTTTGCGAATATGGGTTAAGATATTTGTTGGGTCTTGCTTGCTGGTAGTTTATTTGTAATTTAATTATGATTACACCTAGTGGTTGTGGTTTAATTTAATGCGTTTGAAGTTGCAAATATAAAACCGCCTATGTGTTTTCTATAACACCCCTCAAAATGAAATAGGATAAAGTAGAGCCTCACATGGATTTTATGCATTAATAACTTGTTAAAATAATGATGAATAGCCTTTTTGGTTTGTTTAAAGATTTTGGAAGTCAAACGTCATGGGACGACCAAGACATTTGGAAACTAGTCTTTTACGTGTTGGCGTGCTTTAGTATGTTGTTCATGTTTTTATGTGTTGTTTGGAGTCTAAAATCATTGGAGGTGACCCTAGTATCTTAATAAATGTTTTTAGGGTCAAAAAGTTCGGATACGACGCCTCGGGGGCAAACCTAAGGGTCGCCAAGGAGGACCCCAACCTTGGCCAAGCAACCTGCCAAGGCAGCTTGAAGTTGTGCTTGGAGGGAGCATGTACGCGTCGCGGACTAGCTCCACCAAGGAAAAAATGTTTGGTCCACGTTGCAGACTCTTCTATTCCGAAATTTAATTTTCAGAAACTTGTGGGAACACCCCTACGTCGCGGACTTGTTTCCCGATGAAATCTGCAAAAATAAAACTCAAGTTAGACTTGTAAAAAGGTCCAACTAAGTGAGGGGTAGTTTGGGTAATATGTGGGTTATTGTTTTAAGTGTTTTTAAGTATTTTAAAGGTATTTAAACTTGTATATTGTATTTTAGAATTCATTCTTCCAGATCAAACCCCTTCTCTCCCCAAAAGTTCTCTCTAGAACTCCATTGGAGGCTAGGTCAAGTTAAAGCTAGGGTTGAAGGGTTCAAGTGTTTTCTTCTCAAATTTCGTGGGATTCATGAAGGTTAAGGTATGGGGATTCTTTATCCTTGTTTCTTCTTCCATTCAAGGAGCCAAATCAAAGTTTTTTTAAAGTTCTCCCAAAAAACATAATTTTAATTCTAGCATGGGTTCTTGCATGAAAACATTTTAAATGATGTTTTATGTTGTTATTATTGATTATTGATGGTTTTAAGAAAGAAATATTCCTAAACCCATGTCTTCTCAAATTCTCTAAATTTGGTCTAAAGTGGGTCTATTGAATTTGAGTAATTGATCAAGGATTTTTAAGTGGTTTGATGTGGGTTGTTCTTATATGATTTTGCTATGTTGAATTTTTGGAAATTGTTATTGAATTATATAATGTGAGGTAGTAGCCTTGAATGGTCATAAATTGGGACTTAGCCTTTATGTTGGTTATTGGATATTGTTTAGATTAGCTTGTATAGTTGAATGTTGTTATTATCATTGTTATTGTATTGTTAATTGTTGGAATATGAGGATGATGAAGATAGACATGGAAAGAGGATAAGTTGACCTGACTTGTTGAATATTGTATAAGTGGCATGAAATTGAGTACTATGCCTTATGGCCTTGGAAAGGTGGTAAGATGGCTTGATCTCTTAATATTGCTATAATTGCTTCTTAGGTTGGATCCACCTTTGGTGGAAGTGTTGCTTGTTGCTTTTGAATTATGATTGTGGCCATGAAGGGCATTGAATAAGTATTGTTGTATTATGGTATTATTGTGTTCATATATAAATGAAGCTATATGTAAAGTTCTATATGAAGCTATATGTAATGTTTTATGTGAAGCTATATGTGAAGATATGATGTGAATGAGTTTATGTGATCTTGATGTGATCCTATGTAAAGTGGATAGCATTGTGATTTGGAGTATGATTTCTCATGATGTATATATGTGATGATGTTGGATTATGAAGTGTCCTCAAATGATAATGTTGTGACTTGATTAGTAGACTAATGTCTCTTCTTGTTACTTAAAGTCTTCAATTCATTAATGTGTGAAGTGGGCTAGAACTAACAAATGGGCCCTTTCTATAAATGCTAAAACAGGAATTCTAGGCCCAGACTTGAATCAGCAGAACTAAGAAATGGTGCCCTTTCATAAGTCTAGCTTTCCTAAGTAAATGTATAACCTTAAAGGATGGGCCTTAGGGCGATGTTCCCTTCTTGAGTGAAATGATAGACTTAGAGATGGATGGAGCCGGAACGACATGAGAATCCTTATCTAAGAAAGTTAAATGAGCTATCCTTATGAACCTTGATTGGCTATGACAAAGAAATGGGGCCTTTCTTGGGAATGGGTTACTATGAGTTGGTTGAACTAGAAAAGGAACCCTCTCTAGTACATATGTGATTCAATATTCTATGGGAAACAAGGCTAGCACCGAGTGGATGTGGTTAGGAAGGTGGCCTAGTTGAGTATGATATTAGGCACAATGAACTTCCTTGGACATCCCCCAAACCATGTGCCTGCATGGGTTGCTTACTAGCTCTACCCTTGGCAAGTAGGACAGCCTCTACAGAGTAGGATAGACTTTGGATTCCATGCCTAGCTAGTATGGTCTATGTCGGTTATTCCTATTCCCATCATGTGGGATGTGCACTATAATTATTGGATAGGTTATACAACGTGTAGGTAGTAGTATGGGATGCTATCTACACATGGCACAAGTAGGCTTTGAAGATACTAAAGTGAGTTCCCTAAGTCTAACGACTACTATGTGAAAGTCCCCATATGTGCTTGAAGGTCTCCTAGGTGGTTTCTTAAAGAATGTTGGTCTATTGATGTTATGTTGTAAAGGAAATGTCCTTATCTAAGGTAATCTTGAGGAACACTTAAGTGTGCTTGAAGAGGTTGTATGGGCGGTCATTTCTTGTCTCACTCAAGCGTGTCTTAAGATTATATTAAGTAGAGGTAATATGGTAATGAAATGGCATGTGTTCTTCTAAAAGTTAATCATGGGTTGGATATGGATATGTTGAGTATGTGTATGGTTGGCTATGGTCTTATATGCGAATGTTGACTTGTGTTATATCTCTTATACTTGTGAAGTGAAGGTTTTATCAAAAATGATATGAAAGCATATATTCCTTGTAAATGTCTGTTGAAGCATGTTTTTGCATGGTCTCCATACTTAGTACTTAATTGTGCTAACCCCTTTCTTTCCTGTTTTGACTAAAGTGTAGGGATTGGGAGATGGTGACATGTCATGGCTACTTGATAGGTTTCTAAGTGTTGACGATGAAGAATTGGTGAGTCCTCATAGATTCGAGGACAACAGCCTACATGTTCCTTTTGATGTATTTCTAGTATTGTGATTAAGTCTTGTATGGGCTTAGTCCTATTGTTGTATTCAAGTATTAGATGGTTTTGAGATATCATGTATAAAGTCTAGAAAGTCTTCCGTTTGCTATTTTTAATAAAATGTCTTCTTTGTAAGGAAAGTTTTAAAATTCTTAGTGACATTTATGATCTATGCGATGAATGAATGCTAAGGCTTGTATGAGCCCTCCGAGAGGTCGAATACGCATGTAACGGCTAGGGGGTGCTCTCGGGTCATTACATTTTTGGCTTGCTCAAGAGAGAGGTCGCGAAACCAAGACCGCTAGACTGATGGCCTAAGAAATGGGTCGACATAAGGTTCAGCCCGAGAGGGTGAGCTTTAGTCACATATCCTAACACTCAGCTCGAGAAAGTGAGTAGGGTAAGGCGTAGGCTAACCTTCATGCGACAAGTGGGTGTCCAAGGGGAACCATTTGTAACGGGGTAAGTTTCTCAAGAGAGAACTTATTTCCACATAAAGCTTAGCCTAGTCACTATTATTCTATAAATTTTCTACCGAAAGCATGTACCCAATAACTTATATTAACCCATATTACAGTCACATCCCAAGAATCCCCCTCTTATTGCTTAGATTTCTTGTTGATTTTACGGATTTTAGCTTACTTGTGACGAAACCCCCATTTGTTAATTGACACTTTTGTGTCACCCCCTTAATTTACTATGTTTTTACTCGTTAATGCTTTTAGCTCTGACTAGTTAGAACTAAATTTTATTTTTCTATTATTTCTCAAAAACACTCCCTTGGGACACGACCCTAACCCTTGGTTGGTTTACTATATTATCCATGATTGTAGACACTTGTACCATATGTTAGTGTCGTTGGTCACGATAAGCATCAAAATGGCACCACTACCGAGAAGTGGTTTATTTGAGAATTTATAGATTAGTAGGATTTTTGTTCTTCATAGTTGTAGTTTACTAATTTAATTTTTAGTTTTCTTTTGGTGATTGTGTAAACATTTCAGAAAGTATGAGTGTTAACGGTAGTAATGGGAGCTAGGTGGGCCATCAGGATGACATCGGCAACTTCAACGATGTCCAAGTGCCCAACATCAATGATCCACATCTCATGGGAGGTATTGGAGCCATCTGTCTACCTCTAGCAGAGGGAAATGCGGTGTTCCACATAACAAGCACCATGTTGCAACTTTGGCAACTAACGGGACTCTTCAGTGGATTAGCTCATGAGGACCCACATGAGTATCTTCGAAACTTCGTAGATGTGTGTGGACTTTTCTCGTTCAAGAACATCTATCAGGAATCAGTTCGATTAAAACTATTCCCTCTCTCATAGATGGGGGAGGCGTGCAAGTGCCACGTAACTCGATCACTTCGTGGGAGGAGTTGGCCACCACATTTAATATGCAATTTTTCCCTCTCTCGAATATGATGACTATTCGGGATAGCATCCAAAGCTTTAAGCGTCTGAATGGAGATCCTCTGCACAAAACTTGGCTTTGGTTTAAAAAACAGGTGCTACAATGCCCAACCCATGGTCTACTTAATAATGTGCTCCTTCAATACTTCTACCCAAGTCTAGACTCGGTAAACAAAGGTGTAGCTAATCAACTCTCGCCCGGAGGCTTAATGCAGGAACCGTATGCAGTAGTTCTCGATGGCATGATAACCATCAACAGGGCGTGCTACACCTACGAAGACAAAGTCTCACCGGTCACATTTCAGTTATCTAAGGAGAAGGTTGAAAAAGAAAATAAGAGACACCAAAACATGGCCAAGATCATGACGCAACTTGACATTTTATCCAAAAAAGTTATGGGGGCTAGTACCCGTGGTGTCAATGTTGTGGGAGTCAGGGGTGTGAATCCTGAGGAAATGAAATTTGAAGCCATATATGGCGAGGAAATAAATTTTCTACCTAACCAAGGCGGGGGCTATCGTTCAAACAACCCAAGGCAGGGTGGTAACCAAGGATGGGTTAGAGACGACGACAGGAAAGATCAAGATCGTGAATGGAGGGACCGTCATCCAAATTGGATAGATGGAGAAAATGCTAGATATGTGCCTCCCCACGAGTGTCAAAAGCCTAAAGATTCGAAAGGTGGTCTCGCATATCCTAAACAAATTTGAAGGGTTAGGCAAAATTGTAAAATGAATGAAAGAAGACGTGTCTACCCTCAGCCAGACCGTTACCTCTCATTCAGTTTCAATCAAGCAGTTAGAGACCCAAATGGGTCATATCTCGACTTATCTAAATCTAAGACAACAAGGGGGTTTGCCTAGTGATACTATGGCTAACCCCAAGAGTAAGGTTTGAAGGTGGACTTGCATCGTTCCACCATGTTAAGTAATGCGTTCTTTGGGAGGCAACCCAAAACCCTTTATGTGTTTCCTAATTACTAGTAGAATAATAGTGTGTTTTTTGTACAGGTTAAAGTAAGGGAGGTGATTCAAATAGTAGATGGAGGCAAGCAACAGTTCAAGTTGGCAGATCGCTGACAAGATTAGCGAACAGGATTCTGTCCACCGTCTGACTCAAGGCACTGTCATCTTGGATCCTGTAAAACTGGATGGTCTATAGAAAATTAGTGGCGCATCACTGACATGTCGGCGCTCTTGATATGGACCACTATTGGAATCCTCACACGAGCTGCAGACCTTATTACATTTGGCAAAGAAACTAGCCACTTGGCGCTTCACCGAGTGAATGGGCGAACTTGCGTCACATCACCGAATGGGTGGAAACTAGATGGTTTTTGCAAGCCATAGGTTTAAAAGTTCTATTTCATTCACTTTTTCTAACTACTTCGTCCTATGAAAGTCACACCTGCACTCCAGCATTATATTTCTAGTACTTTTAGAGTATTTTAGTTGTTGAATTATTCTCGTAGTTGGATTGCACTGCTGTCTAGCACTTTATTAGTATCTATTCAGCATCAAAGGTTGGTAACTCAAACCCTGCATTTAAGATATTAATAACGTACTCATTTGCATAATTTTATAGAATATGTTTAAATCACTGCTGAGTCTCTTAGTTACTGGGATGCTATGACCAGAGCTATGGATGTCAAGAAATATAAGAAGAACCGTATTAGTAGAAAGTTAAGAAAAATAAGAAGAAAATTAAACAAATTATATCCGGAGTATAAACAACTTAATATCACAAAAACTAATAATGAAAAATTAAATCACTTAATAGATAATATATCTAAAGTAGAATATAAATATATTCAATATCTAAAATTACAATGAATAACGATAATAACGAATATAGACAAAAATTTAATGAAATAATTATAGCAAAAAGACAAGAATTAACACATAGGCAAAATAGACTTAATTGTAATATATTTGCAGGAATATGTCACAAATCTATAATAGCACAAAGAAAGACCATTTTATATCTAGAAATACAAATAATTAAGTTAGAATATAAACTTCAACACAATCTGTAAATGAATAAGGAAGAATACGCAATAGATGAAAAAACATATGAAAACTATGACGGATTAAAAATAAAAATAATATTTTCTAATCTAGGAAGAAGATATAAGAAAATAGGTGACAATATAAGTTTAATGTTAGAAAAAGAAACGGTAAAACTAGAAGATAGTTTAAACTGCTATGGTAAGAATAACAAAAGAAAATGAAGAAATAGATAGAAAAACGGAAATTGAAAAAATAAAACAACAAGCAAAAAAAGAAGTACAACAATTAGAAGAAGTAAAAAATACTAAAATAATAGAGTTAGAAAAAGAGCTAGCAATATTAAAAGAAATGTATGAAATCAAACAAAAAGAAAAAGA
Organism: Solanum commersonii; assembly: GCA_029007595.1. Taxonomy (NCBI): domain Eukaryota; kingdom Viridiplantae; phylum Streptophyta; class Magnoliopsida; order Solanales; family Solanaceae; genus Solanum; species Solanum commersonii. Next base: position 928,339 of record JAJTWQ010000088.1, read on the forward strand.
ATAAAAAACAAAATTAGCAAATGAGATAATTAAATTTAAAAGAAAAATTGCAATTAGAAGATGAATTAGAAGAGTTAGAAGAAAAAGAGGAAAATAACCAAAATAATCTACCCGAAATAAGAGTTGATGAAATAAACGACAATGATATAGAACAACATTCGAAAACAAGCGAAACATATACGGAACTTTTAGCAAACATAGATAATACAAAAAATTTAGAAGTAAATACAGGCGACATAGACATGGATGAGAAACCTAGCACATCAGGAGTAAAAAACCCAAAAAAAATTAATCCAAAATATTATAATGAAAACTATGAACAATATGATAGAGAAAAACCTATATGGGATAAAAGAATAAATAAAAAATGGACACCTAAACCAATAGCTAAACAACATGATTTTTTAGATTTAGACTGTGTAGCAGATATAAATAAAATAATCCAATTATGGATAGGATATATATCAAAACAATTAATAGATAACAAAATAGCAATAGCAGAGGCACCAGGATATATAGAAAGAACGCTTATAGGAACAGTAAAATTATGGCTACAAAATTTATCAGATGAAAGTTTAAAAACTCTAAGAAGTAATAAAAAATCTAATGGCGAATTAGCTACTACAACTATGGAAATATTATATAAATATGAAGTAGCTATAAGAAATGAATTTAGCAGTATGACAACAGAAGTAGAAGAACAAAATAAAGAAAAAAATCATAAATCGGAATCTAATGACAAAACTAGCAATATGTAATATGTGTTACATAGATGAATATACATGTGCATTTAGATAATACTATTATAAAGGAACATATAACACGGAAGAAAGTAAAGAAATAAGAAAATTATATTTTACAAAATTACCGGAACCTTTTAGTTCAAAAATAATAAAAAGTTGGAATGACGCAGAATTAACAGATACCTTAGGAGCTAGAATGAAATTCTTGCAACGATGGTTTATGGAACTATGTGAAAAACATAAAGAAGAAATAAAAATGGAAAAAATATTAGTAAAAAACTTGGCATGTTGCAAAAATAAAACAGCACCTCAATTTGGTTGTACGGATAGATATTATAAAAATAAAAGGAAATATAATAAAAATACAGATCAAAATATAAATATAAAAAACCGAGAAGAAGATACTATGTAAAAAACTACAAAACTAAAAGACCATATAGACCAAAAAGAAAATTAACGGCATGTACTTGTTATAATTGTGGAAAATTAGGACATATAGCTAGAGATTGTAAGTTACCTAACAATCCAAAGAAAAAGCAAATATCAGAAATAATAATAGATAATGAAAAATATCAGAACAAAAAATAATATTTGATAATAATATATTTGAACAAATAAAAGGAAAAGAATTAGATCTAAGTGTAGCAAAAATATTCGAAATACCAACAATAAGAAACTGGTTTAAACGACAAAAAGAAGAATATTATATAGTAAGTCAAAGAGAACACATCATAGATTGCAAATACACCAAAGGAAAGGCTAAAATACCAATAATAAACAAGCGAATAATAAATAAAGAAAGACAAGATATTAAGGCTAAAAATCCAATTAAATATGTACATTTAGGAGGAATAGAAATATTAATAAAAGCATGTTTTAGAGAAGGAATAGATACACCCATAGAAATATACTTAGCAGATGATAGGATCATACAACCTATAGAAAAAAGTATAATAAGCGTAGTAAAAGGTAACCTTATATACCAAAAATTTAAATTTATAATAAGTGCTAACTACTCAGTAGCAGTAAATGACAGAAATATAGATAGATCATTAGTATTATATTGAAAAATGTCAGGAATAGAACTAGCCCCGGGAAGTAAAATATTTACAGCTAGATGTAAAAAGTTATATGTTCTAACAACAAAACATAAAATAACAGCAAAAAAATAAAATAGATAAAATAAAAATAGAAGATCCCTTTAAAAGAATAGTTACAGTCATAGATAATAATGATTATAGTTATAATAAAATTGATATAGAAGAAGATTTAGAAATAGTGAAAGAAAGGCTAAGTACATCGAAAAGAATAAACAATGAGATACCCCAAATATCATCAAAAATGAGTACCTCAAAAAGAATAGATAAAATCCCACAAAAATCAATGGAAGAAGAAATAAAACCACATCATTACTACATAACGGGAATAATGGAACAACGAAAATATTTAATATTAATAAATACAGGATTAGAAGAAAATTATATTACAAGAGAATTAGTAACGAAAGATGAAATAATAACTACTGAACAATCATGCCCTGAACTACCAAAAGTATTAACATATACCGCAGAAACTATGGAAAAGGAAATAATTATTGGAGGAATACCAATAATAATAAAGTTTAAAATATATCAAGGAGATGAAAACATCACTTTAGGAATAAAATGGCTAGAACAAGTAAAACCATATAATCTAGAAGACAAACAGTTAATAATAAATTATGAAAATAAAAGAGTAATAATAAAAAGGACTTTAGTATGATAAAAATATGAAAATATATATACTTGCAAAGATAATAATAGAAGGATATTATAACAGATATTATACACCAATGATAGATACGGGAGCAGAAGCTAATATATGTAAATACAATTGTTTACCAGAAGATAAGTGGGAAAAATTAAAAACACCAATAGTAGTAACAGGATTTAATAATGCGAAAAATATAAAAATACAAATATGGGATAAAATATTAACTATAGAAGAAATATATAACTTTGAATTAACTACAAAAGATATGCTATTAGGGATGCCATTTTTAGAAAAATTATACCCATATATAATAACAAAAACACACTAGTGGTTTACAACACCGTGTAAACAAAAAATAGGAGCAAAAAAGAGTAAATAATAAAAAGCGAAAAACAACAGAATGGATAAAAGGAAGCGAAAAAATTACACAAAAATTAGAAAATATAAAAGAAGAAGACCCTAAAATAGAATTAATAATATTCTCTATAGATAAAGTAAAAATAATCCAAGATAAGTTAGAATTATTATATAGTGAAAAGATCCTTTACAAGGATGGGAGAAACATAAAACAAAAGTAAAAATTGAACTAATTGACAATAATAGTATAATAACCCAAAAACCATTAAAATATAATTTTAATAATTTAACCGAATTTAAAATACATATAAATGAATTACTAGAAAAAGGGTACATACAAGAAATCGATAGTAAGCACACAAGCCCGGCATTTATCGTAAATAAACATAGTGAACAAAAAAGAGGAAAAAGTAGAATGGTTATTAATTATAGAAATTTAAATGCAAAAACTAAAACATATAACTATCTAATACCAAATAAAATACTAAAGATAAGACAAATATAAGGATATAATTATTTTAGCAAATTTGATTGTAAATCAGGATTTTATCACTTAAAACTAGAAGAGGAATCTAAAAACTAAAAGCATTCATGTACCGGGTCTTTGTAGCCAAAGGTCGGGTACGGGTGGGGCTGGACCACGGACTCTAACCGGGTACTATAGCCAAAACCCGGATCACGGGTAATGGACCACGGACAAGGTAAATTTGGACCACGGACTCTAGCAAGATGCGCAGCTAACGACGAGGGGCATTTTACGAATGGAATGTATTCAATAAACAAATGCCTAAACATGCTCAATCTCACGAGAGAAAGCCATAGCCTACTGAAAGCCGACCACGCGTGCTCCAACTCACGGTACCGAGATCTTTTCCCCTCCGGAATGCTTCCCCACTAACAAAAGGTTAATCACCTCGTTTGGATATAAAAATGCACCGAGGTAGATACCAACACTTTATGGATAACTATTTTAAACAATTAGAAAATTGTGTAGTATATATTGATGATATATTGCTATATTCTAAAACCCAGCGGGGCTGCAATAGTAGAAAAGCCCTCAACAAAGCGTTTGTAATAACCTTGCTAGTCCAAGCCGAAGCTCCGAATCTCGATGGCGAAGTGGGCTGTGCCAATCACGAATAGCCTCAATTTTCGCCGGATCAACCTAATACCCTCCTTGGACACCACGTGCCCCAAGAGAAGGCTACGAGACTCAAGCCAAAACTCGCACTTTGAGAACTTGGCATAAAGCGATGATCTCTCAAAGTGCGGAGCACTATCCTTAAATGTTGCTCATGCTCACTCCGGCTCAGCGAGTATACAGTATGTCATCAATGAAGACGATGACAAATAAATCAAGGTATGGCCTAAACACACGTGTCATCAAATCCATGAAGGCGCGGGGGCATTAGTCAACCCAAACGACATCACCAAGAACTCATAATGGCCATAACGGAGTCCTAAATGCGGTCTTAGGGATGTAATGCTGCCTAATCCTCGGTGATGGTACAGGATCTCAAATCAATCTTAGAAAACGGCGGCACCCTGAAGGCGATCAAATAAATTATCAATACGAGGCAGTCCTTCTTCTTTACGAAGAGGGCCAGGGCACCAAGGCGACACACTCGGACGGATAAACCCCTTACCTAAGAGATCCTCTAGCGAGCAGGCTGAGCTCCCGAGCTCTGCTGCGGGAGCCATCCGGTAAGGCGGAATAGAAATAGGACGGGTGTCGGGCTCCAAATCTATGGCAAAATCAATATCACGATGCGGAGGTAGGCCGGGGTAGGTGCAAGGGAACACATCTGCAAACTCTCTAACCACGAGGTGAGAGTGTTGAATGGCCCTCCCTACTCACATCTCGTACATAGGCTAAATAAAGCTGATCGCATAAGACAGAAACGGCGCCTATCATGGCTATCCTCTGTCTAGCTCTCTTGCCGCTGCCTTGGGCCTCGCGACGGAGGCTGCTTTCGATAGTGCGGGCATGGTCCACTACATCCGAAATGAGCGGCCCGTTGAGACTAAAGGCGAGTCTCAATCCGCAGCTGTAGTCTCAAACCTCGAACAAAACAACAAACCCTCTCCTCCTCGGTAGGTAATATCATGGCGGCATGCTGGAGAGCTCGTGGAATCGGGCCTCATACTACGATCTTGTCATAGAGCCCCTGCTCTAGCCGAGAGCAAGCGATCTACGGGCGATCTACGTGCTCTGAGGAATAAATCGAGCCAAGAAAGCCTCGAAAACTCAGTCCATGTGACCGGTGGAGACCCAGCCTGGCCTGGTGGTCTCTAAGTATGTACGCCACCAGCACGCTGGCGGGACCGTCCCTAGCGCGGTACGCGGTGAAGTCTGCTCCTCTCGACTCCACTAAACCCAAAGTACGCCGCCGCGGCAGTAACTAGAAACTCGTGGGCATCCTCCCTCTTTGCCCCAGAAAACCTCGGCGGTGATAGTCTAAGGAACACCCAGAGCATCTTACTCGCTCCCGTAGTGGCATGACGCCCTCCAAATCGTCAATTTGAACAACCGGTGCCGCTAGGCTGGCCGAACAACCGGTACCGGTGGGTGGGCTGCCTGTGATGCTGGGCAGCTGGGCTCTTCTGCCATACCCCCAATGGCGGCTAGTATGCGTACGAGCATCGCCTGAATATCTGGGAGCTGCCCACGAGGCTCGGCGGTGGGCTGGTGGTCTCGGGCCCATCGTTTCTTCTTTGTCTTTGGAGCTGCGGTAGCTCCCATCACCGGCTCGAATTTGCTCTCGATCCTGGGCTGGTGCTGTAGTTCTGGCACGACCTCGAGGTCGGCCTCTACCACGCGTGCGAGCCATCCCTATAAAAGAGTGATACAAGTAAGATTTTCAGAAACCGATATGACACACAATGCACGACAGTGATACAAAAGTGACACGTTCCTAAAGACTTCCTGTAGCCTCTCGAAGATAAGTAACGGACGTCTCCGTACCGATCTGCAGGACTCTACTAGACATTAGCTCGTACAAGTGAGGCCAAGCGAACACAGGGCTTTGATACCAATTTGTCACGACTGATTTATCAAGTCATAATGGCACCTACTATAACCCACCAGCGGGTAAGCCAACTAGTAACCCGGAACAACAAGTAATGGGTGCGAGGGTAGAAATTAAACAAAAGTAGGAAAATAACAATATAAACGAGGCGGAACCAACCCAAAACATATATACAAATAAAGATCCCTCCCGGAACCTGGAAGTCACCGGTCGAGAGCTACTACAAAATGAGTACAAGTCCCAAAACTAGACAACGAGAAACTGGGTGTCTCGAAAGGAAAGAGACAAGTCTATATATACGAGATGGAGACTGAAATAGTACAAAACGCCGTGTGCTCACCCCGTCTCGGATAAGTCTACTCCAAGCTCGATCAACGCGGCTACTAGTGCTCGGACCTGCATCACAAAATAGATGCGGGCGTAGCATGAGTACCAAAACAACAGTACCCAGTAGGCATCATAGGCCGGTGAGCAAGATAAGCAAAAGTAAATGGCGAAATGCAAATAAAGGGTCACATCAAGTGCAAAAGTAGTAAATGGGGGTATACACGAGCGTACGGGCAACAAAGACAAGTAATCTAACTAACTCCGCCGGGCTCCCATAAACCCGACGGGTACGCTCGTGCACAATAAAAGAAACCACCTGCACGAGCCCCCATAAGCCCGGCAGATGCATCGGCAGATAAAGTAAAATAATGGAACTAGAAGGTCTATCACAATATTACTAATTTCCGAACTTTTAACTGAACCGTTCCCAATCATATTCCAGGATCTCATTACGTCTCGGACTTTAATCGGAATCTCTCCAACCTCCAAAACCTCATCCTACAGATAAGAATAATCAAGACTAAGCGAAGCTTTAGTGAGGTGGGAATACACCACGTGTAAGCTGGACCACGGACTCGAACCGGGTACTATAGCTAATGAGTCAACCTATATGGGCTGGACCACGAACTCGAACTGGGTGCTGTAGCCAAAGGTCGGGCACGGGTGGACTGGACCACGGACTCTAACCGGGTACTGTAGCCAAAACCAGATCACAGGTAAGCTGGACCACGGACTTGAACCGGGTATTGTAGCTAAGCTTGGACATAAGTAAGCTGGAACACGGACTCTAACCGGGTACTGTAGGTAACAGAAAAGCAGGGCATTATGGATACAAGGTCATAAGTTGAGTTACCGACTATCACCGAAACGGCGTCGGAAAAGTACTGCGCAACGACATCCGAAATCTCGCAAGTCTATGGCAACACTAGTCTAAGCCTAGACTAAGGCCAAACATACTTCAAATCAATATTATCATATACACCACAAGATATGGATATTCAATAATATCAAGAGACATGCTGTCATAATCCAACACTTTCCCGAAATAAGGTCTAAGACAGGAACTATAGAAATTTAGCATGCTCAACACCCCAACCCCTCCATACTCAAGCAAATCAATAAAAAAGTGCCTAAACATGCTCAATCTCACGAGAGAAAGCCATAGCCTACTGAAAGCCAGGCCACGCGTGCTCCAACTCACGGTACCAGATCTTTCCCCTCCGAACGGTCTCCGAATGCTTCCCCACTAACAAAAGGTTAATCACCTCGTCATTACGAATATATTGACACTAAAATTGTATTTTTCGGAGACGGACCCAAAATCCAAACGAACGACCAGGCGACCGAATGGTCAGTGCCAGCAAGTCATAAATGACTTGGGGTCGCTACAGGAATGCTCTATACGAGGGAAAGAATTCTTTAATTTAAAAATGACCTGAAGGGTCATTACAATTCTAAAACCCAAGATGATCACATAAGATTATTAGAAAAATTCATACATATTATAGAATATTCAGGCATAAGCCTAAGTAAAAAGAAAGCCGACATAATGAAAAATCAAATAGAATTCTTAGGAATACAAATTGATAAAAACGGAATAAAAATGCAAACACATATAGTATAAAAAATAATTAACTCAAACGAACAACTAGACATAAAAAAAAAATTACAATCATTCTTAGGACTAGTAAATCAAGTAAGAGAATACATACCAAAATTAGCAGAGAATTTAAAACCATTACAACAAAAGTTAAAGAAAGATATAGAATATCAGTTTGATAAAAAAGACCAAATACAAATACAAAAGGTAAAATTATTATGTAAAAACTTACCTAAACTATACTTTCCAGATGAAAAAAAAATTACTTATATAATAGAATCAGATGCGAGTGAAAAAAGTTATGGAGGAATATTAAAATACAGATATGATGACACTACGATAGAACATCATTGCAGGTATTATTCAGGAACATTTAATAATACGGAAATAAAATGGGAAATAAATAGAAAAGAATTATATTCAGTATATAAGTGCTTATTATCATTTGAACCATATATTGTATATAACAAATTTATTATAAGAACAGATAATACACAAGTAAAATGGTGGCTAACAAGAAAAATACAAGATTCGGTAACAACAAAAGAAATAAGGAGATTGGTATTAAATATATTAAATTTCACATTTACAATTGAAGTAATAAAAAGCGATAAGAATGTTATTGCAGATTACTTATCAAGACAAAGCTACTCGGGCGAGGCGAGGAAGAAGATACAATTGAAAAGATACTCAAAGCCATTACTACACTTTATACAAAAGTGGATAGTATGGACAACAAGATACAAAAGCTAAAGACTAATGTAGATAATCTGAAGTCTAAAGCTAGTCAGCAGCATGACTATAAAAATGCGGAGCTACGTCAATCGAAAGACGAAAAAAATCCAGAGCTAAAAGGAGACGATGGGAAACTCCTTAAAACCCATAATGTTTGTTTAAATACAGCTGCAGGTACAAGCCAACGAGTTAGTGAAAAACATAAGAACTCAAACTTAAATCAGTTATTCGAAAAACCATTTACCCCAAGGCTAACACCAAAAAGTATATTGACTATAGAACCACAAACTTCTACATATGCGGATAGCATACACCATGACAAAAGAACATAAAACCATATTACGCGAACCTACATAGAAAACATATACAAAATCCAAACATTTTTAAATCTTAACCCCAGATCTACTACAACCCAAGAACCTAACCAGGATTATTTAACCCAAAAATTACAGGGTTATAATAAACTAATCGCACAACCAAAAACTAACGCCAACTTAGTAAGGACATGTTATAGCTATGGACTATTAAATACAGTATATACATATGATGGAGAAGAACTAAGTGGAATACCAGAACTACATAAAACATTTATTACTTATAAGAGAGTTACTAAGGAAAATCTATTCTATGTAAAATTTTATACGGCAACAGTAGAGATATTATACGAGGAAATAAAACCTCCGATACAAGTTGTAAAGATAGGTTTGACAAAAGATATGATAATACCAGAAGATATCGGACAGCAGTCAGAGATACAAAAAATTGAGATACCCAGTTTTTACACTAATAAGAGAATAATCGGTATATCAACTATCATCCAGGAGTTAGCTAACAATTATTTAAACGAAAACGCTATATGGAGCTACTATGCAAGAGACCAGCTAATGATTTATTCCAATTCTAGGGAGCTAAGGAAATCGAGATATGGATGAAGTCCAAAGATGGATTTTATTACTACTTAAGCCAGAAGGACGACCTACGACACGAGCACTAAAAGAAGGATTTATTTCGGCAGAATTATTAACGAGATATTGCAAGCTAATTGGTCACAAATACCCTGACCATATATGTTCAAAATGTAACAGAGAAGATAATATAATCCCAGATGTCCAGCTGGAATAAAGAGATAAGGAAGCAGATGATAAGAAGATAAGATGATGAAGATGAGATGCGGACAAAATAAAAAGATGAGATAAGAGTAAACTTATTTGTCTTGTAAAATAGTCAATAAAGTATGGTGTGAATAGTAGTGTGTCATAATAAGGATGGGCATGTGTAAGATGGTAGGGGGTGTAATTTATTAAGTGGACAAGTGTATGGTGTGTCATAAGTAGTAGGTATGTGTCATACTATTATATTGTTGACTATTATATTGTAAGTAGAGTAGTAAGGAAGAATCTCCTCTATATAAGGGAGGATATATGTAAAAGAAAGGCAGGCAACGCCTAAGTTAATAAAAACTTTCAACTTTCAACTTTCAAAAACTCTCTCCACTAAGATATAGAAATACTTAAAAGTTAATGGAAAAATCTGAAATCCAGTCAGATATTTCAGATAGCATGACCAAGCAAGAGGCAAAGGTATATTGTTCAAAAAATATGCAGAACTAATTTCATATATTCCTGAATATCATATATGTGATTGGATAAATTTATGTTAGTTATTAAGTATTAGAATTATTTGAATCATGATTTCTAGTTTATTAGCACACTGGAAACAGGGAGAAAACTTCTATACTATGTCATCCTAATGTTGAAACCGGTAGGCGAGGAAAGCCGTTTAGGGAGTAAACAAAGTTGAGGCGCTGATAAGAAGGAAGTATCCGCTAAAGTACGATGCTAGTAGTGACAGGAAAACATGATAAAGATAATCTAATTCATAATGATCTAATATGAATTTAATCAATTATGAATATGATAGGAAGGAATAATTTGAAATAAAAAACCTGCATAATGAAGAACATGACTACATACGAACATGATGAAATAATAAAAAACTATGAAACTTTAATCTTATATATACTTAACGGTATAAAAATAATTGAATTAAGAAAAATAATATGGGAAAAAATATTTAATGATTACGAATCAGAAGATATATTAAATCAAGAATGGTATGAAATAGATTTACAAGATCTATATTTAGATAATGAAAGAATAGAATGGTACGATTTAGAAATAAATTCGAGAATAAGATGAATTACGAATATTTACAATATTGGATAAAAGCTATGGAAGAAATAAAATTGTTAGAACAATTAATGGCGAAAAATTTATATATGTACCGAGAAACCCAAGATATGTTATATCTAGAATATATCATAAATAATATTAATGAAATATTCAGATTAAAACAACTATCGAAAGAATATTACAATAAATATTATTATATATTACCATGAATTTAGCACTACCAAAAAATAATATTAAAGAGATATCAAGATTGAGACACTTAGTAAAAAGACATTATAATAAAATCTTAAAAATAAGTTACTCACCTACCACACTACTATCTACCACACTACCACTTTCATGAATTCACCAACTACCAGTTCCGCTACGAAAAATGGTATCAGAATTTAGTGACTATGGGCTGTATAAAGCTACTATATGAATGAAAGTTCATCTCTTGCATAGCCTAAGGATCTACCCATATCTTAATTGTACTTTTTCAAGGATGATAATATGAATAAGATTAATGACTATCATCTGGGATTCGTACTTATCACCGAAAGGATTTTGAGATGGAGGTTGTAACACCTCGGACTTCAAAAAGGAAAAGATTGCATTAAATTGCAACAATATGTTCAAGTCTACGATTTGTAGGACTTTCTATAAGCTGTAAACCAGTCACATAGAAAGAGAGAGAAAATGTTTTTAAAAATCAAGTATGACGCCCCTTTCTACATTTTACCGGTATGGTACGTCAAATGATCTACAAGTCGTAGATGGGTCTCATAGGTAGGTCCATGGCTTAGTGAAATTTTAAGGCCAAAAGTTATTTTCTGCGGTTGGTGTCTACAGACCATAGAAAATTCTATGGGACATACACAGGCCTCGTCAACGTCAATCCAAAAATTAAAGTTTCTAAACTTTTCTACAGTAGAAGGGTTTGACAGTTATTTTTAAGGGGTTTTTGGGTCTTTTCCTAATTGTTCTAAACCAATATTATATCGCTTTGTCTTCTACCCTAAGCCATATATAAAGATTTTAAGTCCTAAAACTACCCACTTAAAACCCCATTCTCCTAATTCCCCAAAACCTAACAAATTTCACTCTCGAATTTCCTCTCAACATAAGGAAGAAAAAGAAAATAGCTAGGGTTCAGTCCAAGTCTCCAATTCATTATTCATCTTGGGCATTGAGTAACAAGGTATGTGGATATTCACCCATGTAGTTCATTCCTCCATGGGGTCCCCAAAGCTTCCAACTTCTCAATTCAATTTCAATTGACCAAGTTAGGTTTTCAATTAAATTGTGTTTCATTCAATTATGATTTATTATTGTTAACTAAGTCTTCTAATGCCTTATTTAATGTTAATTTGGAATTCAGAAAGTACAACCTCACATCCTAACTATCAAAACATTATTAATTTGTCATCATTTGCTAATTAAGAGTAGTGAAAAAAATATCATTATTAAACAGTTATCACTCATTACAATGTAGTTCTCACATTTTATGTGCTCATATGAAGTATGGTCATGTCGGATTTTCACTTTATAATGAACCTGGCCAGTAATTTGTATTGAGTTCGTTGCAACTCCTCGATCGTAATTAAGGAATTCAAGTGCAATTGTTGGACTTCAAATTCTACTTTTAGCTAAATAAAATATGACTATTTAGTTACCTTTTACTATTTAATAATTAAATATTCAATTAGATTTAATTCAGTGTAAAGGTAAAATGATAATTCAACTTTGCACTTTGAAGTTTCCCGCTATTAATAATATATGATATGATGATATAAGATGATGTTAATTTCATAACGAATCTCAATCAAACACAATTATATAGATGGTTCGTTAGCTAAATTTATTTGTAAAGAAATGGATATTTTAAACTATATACCCCCTAAAAGGTAAAATGACATAAAATAATTACTCCATCAAATTTATATGACTCACTTAACTTTTTAATCAATCGTAAAAGAAATAATACATTTCTATATGTAGTAAAAATTAATCTTCATTCCTACTTATATGATGTAGTTTGACTCAACATGAAATTTAAGAAATTTATAGTCTAAAATAAGTCATAAATATTTGTGTGACTACAAATTATTTTATTATGTGTAAAATGAAAATTTTAGAGTTAAATTTTTTACTAATATAAAAAGGTGTCAGTCCTTTTGAGAGTGGCAATAAGCATCAAATTGTGAGAAAAATGGGGAAGAAGCTGCTGGAGAAATTAGAAAGATAATAAAGTGGGAATTGAATTCAAAAAATAAATATATATACATAAAAAGAATTGATTAATGATAATTGTCTTTTCAACATTTTTTGTTCTATTGGGCCCTCAAATTTTACTTTTGACACGCGTGACTTCGGTGAATTTCACGCATTTTGCTAAGTAGGATTCAAGTTTTTTTGTGTTTAAGCTTTTGATAGTTAAAGTATCTACTTGTGCACTGACAAGATTAAAGGTTAAAATTGTGAGTTAAAACCAATTTAAATGTCCAATTTATGTATTATGTCTTTAATAAGTTGTGCCGAGTTTATTGAAAAATTGTCTTTACCAGCCAAATTTGCAGATTCTCTAGGGTTTGTCAAAAATTAGATTGATTAACACTCGGTATATCTAAAAGCCACAAAAAGAATTGTTTTTTGGTGGAAATTCAATAATGACCACTCTATGTAGTTCACCATTGCTTTCTTTTGCCGGTAAAGTACTTTTAATTAAATACTTATGCATTATTTCCATGATTGGCTTCATTCATATTATGTGTATAGGTATGTGTGGGTGGGGCGGAGGAGGGAGGGTATGTATGATAATGTCTGTGATCATGTACATATAACCCCTTTTTATATGTATTGATTATAGATGGCTTCAGAATTAGAAGGATTTAGTTATCTTGTTGAGTTCATGTCTTGCTATGTTGATTCAGGATATTAAAATCTTTATAAAGATACCTTTAAATAATACATCTATAAATTCCATTTGACTGATGAATACTTTAGGTTTTTGAAGCTTTAGTTGTGAGATGTATTTTTAAATTTTATGGTACTTGTTATTACGAAGAAGAAAACAGTTCCGTTTTTTAAACTTGATTTGAAATTTTGTTACTTCTGTTAAAAAAGAAATATTTTTTTAGAACCATAAATTAGTGTCCATTACCCAATATCCATTGTGATTCCTATAGACTCATCCAAATCCACCTGGCCTCGGGTTGTTTTTCTGAACCCATTTGTGTTCAGGTTGTACTTTCCTATAGAAGGCGGCTCCCATTTGAAATGGATGAGAACTTTCTAAATTTTGGAATCACTGTTGTTGGTTATCATCAAATGAGACTCAGTGGATTGAGCAATATTATTTTCCATAAGTATACCTTCCTTATTCTTATTGAAAAAGCATATCAATTTTTTAGCCAGGTGCTACACATGTAATAAGGAATCATAGTATCCCAAGGTAACCAATTATTGTAAGGCTTGCATTGAAGGATTTTCTAAAGGCCTAACTAGATTATCAGTATTAATTGATTCAGTGTTAATGTTTTGGACTAAGGTGCTCTTCCCTGCTATTGTAAACCTAGAAGGTGATAGTGTTAAGGAAGGAGAAGAAGATATATTTGATATCTTCAGTAGGTGAGTAATAGTATAAACAATTAGGGCTGATGTTCAATCCTATTCAATAAAGGAAGTGTGTTCATTGGAAGTCTACCATGAGGAGAATCTATAGGAAGGTTTGATCTTAGCTTGTTGAGGGCTTGGACAATCCGAATCTTGTTGAAATTTTTATTGGCCCTTATGTCTTTTCGTTGATGGAGTTTTTGATATGGTTGTTGGCTCTGCTAGTAAAGAAGAGACTATTACTAGTAAGGCTCGATATGAACTTAATTATCTTTCTTGGTATTTTTTTTTTTGGGGGGGGGGGGGGGGGGGTCAAAGGTTAGGTCCTTAGAGATTTAAAGGTCCTTCTCATCATTCCGCTAAAGATCACCAGGTTCTCATCTTCTCTTGTAGGTGTCCCCTGGATGGTGCTTCTAATAGAGCTTAATTTAGGAATCCATGTGTCACTTAGAAATCTCACCATGTTCCTTTCACATGATCTATATTCCCCAGAAATCCCACTAGTAGAGGATTGGGTTCGGTAGTCTAATCTGAGTTCTTTAGTGAGATTTTTATGCTCAATTTTTTGGTTTTCTGAAGCACTAGAATAGAAGGCTTGTGCATATTGACCATGACATCACATTGTCGGTGTAAGCTCACAATATGTTGTTGTTCAATAGCTTTGATGGAGTTAGTAGTTGGTCCTACCAGCCTTGCCATTTCCCCACTTGGATAGGTTTTTTCAACTCCCTCAATAAATTGAGGGTAACAACTGTTGGGATTAGCTCCAACTTGTTCCTCTAGTTCAAGATGCACAATGGGGACAATTGAAATAGTAGTTGTTCTATATACTCTATTAATTCTTTGAGATGTAGCTTCTCTAAAATAAAAGCCTTTGTGTTTTGTCTCCTAAAGGTTGCTAAGATACGTTCCAACTACTCGTTGATTCTTCTTAGGGTTAATGAAGTAATGGTTATTCCCTTTCTAGGTTATTTTCCCCTAGAGGGAACATTTGTATTTGAATCGTGTGGGAGGATTTCAGAGATATCCATGGGAAAAAAGAGGACTCTATGAATTGGACATATGTGGGAGGATCACAAAGAATGGGAGATATCTCGCTATGGCATTGTCTAGTCCTTCGTTAATTGGGCTAGGTTTGTTGGGTCTAGAAGAATCAAAACCACTAGTATATTTTCAATTTTAGATTGACGGCTAGAGACCCGCCTTGCACCACAACTCTAACCAAAAAGTTTGACTATGTGGTTTGGAAGGAATGATGCTATAATAAGCACTAGTGGATCGCTTAGTAGCTATTGAGAAGAGGATAAGTGGTTCACAAATGTTGGAGGTTGTGGAGATTGGGGTGGTCTTAGGGGTTTCAAATATATGTTGCCAACTTTCTTTACGATAAAGAGTAAGAAGGGTGGAGAAACTGATGCAACAACCATGGGCACTTCAATTGATCTGGTGTGGATATTATTCCTTGTTGAGTAGGAATTACTCTAGTTGAGGGGAGGGGGAAGGGGCAGAGGCTTCCATGGGAGACTCAGTAGGATGAGAGTGGGTGGTTAGCTCCTTGGCCCCTTCATATTAAGGGATTTTTTTAGGGTATTTGTCGAATACCTTTTGAATTTGGGGGTTGCCTGCAGAGGCATTTTGGGGGTTCATCAAAGTCCCCTCATTTAGTGTGCTATTAAGAGATTAGTAGACCATGGGATCGTGTTTCACGGACCTTTTTTGCATTCCCTTTTTCTAGTCTAATTTCACTAGGAATGATTTTCCATCCATCTTCCATTATTTGATTAAAATAGTGTCTAATGTGATTGGAGTATTCTTGGTAGGGTTGATCCATTGTATACTTTTACATGTGTTTAAATATGTCCCTTGTGTACTTTTTTCTCTTTTACAAAATGTCCATTGAGCTTAAGCATTTTCTTTTCTTTTTTTTGTGGGGAGAGGGAGGGGGATATCATTTGTCATGTATCTATTGGTGTTTCCACCTTGGATATGAATGATGTGTGTTCATCAGAAATTCATCATCATAGCATTTATATATATCTATAATACTTTAAAAGTATAAACTCCTAACTTGAATGTTAAATTAATATAATATTTCTAACTTAGGTTGTGACTTTTTCGATGAGTTGTGACTTTTTTGATAAGTTGTGATTTTTTGATCAGTTGTGACTTTTCCAATCAGTTGTGACTTTCGATAAGTTGTGACTTTTCCAAAGGGTTGTGAGTTCTCGAAAAGGTCATGACTTTTCAGATAAGACAAAAAAAAAAAATTTGTTCATACTACCATTTTTTTACTATAATCGGGGGCCTTCCTCTCATTTTTCAACCACAATTTTTTTTAATCTTCTACTCTTCTTCTTCTTGCTTTTTAAAACTTTTTGAGTGATTTATTGTCATTGAGGGAGTTCAAAGTTTAGCGGAATATGAGGTACCACTATTCTGATAATGTAAGTCGTTCTATCCTAAGATGGTATATTCCATAACCTCGAGTACTTGAGAAAAATAATTTGATGATATAACAATTATTTTTCTTGCTTAATGTATACATTAGTATGTAATGTTCCAATATATGAAGTTAACATGATGTAGTCTAAATTCATTTGTTTTTGTTAACAATTTCTCTTTTAATGTAGATGTATGCTACTAAATATCTTTTTCAAAATTTAGAGAATTGTCACGATTTGTTTTTGATGCTCAAGACAAAATAATGACTTTATATATCAATGCTATTATGTGATTTAGACTCTCATGAAATTTGCTTTAAAATAGTAATTACTATATAAACATTGCCCTTTTGTTTTACTTATTTACTATTTCTTAATATTTCAATATTTTAGACGAAGAAAAGTTCATATGACTTGTAATAATGTCAGTTGAAGTTTGTATTATTTTATTTTTTATTATTTATTTAATAGTTAATTATATGAGATAAATATTTTCATTAATGCAAATATATATTTATATTTGGGTAGGTATTTGTCTTTAAATTAAAGCATTATATATGTCACAAATATTTTATCAAGTTAACTAGATCTTCTAACTTCAAAATATATTATTTTAAAATGTTTCGAGTTTTTTTTTTTTAAAAAAAAAACTCACAACCAATGTGAAAACCTGTGAATATATAAAATGTAGTTGTTTTCTTCACATGTTCATATAACATCTAAACAATTTAACGTAAAATACACATGCAAAGCACATCTGGTTAGATAACAAGAAAAATACAAAACAAATATTGTCTATAAGGTAATATTAGTAAGATAAGACTAATTACATGATTAACCTCATCAAATTGAAATAAATATTTATATTATTGCATTTAACTAATAAATTTTTTCATTGACCATATTCATAGGTTAGCGTGAATAAGAAATATATATGACAATTCACGTTGAACATTCACAAAAGAATCTGCAATATTATTTTTTGCTAAGCTTATTATTCAAATCTTCACTTAAATAAACAATACTATTTACTATAACATATATTTTGGAATTGATAATCACATGCAACACACGTGTCAAAAAACTAATATATTATTAAAAGTGCAAAGCTTCAACCTTTAAAATTGGATTACTATTTTTTCCCTCCATAAAATAAAATATGATTAATTATCTAATAATTTTATTTGTATAATGAAAGAATTTGAAGTCCAATGGTTGTACTTTAATTCCTTAATTATGACATTATAAATTTCCTTAGTTATTTCTATATATTTTACTATGATATATATTAGTAAATTCAAAACAGTTTATTTAATTACATTCTCTTAATTACTAAAATAAAACTTTAGAATCAGAAATAAAAGAGGGAGAATTGAATCATTTTTCTGCTAAGACAAAATTTTCAGCAGTCAAAACTCTTCACTTCCTCTTCTATTTCCTACATTAATATTCAATTCATCTGTTATCTTTCAATCTTTTCCGTCCCTTATAAATTTAATTACATAATTTTTTAACTCCGAAAGATTATTTAATGAACATTATTATACATTCGTATATTAGTAGCATAGACCAATATAAGTTCATATATATGGATAGTTTTTGAGGTGTGCAAGATGTAAATTTCATATTTTGCCCAACACTTGTTACAATATCTTGAATTCAGTTTGAAGTCATGATTTTGAATTTTTGATATGCTAATTTTCTTTACATTATGCGTGATTGTTTTATTAATTTTTTTTTTTTTTGTCTCATGCTTAAATTTTATTGTTCTATCTATTGTTTTTTTTTTTGTGCTTCCATTAGCGCATTCTTTTTTTTTTTTTAATTATTGTTGTTAAATGATATGTAAGAATTTACAAATTATATTTTGTATCTTTTCTACTTTTGTTTTTTCTTTTCATACTGATTTGATATGCGATATTTGATTCGAAAATCTTTTGAAAATATGTTTTCTTCCTCGATGCGTTATACTGTAAGTTGTCATGTAAACTATTACTATATTAAGAACAAAGTTACATTGTTGGGTTTGAACAAACACTATAAAATGAAAAAAATAAAAATAAAGATAAACTATTTAGATATGTTTTCTTTGTGAGTATGATTGTTAATTTGACTTATGATTTGTGATCTTCTCTTAAATGCTTCAAAAATTTAATATTATTGTTTTGAATACTACATATGGATATACGCGCAAAGAACATGATGAGAGACTACTCTAATAATAGGCGTGCAATTGCTCAATATGTGGCCTAGCCTCCCACAACCAATGCATACGATTCCATCCCCTAAATAAATCGCTTTTTCCTTATGCAATCCAATAGTGAAATCGATTAGTCCTCACCCGAATTTTTAGTGGAACCTGAATACAGATTCTTTCATACCTTCCCCTTAGAGTAGTTGATCTGCAGGTATCAATTTCATTAGTGATACCAATTTTATCCCAACTTTTTCTAGGATTATATCATATAACTTTGTTGGTAATTGGGCCTCACTCTAGGTTCTCGCTGTGAATATACAAGAAATGTGTAATTATTTCTTGACTAGGGTATTTTGTACGTTCTCTTTTTTAGAAAGACATAATTATTTCTCATTTGTAGAGTGAAATAAAATGAAATGAACTTTCAATCAAGATTTTTCTGGTAAGACAATTCCTCAAATCCTGAATATGTGCTCCAAATCTTAATGTATAGACTTATATGGAGGAGTAAAGATAGTATGATCCAGATCGACGTTATGCGTTAACATAGCTGCTTCAGGAACTAAATTTAGTTCCTCTTCTTTTTTTTCACAAATAGGAAGTTCCCCGCCACAACCCATGACCCTTCATATAGTGCCTTATGAATATTTACTTGATTGACTTTTGCTAATATAAAAGTCCTAGTCTGGGCCAGGGGAAATCTCAAATATGGGACGACAATGGCCTCCTCATATGCCAAGATTTTGGGGAACCCCCAAACACTTAGGATGACACCCTAAACCAATTTGGTAATTCCTATTTTTATTTGATCTCTCTCTCTCGATGTATTCAGTGTGCCAAATAAATGTTCAATCTTTCTTTTCCATCAAATAGGAAGATTGTTGAGACGTTTCTAATAAAATACTTATGAAATTCATAGACAAACTTAGAAAGCCTGTCCCATTCTTGTTGATTTTTACTTCCGTTTTTTCAGAGGCCTTTACAATTTGCTAATTTTTGAATATATTCATTTTTTGGAAATTTGAATATAGAGATTCTAAATAAACATGGTAAGATTTAGAAGGTGATATGCAATTATTTTATTTAGATAGAACAACACCATGGTTAGATTTAGAAACATCTAATCCCTTTAATTCAATAGATCGAACGGTATAATGTTAGATAGTATTGTAAGTTCCCCTCTATCTTATCAATACCCTTATCTTATAACTAATTAGGTTTAGTTTCCGTGAAGTTCAGAATCTTTCATGGGTTCTTGTTTGTGCTTTTCTAGTGTTTGCGGAAATCAGATAGTGCATTAATTAATGATATTCATAAAAAAAAATGCAATCAAACCTACATTTCATACTTAATCTGGCTTGCCTTTCATTTTTTAAGTCATTATTTGGATAACTACTACTCTCTCAATTTCAAAATAAGTGAATTGTTGAGACTATTTTATTTTAATCCAAACGTTTGAGGCTTAAAGCCTCATTTATTACCATTTAAAATCTGTACACAATCAGGCCCAAAAATTGGCCCAAATAGAGCGAAGAAAAGTCAAAATCTGAAAGAGACAAAACAATAACTTGGTAAGCAGCAGCACTTTCGTAAAAGACTCATGGATGAAGATGAAGAGGCGTAGAGGCACCAGCGATGTTGTTGGTCCAATTTCTCCACAAATCTCTGCTACCTCGCATAAACAAGGAATCTCACAAGTCTTTAAGCTCCATGAGGTGAACTTCCACTACTAAAAAATTGCTTAAAAACGATGGACAGAAAAGCGACGGACGGCGTCGCTCCAAAAAGTGACGCCTTTTGCCACACTGTCCATCGTTTTTTAATAAAAATAATTATTTTTTAAATTATTTTACAAAAAGCGACAGACGGCATCTCTTAGTCCGTCAATTTTTTTCTCGGATTTTTTTGCGCTAAATATATATATAATTAATAATTATTTATTTAATATATATAGAGACGCCGTCCGTCGCTTTTTATTAAAAATAATTATATATAAATAAAAAAATAACCACATTGTCTGTCGTTTTTAATTTATTTTATTTTATTAATTAGTTTTTAAAAAAGTGAGGGACGACATCTGTTAGTCCGTCGCTTTTTGGTAAAAATATCTAGTCAACTATTTTAAAAAGCGACGGACAATGTCTCGTAGTCTGTCGCTTTTTGGTCAAAATGTTGGTCAACTATATTTAAAAAAAGCGACGGACTTAGAGACATTGTCCGTCGCTTTTTATTAAATATCTAAAAGACAAATTGTCATATTCTTATTTTCCTCTCTCTCTTCACTCTTTATATATATATATATATATATATATATATATATATATATATATATATATATCGGTCTCCCTAGCTCCCGTTGTCGTCGCCACCCTTCCCATCATTGGTCGGTCGCCAGTCACCGTCGCTGCAGCAGGTAGGGTTATGTTTTAGTTTTTTTTTTTTTAAATTCTAGTGATTATAATTGATTGTTTGTTAGTATATTTTTGTTTTTGTTTGTTAGGTTGTGTTATTCAATTGTTAATTTGATTTGATTATTGTTAGTTAGGTATAGATAATTGAAGATTTTTATTTTAGGGTTTTTAAAAAAAAAAATTGGGCATTGTTAGTTAGTGAAGAATTAGCATTTTTGTATTTTAGGACTAGTTTAAACTTGAGAATATGTAATTTGAGGTTGAATTGGGATTTTTTGGATTTGATTGTAGGACAAGTTAGTAAAGTGTTTATAATTTGAAGTTAGAAATTTGTAATTGAAGTGTTATGAGTAGATGATGAATGTTTGAATGCCATGAATTTAGATGATGAATGCTTGAATGCCATGAACTTAGAACTTGAACTTGAACTTGAATTTAGAACTTGAAGTTGAACTTAGAATTTGAACGTGAACTTAGAACTTGAAATTAGAACTTGAACTTGAACTTGAACTTGAACTTAGAATTTGAAGTTAAATTTAGAACTTGAACTTGAAATTAGAAATTGAACTTGAACTTTGAATTTGAACTTGAACTTAGAACTTGAACTTGAACTTAGAACTTGAACTTGACCTTAGAATTTGAACTTGAACTTGAAATTATAACTTGAACTTGAACTTAGAACTTGAACTTGAACTTGAACTTGCACTTGAACTTGAACTTAGAACTTCAACTTAAAATTAGAACTTGAACTTAGAAATTGAACTTGAACTTAGACCTTGTACTTGAACTTAGAACTTGAACTTCCCCTTAGAATTTGAACTTGAACTTGAAATTAGAACTTGAACTTAGAACATGAACTTGAACTTGAAATTAGAAGTTGAAGTTGAATTTAGAACTTGAACTTAGAATTTGAACTTGAACTGGAAATTTGAACTTGAACTTAGAACTTGAACTTGAAATTAGAACTTGAACTTGAACTTAAAATTTAAAGTTGAACTTAGACTTGAACTTGAAATTAGAACTTGAACTTGAAACTAATTAGCTTGAATATATAACTAATTAAGTTTAGAAATTAGATATGAACTTGAATTGAAAACTTGAACTTATTAAAACTTGAATATATATATAAACTAATATTCTTGGATTTGAAGTTTATATTTAATTAATTTTAGAACTTTTCGTGCTAAGCAACTGAGGAAGCTCAACATCTAAAAAAGTTGATACAAGACTATATTGCTTCTTTCATCAAAGTAGGAGATACGGATCAGCACTCGACTTTCTTTATTTCGGTCAGCTTCTCGTAGGGACAGGCAAAATCAAGGTTTGTCATTAAGACCGAGTCGATGTCATCATCTCCGTAGGGCCTAAACTACCCCTACCCCATCACCGCATGCTTTTCGTCTCTAAAAGGTGCCTATCGTCCCTGCTTAAGGTTCAAGAGGCATTGGACCACTATTAGGGTGGATTTAAACTAAAATAAACTCTTAATAGGCCAACTAGACACCAAGTCAAACAAGTTGGATGATCATTTAGTGCGTAAAGTCTCATATTGGCCTCTAAATTTAATTAAACATGCTGACAAACACAAGTAATGTGACAGGATTTCATGTTAGGTGTGTGGCATACAAAGAAATAATTTATCAATATAATTAATTTAGAGGAAAAAATAAAATAAAATTACAAGTGTAGAAATATTCATATTTAATTTTAAGGAAGGCAGAAGAGTGATCTCAGATGCCGAAAAATATTTTTTAGAGCAGATTACACTACTATCAACTAACATGCTAAAAGTGAATCATTAATTTTTTTTTAAGCAAAAGAACAGTTTGTTAATGCAGAAGTTACTTATTTCGAGCATAGTTGGATTAGGGCATATTTTAGAGTAGCAGATTCATGCACAAATGGTTGGTTAATTTTCTCTTTAAATAAGATGTAATGAAACATTGGTAGCAAATGCATAAAAGTAACTCAATTATTTAACAAGCTAGCAATTAATTGATTTTATTTTAAGTAGCCAAAAATAATTGTAATGTAGAAATAGTTACCATTGGGCAACAAATATGCAGAGTTTCAATTCAGTTTTAAACATGCTGAAAATTATTAGAAAGCTATAGGCATGCTATTTAAGTGAACATGTTGATAATAATTACGAAAAGAAACTAACTGATTATAAAATTAAAATTAAATATTTAGAGCGGTTAATTAATAGATTGATAATATTAATCACTAAATGATCAACATGCCACGCTAACAATTATTTGAACCTATCTATTTAACAATCCAAAGATAATATGAGTCTTATAAGCTATTCAGATTATTTTAACATGTTAGATTTTTCATGAATCTGAATGATAGACTAACATTCAAGCCTATATGCATGGTTTCTATACCCAAGGAATATATTAAAATTATGTAACTCCTATAGGCATGGTATATAAGTGGGTTAATGCCGAAATTAGTAAAGCTCACATTAACAATTATGAAAAAAATTCAAGCTTACTATTTTCAATTCATTAGCATGCTGAAAAAAGTTTATTAAACATATAAAGGTTAAGATCTAGGTTATTAATATTTACTAAAGTTAGCCAACTCTCATTGATTCAAGCTAATTAATTAAATTACTAACAAGACAAACAAATAGTTGATTTTAAGTAGATTATTTAAGCGATTCCGACATATTGCATATTCTAATGATTTTAGTATTAGACAGATTATCTATAACAATCACACATAACAAAAATAAAAATAAAATGGTTAGCACATATATCCACCTCCCCTTAGACGATCCCCAAGTTATTTCATATATAGAGAGTTAGAGTTACTACACAATATTACAAACCAAAGTAAAGAACAAATGAATAAAATATACAACATTAAAATAAACATAATAGCTTCGTGTGAAATTCCCCTCTAGGAGATTCTTCAACATCTTGTTCAAATCCTGCTAGAAGGGATAATGTAACACACACACACACACACACACACACACACACATATATATATATATATATATATATATATATATAATGGCAAAATAATCGTATCATCAAATATTCATAGCAACAAATCACTTTTAACAAGACACGTTAGACATCAAAGCAAATAAAAATAATCATAGACATTATCACACATAGGAAGAATGAAAACTAACCCGTGCTTCCTTGTAAATTATTTCAAACATACAACCATGCATAATGCAACATAAAATTACACTAGTGAAGAGAACTAACCAATTAAGCAGAAAATAATTATCAGCAATACAGATGAATTTAACCCGATACTAGACCTGAACACAACAATATTGAGTAAAGATAGCACCTTGAATGTTCACCGGAAAACTTTTTCCTTTAAGTAAAGAGTGATATATTTTTTTTAGTATTTTTTCGTATGTCAGCCAAAATCAGGGTGTCAAATAATGAAGGGAAGGATCCATTTTATAATCACTAAGAGATGAACAAATAAGGAAAAGGAAGTCATTAATTAAATATTGATTTTCCTTATTGGAAAAGCACTGAATGGTCAAATTGTTGTTAATTTTTTTTTTTTTACCAAAACAAATAATACCAAACTAAATCCCTAACTAAGGTAAGGTTATACAACCACATAAGGTAAAAAAAAAAAATCCAACGGTCAAATGACATATTAATTTAAGGATGGCCAACATTATCCACCAATCAGAATATTCACTCATTCATGGATAATATAAATGTGACAAATAAGAATCAATCAAGACAAACATTAAGGGAAGGAGGGATCAATTATAAAATTATTTTCCGAAAATAAGAGAGTAAAATCAATCTAATCTTTACCAAATATAAACAAGTAATGAGAACGGATAAAAAATTTGTATTATGGGATGAGATCAGTTAATAGCAGTCACTAATATATAGAATTAAGCTGACAGATAAAATCTAAAGGAAAGAATAATTTACAACTCAATTCAAGCATTTATATATAGCAACATAATCAACCCGATTTACCAAATTTCTTGCAAATTACAATCAAATCAACAAGTATCACAATATTGATTATAAGCCATTAGCTAATATTAAGGAGCTTAATAAGAATTAACAGGAAACTCTTTGGTGAAGGTCGATAAATATTTTGGTCAAACAGGAAAGCCAAATCATATTAGCAGGAGCCATAACTTTATCAATATCGGCATACTAAACATCCAATTAGAGAGACTAAAACATATTCGAACATATAGCAAAGTGATAAAATTCTAGGCAGAAAATTAATTATAAGGATATGTTGATATGCCAGACATGAACAAACCTAAGAATTTTAATAAATCACAGGGATAAAATGCTTAAGTAACATTCCAGCAACCAACAAATCTAACATAGTGCAAGCAAGCAACAATCTATCATAAGTTCACTAGTTCATTGAGAATTCGAATGATAAATCGAACAAGAGAATAACCTGGACGGATCTATTGAGATTCGTCTTTTAACAAGCAAGAATTTTAACTATCAAGTTGACCCAAATCTTGATCGGAATCCTTGGTCAAAACTTGTTGTCTCCGTTGTTGTCCGTCGTTGCTGGACGGAGCAACTGTTTCTGTTGTTTTCTTACCGAGCTGCTGTTGCTGTTGTTGTTGTTGCTGTCACAGAGCTACTAGAGTTGCTGGATTTTGCCGGTGTCGCTGGTTACTGTTGCTTGTCGCTCTGACGGAGTTGTAGGAGTTGCTGCTTTTTGCCGATGTCGCTGGTTGCTGCTACTTGTTGGTAGCTTTTGTCCTCGCTGCAAAAAGGAGAAGATGGAGGGCGATGGAGCAGCGCCGGCTGCTGGTTGCTATCTCACTGGACGCTGTCCAGCTCTCGTCGACTTCTGGCGGTTGTTGTTCTCGCCGGTCAGCTGCTGGACGAAGAGAAGAGAAGAGAAGAGAAGAGAAGAGAGGAGGGAGAAGGGGAAGAGAGGAAGAACAACAAAATAGGGCTCATCGGATAGAGAGAGAGAGATAGAGCAGCGCTACCTCGCCGGAGCCACCGCCGGTCCTAGTCTGAGAAAAAGGGAGGAGGAGCAGCTCTAGAGAGAGAGGAGGAAGATAATGAAAACGTTTTTAGGGTTTTGGTTACTTTGATAGAAAATATGAAGGTTGAGGGATTTGATCCGAATCACAGAATTTGTTTAGATGAGCGGCTAGGATTTAATTTAAAAGATGGGCAGACGAGATTAGATCACTTGAAATCTGAATTTGGAATAAGAATAGGCTAAAATTGAAATGAGAATTTGAATTGAAGTGGCTAGAATTGAAATGAATTTGAATAGAATAGACTAAAAAATTAAATAATTAAGAGAAAATTTGAGAAAATGCTATCCAATTAAAATACCACATATATTAAAATATTTCTTATACAATATTTTAAAACATTTGAGTAAAATGATTATTTTTAGTTTAAGTATCGATAAAAGTAATTTAATAATATTTACAATAATTTTTGTAAAGCATGCATACTAAAATTTTTTTTTAGGCAAAATTGACTAAATTTTAAACTCAAAATATATTTAAAAATATGTATTTTAATTGAATAGCCTTCCCAAATGGGTTAAAGGTCGGTCAAAATTGGGTGTCAACAGCTGCCCCTTGGTTGCTTGAGAATGAAGAATGAATTGTTGAGCAACCAACGTTTACTTAGTAGCTGATTTTGTCCAACCGATGAGAGATGTCAGTGGGATCAATTGAAATGATGTAGAGTTGGAAAGGGTACGACCGAGACTTTTGTATTAAGCCGCCTATATATCTCTGGTTATACGAGAATCAGGTCGTGTGTAGTTCTAGACTCAGGAGCAGACGAAACTCTTAAGAATTGAAAGAGCGGCATGATATTCGAATGGGAACAATATCGGCTTGAATAGATAGGATTAGAGTAGCGAGAAAGAGCATAACGAAGCAATTTCCAGTTTAAAAGTGCAGAATCCGATGAGAAGCGGTAATATGAGTAGCCAAGGGTTAAATGAAAACGATAATATAAGTAGCAAAGAATTTGATAGGACCTTTGTTGTGATGGATGTAAGCATGATAATCGTAGCCAAGAGGGAGATTGATCTCGCCTGCAAAATGTTAGCCTCTGCAAATTTGTAGCTTATAATATTTTTAGAGAAAACATATCAAACAAACGATTAGAGGTAAACATGATGCAATTTCCCATATCGACAATGATGTTTGCCATAAGACTATGAAAATGATGTCTTAGGCTATGATGTCTAGGGCCATGGTACGCAAAAATTATATCCTCAGGTCATGCAAATGTTGTCTGTGGGCCATGAAAAATGATGCATTTAGACTATGACACCTTTGGATCATGATAAGAAGAAAGTAAATCCTTAGGCCATGAAATGATATCTGTAGGCACTGAAAAATGATGCCTTTAGACCATGACACCTTAGGAATAAAATAATGAGTAAAGAAAGTGTATCTGTAATTCGGGCATCTGTTGATACTTGTAGCTTGATTAGAATTTATTCGGGCATATGTAATTCTTGGGCACAATGCAAATTGGGCACATTCAGTCTTCGGGCACAATTTGATTTCGAGCACAATGCAATGACGTAATTCTAGGGCATATGCAATATCGAGCACAATGTAATCTCGGGCTCAATGCCGTCTTCAGGCACATGTAGTCATCGGGCACAATGCAATCTCGGGCTCAATGCAAATCTCGGGCATAATGCAATATTGGACACAATGCAATATCGGCTTAATGCAATCTTAGACACATGCAATCTCGGGCATAATGCAATCTCGAGCTCAATGCAATCTCAGGCTCAATGCAATATTGGGCATAATGCAATCTCAGGCACATGCAATGATATAATTCTCGGGCACATGCGATAGTTGATTGAGGGCATAGACCATCACTTTATTGGAAGGATTGAGTGTCATTTGTTGAAAAAATTCTAGGTTAGCATATTGTAGCTGGACCTTCCGTCCTAGTAAGGAGAGGTTTGTCGTTGAATAATGATTTATCTTTCATCATGTCGGAAGGACAGTAAGCCATATGCCTAGCGATTGTCGGGCTCAAAATAGCTTGGTCCTTCATCATGTTGGAAGGATATTATGCCATTTTATTGGTGATTAGGCTCAGTATAGAGTTGTTTGGTCCTTCGCCTTGTTGGAAGGACAGGATGCCAATGATTAGCTATTTGTTGGGCTCAATATGGTGGTACGCTGATCCTTCAAGCGATGTTAAAGCTGCTTCTAGTATATGTATCTGTATTTTCTGCATTCAGAGAAAAATAGTTAAAAGGGGAGGTTGATCCGTATCCCTGGTTCGGCACAGTATGCTCCTCTGATGTTTGTTAAAATGTCCTTTGAAGCGTTGTCAAAAAATTTGAGGTCCCCTAAAAAATTTCTGTCCCAGTATAGAACTTTTGCTATTCTAATTTTTGTTGTAGATTGCTGTGAATTTTTGAGACCTTCTCAAAAATTCTGCCCTAGTTATTAATTTGCGAGAAGAAATGATTTTGAAGGAATTTTTGAGTTCCTCTCAAAAATTCTGCCCCAGTTACTGATTTGCGAGAAGAAATGCTTTTGAAGGAATTTTTGAGTTTCTCTCAAAAAGTTCTACCCCAATATCCTCACTTGTAAGAATCCTTCTGATGGAATTTTTGAGACCCTCTAAAAAATTCTACCCCAGTTACACAGTCAAAAAGGTAAAATGGAATTTTTTATTATGATAAGACCGAACTCTAAAGGAGCGCCTACGTATCCCTTCTTAAACAGGAATCAGGTCTGACGTAGTTCCAACTACATAGAGCATAAGACAGAGCATTCTTACCCAATACTGAAAATGACAGATCTGACCAACATTATTGCCCATATGCTAATATGGGTACCTGAATGTAAAAAACATAAACTTAAATGGCGCAAGTCTCTTATTGGAAACTACTTCAAATGAGATTCGACATGTTTATTGTTGGGGTTCCTTTGGTGCAAAGCCCTCCAAGCATATGATCTTGGTATCAATCAATTGTTGAATCTTGTCTTTCAGATCACAACATTCTTCTATGGTATGTCCTTTCATCCCTGAGTGATAAGCGCAAACCTTGGAGGGTTCAATCCACCTTGCACGTGTATTCATCCTTATTTCACTAATAGGAGCGATGTGACCAGCAATCCTCAACTTTTCATAGAACTGATCTATAGGCTCAGTCAAAGGAGTGTAAATTTTGATGGGGTTCTTCTCAACATTGAATAGATTTTTGCGAATATGTCTTTGAGTGAGGGTTTTGACATTGTGAACAGGATAAGTAGGCTTTTGGTATGGAGGCAATTGATATGATATAAGCGGCGCACAATACCAAAGGACTTGGTGTAAATGTGTTTGATATTGAAGAACTTGTAAGGGAGGAGTCGGCAGACAGAGAGTACGATATGGAGGTCTGGAAACATAAGCATGTTGTTGAGGAGGGTATGGGTAATTTGGAAAGTGAGTGCTCCTTGGAGGCATTTGAATGGAGTTTGGTTGATTTTGAGAAGTGGGGTAAGTTGGTGGAGGATGAGAAATAGGGTGAGTGAGTGGAGGATCATCTTGGAGAGTGTCTTGACTCGTAACAAGCGGTTTATCTATGTTTGTCTCTAGAGTTGGATCGACAGAGAGTAACAACTTGGCCCACTTGCGCATATCATACACTTTTTCTTCTCATTCCCTTATTTTCTTTTCCAAACGTGAGATCAACTCGTCTGAAGGATGCTTCTTTCAATAGTCTTACCCATAATCTTCTCATTAGTCACTTTCCTCTTTCCTTTGCGATTCCCACTTGTAAGAGAAGGAAGAGCTCCCTTTGATCGTGTGTGGTGAGTCATGGTCTATAGATCAACCATTGGGGATGGGTGAAGACAAAAGTAAAAGCAGAAGAAACTCAAGTTAGAGCGCTGCATAAATTGAGATAGCAAACACATTGTTTTAAGATAAACGCCCTAAATGCAAGGAGCCTCGTTGAGCCATATGTAGGCCTAAGATGACCTATAAGTGATGCACAATAATTAATTCAAGCCTTATTTGCCAATTTTGAGTTTAGATTAAAAGAAATAAAGAAACTTTATTTATTTTAAAATTCAAACAATACCTCATAATTGAAAAACAAAAACTGAAATAAACTAAGGAAAATGGGGTAACAATGGGAAAATCATCCTAAATTTTGAAATCTTGAAGATATCGGTTCCAAGAGCTTGGCGCCAATTGACTTCTTGTATGGGGAGTGACTTCATGATCGATCTTCAACACGTTGCGTGCCCATATGTTTTCCCTTTCATCAGTAAGCCCATGGTATCCTTCCTCACTCAATTCTCTGTGTTTGACCTCCTTTAGGATCCATATGTAATACTCACATGTGCATAAGGCCTGTCGTGCACCCATAGGAATGGTCAACACTCGCTCCCATTATTTTTGACTTGTGATTTATCTAATCCAAATTCATACTTAAACTGCTCCATGTCAGATCGGAGTGGTATTACTTGAGTTTGCCCAAATTGACGAAGTACTCGAAGAGGAGCGTATGGTTGAACGCCCTTTAAGCCAATAAGCTCAATGAAGTAGCGGTCATCGCCTCTTACTATTGCATGAGGAGTGGACAACCAATTGACCTTCCATTGGATGCGGCCGCTTTCGAGCTCTATCAAAAATATCTGGCAGTCTACAATTCCTGCAGAGGCGTTAAAAGCTATCATTCTTCTTGGATGATTATCAATCTTGTTGCCATAACCAAGAAAAATGTCTACCACATCAGACCGTAGGTAGAAGTGTTCAATAACCCATAATTGTAGCAAAATGTTGCATCTCTCGAAAAACAATATATCGTTGATGCATGCTGGCAGACTCCTCAATATTTCTGCCAGGATCATTGGCACTATGGTTTTCTTAGGTTCGCCCTCCTTTTGAGCTAAATCTCGAACCACAAAACCCAATCTTGTGTCGATCCTTCCCCTTATTTTAGGAAAAACCAGGGATCCTAATAGGACAATGGGAAAGGCATTTAGACGATATGTTTCTCATTTCTCGATGGAGCACTCAAATTCATCGCTATAAGAGTAATAACTATCATCGCGGCCAAAGCATGAATACAGAAAGTCAAAGTCTATCCACCCAAGGTCTCAAGTAGGCAAGGTTGGATTTGACTTCATTCCTAGACTTTTTAGAAACTTCCTTGATGATGGCTTATATGGTACCATCATTTCACACTCGTAGTATGGCAGGTCGATGAAATCACTTATCTCCTCAATCGTTAGAACCAAGTCGAAATGCATGAATTTGAAGACGATCCTTATAGGGTCCCAAAATTCTAGCAAGACCCTAATCAAGTGAGGGTTTGGTATGACAAAGATGAGGTAGGTAAGACCTCACAACAATTGTTGAATCTCTCTTTTGCGGTCCCTCTTAATATCAATCCACCAGCTCCGTAGCTTATAGTGTACTTTTACGACCATTTGCGGGTTTGGGGAGTTGAAACCATCCATGAATCTGCAAACAAACACCGAACAACTTCTAAATTCCATTTTGGCAAAATTTGACTTAATTTAATTAACGTGATCACATTGACACATAAATATGTAATTTGTCTAAAGGGTGTTGGGGCCCTTTGGACGATAGGGCGGCTACTAATGGTGTAGATTGACACTAAGGGTCAAACCACCTAGGGCTTATGCATCATGTATGAGCTAATCAAGATTTCTAAGAGTTGGCTTGACACGGACTTGAAAGGGATTCTATGTGAGAAGGCTCGTGGTTTTCTGGTAGTAAAACTATTCGTTCTGTCCACGCATATGCCGACTCTCTATAATTAGGTGTTTGAAGAGAATTTGAGTAGTTGTGAGAGGTCCAAATGCACAACATCACGGTAACAAAAAAATAAAATAAAAAAAGGAAGAGGGTCCCAATTAGGGGAAGTATGAGCGAAATGTCAGTTTATCAAAGCGGTAACATTTAGTATTTATATTGAAAGCGGTAACATATAAACAATTTATGAAAATCGGTAAATAAATAAACAAGTAAATACATGCATAAGTAAAAGGAAATAAATATACAAATATATTAGATAATCAAGCAAGTAAGGAAAAGGGTACGGGATTACGCAGGCAAGTAAACAAATAAGGGAAAAAGGGAAAGGGTGAAATATGAAAATAAACCAATAAGGATAAAGGGAAAGGGGTGGAACATGGAAAACAGACAATAAATAAGGAAACAAATAAACAAGAAAAACGAATAACAACTTAACATGCTAATAACCAACAAACAATGAAATAACTAAGTAAACCCCATATAAAGCATGAAACACGTAATGGTAAGAACCTAATATTCCCAGCAGAGTCGCCATTCAGTCGCGCCCCGTTTTTCTCAAAATGGGTTTTGGTGCACGACCTAACAACTCTTTTGGGATTTGGATTGAATTGAAGAGTCGCCACCTAACGAATTAAGGAGTGTTAGGGTACTTATCTAACCTAACTAATTCTAGCTAAGGTCAATGACCAAAGATCGGGTAAGGGTTCAAATTACCTCGAGGGGAAGGTATTAGGCATCCCTCGAGGTCCACAAATGTGGGTCCCGGCTGTATCTTATGCAATATGTGGGGGTTACAAGTAGCAAATAAGGTCACTTCATTTATTTTATATTTAATTAGCATGCTGACTAGGTGATAACTATAACTAATCAATTACGATTAATTAAGTTATTTTAATTAATTATTTAAGCATGCGAAACTAAGTAATAACATAATATTAAACAAATATTAAACAAGTTAATAAAGACATAAGCGAGGAGACAGAGCTTTTGCAAATATATATATAAGATAATTTTTATTATTTCAACCATATAACCATGCATAATTCAAAATAAAATTACACTAGTGAAGAGAACTAACCAATTAAGCAGAAAATAATTATCAGCAGTGCAGACGAACTTAACTCGATACTAGACTCGAACACAACAATATCGAGTAAAGATAGCACCTTGAATGTTCGCCGGAAAACTTTTTCCTTTAAGTAGAGAGTGATATATTTTTTTTAGTATTTTTTCGTATGTTAGCCAAAATAAGGGTGTCAAATAATGAAGGGAGGGATCCATTTTATAATCACTAAGAGATGAACAAATAAGGAAAAGGAAATCATTAATTAAATGTTGATTTTCCTTATTGGGAAAGAATTGAACAGTCAAATTGTTGTTAATTTTTTTTTTACCAAAAAAAAATAATACCAAACTAAATCCCTAACTAAGGTAAGGTGATACAACCACATAAGGTAAAAAAAAAAATCCAACGGTTAAACGACATATTAATTTAAGGATGGCCAAAATTATGCACCAATCAAAATATTCACTCATTCATGGATTACTATAAATGTGACAAGTAAGAATCAATCAAGAAAAATATTAAGGGAAGGAGGGATCAATTATAAAATTATTTTCCGAATATAAGAGAGTAAAATCAATCTAATCTTTACCAAATATAAACAAGTAATGAGAACGGATAAATAATCCAAATTACGACATGAGATCAATTAATAGCAGTCACTAATATATAGAATTAAGCAGACAAATAAAATCTAAAAGAAAGAATAATTTACAACTCAATTCAAGCATTTATATATAGCAACATAATCAACCCGATTTACCAAATTTCTTGCAAAATTACAATCAAATCAACAAGTATCACAATATTGATTATAAGCCATTAGCTATTTTATTAAGGAAAGCTTAACAAAGAATAAACATCCAATTACAGAACTCTTTGGTGAAGGTCGATAAATATTTTATTCAAACAAACCTAAGAATTTTAATAAATCATAGGGATAAAATCATATTAAGCGCAACCAACAAATCTAACAAAGTGCAAGCCATAGTTCACTAGTTTATCAATATCGGCATACTAAACATCCAAGTCTAGGGCTTAGAGACTAAAACATATTAGAACACATAGCAAAGTGATGAAATTCTAGATGAGCAAGCTCAAAATTAATTATAAGGATATATTGATATACATAATTAAAAAGGAAAACATGAACAAACCTAAGAATTTTAATAAATCATAGGGATAAAATGCATTAAGTAACATTGTACTAAATATATGGGATGCAAACAATGCAACAAATCTAACAAAGTGCAAGCAAGCAACAATCTATCATAAGTTCACTAGTTCATTGAGAATTCGAATGATAAATACAAACCCCTCGATATGGTTATACGGGCCTACTACCCCCTTACTAGGCAACCAAAAATACGGTTATATGGGCCTAGAATACTAGGCAACCAAGGTACCAACCCCTTGATACGGTTACTCGAGCCTACAACCCCCCGAGCTAGGCTTGGTCGACTCACACACTATATAGAGAAAATCATATACATGTATCCATTTCATCATCATTTCAATACTTATATAATCATCCGACTCATAAGACGTACATTGGACCTTCCATTTCATAAGAATTCTATAAATGACATTTTATCAAACATATGGTGGGCTACTTGTTCATGTAAATAAAATTTTCCAACCAATTTTCAAAATCCATATAAAAAGCCCACCAACAACATACATATATATATTACATATATAACTATCATAATTTGTTGACCCAAATCTTGATTGAAATAGACCTTAATAGGGTGTGTAGTAGTGATTCCATAATTCAAGAGTTCATAAATGATCATAAGGACCCATAAACTAAAATAGAGGATAAATGGTTGGACTTGTGGAAAGGAAGGTTTCCACAATCCATCAACTTTTGAAGATTGGAATCCATTGAGATTGAATCTTGAATCCGGAATTAAAGCTTGGGATTCTTGAATTTGGTGGATGATCTTGGTGGAATTTTTGGAGAGGTCTTAGAGAGAGTTTTTGGATGTTTTGAAGTTAAATGACTAAGTATGGATATGTCCCCTTTTTATAAAAAAGCGTCCCAACACTTAGAAAAAAAAATGAGGCGGGTGAACAGTGTTTTCGGCACTGGAATTTGCATTTTCTGCCGGACAGGTTTTACGAAAACGGTCATAACTCCTTCATCCTAACTCGGAATGAGGTGAAACAAATTGCGTTGGAAAGATAACTCATTCTAAAATTCGGGTTAGACCCATTTCCCACTCAATTTGATCCCCTGAATAAGAATATGAAGTCAAATTTTCGAAATGATGCACAAATTTTGAGATATATGGAAATTACAATTTTAGGTGTTTCCGAAGCACATTTTCGGGCATTTTTGGGGTCGTTTCACAAGTTGACCCAAATCTTGATTGAAATCCTTGGTCGGAACTTGCTATCTTGTTTTCACACCTGGTTTTTGATTTTCGGTGTCGCTTGTTGCTATCACGGAGCTGCTGAAGTTGCTGGTTTTTGTCGGTGTCGCTGGTTACTGCTGCTTGTTGGCAGCTTTTGTCCTCACTGCAAAAAGGAGAAGATGGATGGCGATGGAGCAGCTCCGACTGCTGGTTGCTATCTCGCTGGACGCTGTCCAGCTCTCGCCAGCTGCTGGCTGTTGTTGTTCTCGTCGAATAGAGAGAGCAACGAGCTGTGCAGCGCTGCCTCACCGTATCCACTGTCGGTCCTAGTCGGAGAAGAAGGGAGGAGGAGCGGCGCTAGAGAGAGGGGAGGAAGATAATGAAAACGTTTTTAGGGTTTTGGTTACTTTGATAGAAAAGAGGAAGGTGGAGGGATTTGATCCGAACTGTACAATTAGTTTAGATGAGCGGCTAGGATTTAATTTAAAAGATGGGCGAACGAGATTAGATCACTTGAAATCTGAATTTGGAATAAAAATAGGCTAAATTTGAAATGAACAAAGGCTATAATTGAAATGAGAATTTAAATTGAAGTGGTTAGAATTGAAATGAATTTGAATAGAATAGGCTAAAAATTAAATAATTGAGAGAAAATTTGAGCAAATACTATTCAATTAAAATACCACATATATGAAAATATTTCTTATACAATATTTCAAAACATTTGAGTAAAATGATTATTTTGAGTTTAAGTATCGATAAAAGTAATTTAATAATATTTACAATAATTTTTGTAAAGCATGCATACTAAATTTTTGTTTTAGACAAAATCGACTAAACTCTAAACTCAAAATATATTTAAAAATACGTATTTTAATTGAATAGCCTTCCCAAAAGGGTTAAAGGTCGATCAAAATTGGGTGTCAACAATCTCTATTCCTACAATCAATCGGACCACGTTTGTAACTTCGTAATTTAATTCAAACTTGTACCGCACCTAGTGGGTTCGACCCGAACTCTTTGTTGGGTTTTATACTAGATTATGATCGCCTACACCTAGTATTGAATGAGGTGTAGTTGAATGTTTATAAAAAATGACATCGCTTTCGGGGATGACGTGTAGTTGTTCTCTACGTATGAATGTTGATTTGTTTATTGTGTGGTGTTTCGTTTGCCCGTATTTAGTTTAAATCAATGTTAATCGATCTTAATTTGTGAAATCCCATGCCTAAGCATGTTAAATTTGTTGGATTGTGTTGAATTTGTTGTGGGTCTAGTGGGGGTGAAGTCTGAGTAACCCCGAATTATGCTAATTGTCATATTTTTCCCAATGATAGAGAGGTTGACGTCATTCTTATGGGCAAAAGACGTCAATTGGCCAATTTTAGCCAAATCGGGGAAAGTTTGAGTATCCTGTGGGCAAGATAGTATGGGTCTAAGTCTAATTGCATGGAACAATAGTTTAATTTGTTTTTCATGAGCTGTAGGTTATAATTTGAAGGTTGGGGTAGAAATCTGGCAGGTTGGACTATTCGGTGAGTTGGGTCGAGCCCGCTAGTGGTTTGGCGGTTCGCCTAAAGTCCCCTCGATCGCCTTTTAACTCTCTATTTTTTGGTTTGAGTTTTGTAACTTTTGGCAATATGCCTGAGCTCGTCGAGTTCACTCGGCGACTCGGCGACTCGGCAAAAGTCCCTTCTATGCCCCTAAGTAATGAAATTGTTTGTAACATTCGGCGAACCACTTCTAGTTCGTCGAATGGTGTTGGCGATCCACCGATTGGCCCTAGACATCGCCAACCTGTTTTTATTTTCAAAAGATTTTACTCAGGAACTTTTGGTGAGCCCAACTTAGCTTGCCAAAGGGGTTTGCCGACTCGCCGAATAGTTCAATGACTCATCGAACGGTTCATTGAGTC
The DNA here is from genome assembly GCA_029007595.1 of Solanum commersonii. NCBI lineage: Eukaryota > Viridiplantae > Streptophyta > Magnoliopsida > Solanales > Solanaceae > Solanum > Solanum commersonii. Next base: position 965,839 of record JAJTWQ010000088.1, read on the forward strand.
TTTCTGTCTAGTTATCAAACTTTGAATTCTTTTTTGAATTGCATCTAGCGTGTGTTGTTTTGTGTTGTAGAAATAGCAAGACCTAGAGTTTGAGGAAGGAATCAACCGCCCCAAAAGCAGGCTCGAGGGATAGTTATCAACGAGGAGGTTACTGCCTTCTGGGCCCTAGCTAACAAACTTCCTCCAAAAGGGGGAAAGGGAAAAGGCCCTGTGCAACCCATACCAGTGGAGGAGAGCTCAGACATTGACAGAGTCCATGCCGCTAACCTCACTACTTCTGAGAGTGAGGGCTACTCTGAGGGCAGTTCTCTGGCCTACGTATTTGAGCTGAAAGATGACCAGCTCCTACATGCTAGGAAAGCAGAGCTACACTCTAAGTCCATGAATGATCTATCTAGGTCTTAGTGCCTCCTACACCTCCTTCTCCAACTCTAGCTCGTACAGTAGTGTAGGCCCCTTTGCCAACTTAGGTCCCTCAACCCCGGTCACTCAAAAGACTAAAGGCCGAGGGTTTGAGGACAGTTCTGGAAGAGAAGCGGTTCTCTACCGATGGTGTGGTAGACCGTTATCTCGAAATGTGAACACCTTAAAGTTCCATAGGTTTGAGATTTTCACTTAGCTCCGAGGTCCTTACATCCTTACTTGGGTTCGATAGTTCTATTTTGCTTATGAGGAGCTGGTACCGAAAGGGAAAAAGAAGGTTAGCACATTCAAGCTAGATGACTTTGTGGTTGTTCGGAGGAAGAAGGTAAAATGTTGTTCAACATGGAGATTAATGAGGTACTCGGGTATTCACGGGACTTTATGCATGATTATATTGACCTTATCAAGAAAAATACCCTAGATGACCTAAAGGGTTGGTTGGCATCCCTAATTTCCTATATGACACCGTGGTGGATCGAGGCCGGTGCACCGATTGAGAAGAACGACCTGAACATGGCTACCAAATATAGGTTCGGGTTTATTAGCAGCATCATCAGGCCTTCGCAAAATAAGTCAATCCTCCAACATCGAAAGGCTCTATGTCTAGGTTCTATTATGGATCGACAAAGGTTGAACTTGAATTTGATCATTGAGCAAGAGATGTCCATGAGGGCCAAGCAGAGTTAGACCTCCCTTCTATTTTTGGTGCTGATAACTGAGTTGTGTAGGCGGGCCCGTGTCCCTATGATTGAGAAGAAGGATATAGAGGTGAAACCCATTTCCTCTACTGACATTTGGCGTAATAGGGCCGATAGAAGGAGGGCTGCACCGGTGGATACGTCTCATGTAGTTGATGTTGACATAATGCCGACTGAGGCAATACTACCCCCTCAGGCAAGTGAGCCGATAGGTACCTCTGGTCCTTCTACTTGTATCACTCCTAGTTCTACTGTTGCACCACTTCCCACTATTTCTGTTGTTGTTGTTACCTCCCGCCCCACTATCACCCAGGCTATATTGTACAAGATAGGACATCTCGCTTATTCTGCTGATGTGCGTGCCTCCTGGGTAGAGGTCGTTGTGCCTGAGATGATAGAATGGGCGATTTATGCTGCCTTAGCCCCAATTAGGGCTGAGATGAGAGAGAATCGGGAGTTGATTTATTTCCACAGGATAACTCTGGATGCCCTTACAGTGAGGGTTGAGGCTTCTGAGCAGGACTGAGATGATTCTGCTACTTTAAGTCCTTGAAGGCCGATGTTGTTGGGTTGAGCAAAGATTTGGATGAGCATAGATATTCTTGCCAATACAGTTAAGATCCCCGAGATCCCAAGTGCAGATATTCCTTCCAATTTTGAGATTCCTCAAACTACTACAACCGGAGATGTTGATAGAGAGGACACATTTGTGGAGTCTAAGGCTGAGACGGATGAAGAGGAGCTTGGTGTTTGAGACACAATTGTATGATGATCTAGCAGATTTGGAGGGTGCCATGGTTGAGACAGTTGTGCAAGCATCACTTAGAGAGACATCGATGGTGGGCTCTAGTGGAGCAAAAAATACTGCTGAGACGGACACTGATGCCTAGACTAATGGAGTCACGGAAATGCAGACTTCACCCAGGCTTAGCCTAGCAGGATGACCCTTTTGACTATTTTTTTTAATTATTTCTTTGCATTTGAGGACATCTACTAGATTAGTTTGGCGGGGTGAGGTATTTCTATTCCAACCTCTTTTGGGATATTTTGTGGATGTTTGCCATTGTTGTTTTGTAAATTTTGGATCGTATTTTGTGTTCATATATATATATATATATATATGGCTTTGATCTATTGTGTTTGTCCTTCGTTTTGATTTGTAAATGGTTTTGTACCGATTTTAAAAATTGCCACCTTTTTTGTGTTTAATTGTGGCTATTTTCTTGCAATTTTGAGTGTCAGTTGTGGTCAATACCGATTACTTGTATAGTGTTCTCAATTTAATGATACGAATGTATGGTTACGATGAGGCAAATTGAGTTACATAGGTCATATGTAAACTGTTGGTGTTTTTTAAAAATGGGACAACATAAAGAGATTGAAAATTTCTCTCAATTGATTGAAATGACTTTCAATAGCTTTCAATAATTTTATTAAGCATTGAGGGGCATTAAATAACCAACATAAAACACAAATCTGCATAATTTAAAATTTAAACAACCTAAAATATCTCAACAACATAAACAAACTAACTAAAATTCAAAATTCAAATTTATTCAAACTAAATAACTTATTTTGCTAAAAGGTACTGCAGTAACTAAAAGCAAATTTCAAAACTCCTTCTTTGCTTTAGTTACTGCAATTGAAAAAAATGCTCCTCCTCAATTTTTGCTTTGGTAGTTGATGTTGCATTTTTTTCATTGTTTTTGAACTTGCAAAATTTCTTCTTTTTTCTTTTTCTTCTTTTGAGTTTGTTCTTCAAAAACACATGCGATGACATTATCTTGTGTAGAAGTTTTTTTGAAAGTGCTTTAAGCTGAACTGTTGTATGATTTGCAGAGAGAGGTTGTAAGGGTCTTTCTTCCATCACAACCTCACATATCACATAGGTTTCAAAATATGGTTTTATTCTCACAGACCAAATTTGATAGTTTTCGTCTGCGAAAATTTGTGGGGAATTCAAAGAGAGACTGCTGCTTGACATTATTTTTTGGTTAAAAATTAATTTAGAAAAGTCCTTGTGTTGAAAAAAGCACGGCTTGAAAAGGTAACCTTGATAGGTTAAAATGGGTAGACCTGATGGGTTAAAAAGGTAGCCCTTATAGGTTAAAAATGTATGGTAGTTCTTTGAAAGATTTCACAGATTTCTTATGATCAATGAAGCTCTAATACCACTATTGGTGTTTTTTAAAAATGAGGCAACACAAAAAGATTGAAAATTTCTCTCATTGAATTGAAATGACTTTCAATAGCTTTCAATAATTTTATTAAGCATTAAGGGACATTAAATAGCCAACATAAAACACATAATCTGCATAATTTAAAATTTAAACAATCTAAAATATTTCAACAACATAAATAAACTAACTAAAATTCAAAATTCAAAATTATTCAAACTAAATAACTTATTTTGCTAAAAGTACTACAGTAACTAAAAACAAACTTCAACATGAACTCCTATCATCTCGTTGTGACTAGCTGATTGTTGAGTTGATCTCTTGTGATGATCATTACACGCTAGCTAAAAAGTGTAGAGTCTTGTTTGATAATAGGGTCGAATGCCATGTGCGGTGAGGTTGTATTAAATATTGTGTTTTATGATGCCTAGAACTTGCCCAGTTAGTCAAATTGTTTAATTGAAGAACTGATTGAAATGATCTTAGGAAAAATTTGGGAAGAGTTAACCAAAATTAATAGTATACCTCTTTGTGGACATCTTGTGAGAAGTGTGAACCTAGCTTGTCAGCCTTTTGAGCCAATCCTTTTCTTTGGAAGAAACTTGAACAACTTTGACCTCTTTGTCCTATCACCGATAACCTTCATAAAGTGTTGGGGGTGTGGTGAAAAAGAAGGAAAATCAAGGAATGTGAAAAATCTGCCTTCGAAGGATGGTGATAATTATAATTGAAAAAGAGATGAGTTTGTGAAATAAAGTGCGTGAAAGGAGCAAAAGAAATGGGGTATCAAATGAGTCATGCTTAAATGAATAATAGGGTGGATTGTGAACATCATAGAATGTGAAAGCGGAGGAGCAAAAGTGATTTGCAGGCCATACTTCATGAAGGTAGAAGTCACTAAACCAAAATGATCATACCTTTACACTCAGCCCCATTACAAGTCTTGAAAGACCTTTGTGATCTTAAGTGAGCTGAAAATAATTTTATTGGAAAATAAGGGCAAGCCTATGGGTGGAGACATGCATGTGTTCATCTTTGTCAGTGTGAGAGTTGTATTTGATTCTGAGATTATAAATTGTTGATGAATTTTGTGTGATCATGAAATCATTCTTGGTGTGAGGGCATTTCAATGTTTTTTATTGAGCTTGAACTTGCATTTGAAGCAATGATTGTGAGCTTGAGTATATTTGATAATGGTTAGTCACAATTTGAAAGTTATAGTGCACAATTGAACATTACGTGAGAATTTGAACCTCTTGGGTGCATTTGTGTTTAGTCTTGAGTAGCACTATTTGTAGACATTCTTGTTGAACTGATTGATCTTGAGTTTTACTTGAGGACAAGAAAAAGTTTAAGTTGGGGGTGTTGATGAGTCTGAGATTTCAACTCATTTAGGGCTTTCTCTTCATAGTTTTATTGTCCTCAATGCCTAATTTATGCTCTAAACTGAGGTTAAAGTGTTGATTTACAGCAATGAAGTCTAAGAAGCAAGGAAAGGACATTACCAGGTAAAAAAGAGCAAACAAAGGCAATCCTGGTGACCGCCAAGACCACTCGGTGAACCGCCGAGTGGCTCTTCAGCTCGCTAGAAGTTCCAACGTGCCAACACTGGGGAAGAACCAACTTGGCGATGGACATGGACAGTCGGTGGACCGCTGAATAGATCGGCGACCTTTATCCTGATCGCTTAAAATCACAAAACCCTGAGGTTAAAAAACCAAGGCAAACTGGCGATGTAAGGGTACCATTGGAGCATCACCGACTTGGTTGGCAATTCTCGACTAACTTCGCCTAATGGTCCTGAAAGCCAAACTTTGTGAAACTATAAATTGATTTTCAAAAAGAAGAAAAAGGGTGAACTCTAGAATCTAGTTTGAAATCCAGTTATTTTCCAAAGTAATTTTCCATAGTAGAACTTAGAGCTTTCTTTGGAGACTTTATTTTACTTGGTTTTGAGGAATTTGCAATCGGGTTTTTGAATTAATCAAAAACATTAATGTAAATAAAAGGGGTGACAACGAATGTCAAATGGGGGGGGGGGGGATTGATTTGTCAATAAGCAACTAAAATAATTACGAAAATAGGGGAATGAATAAGTAGAAAGGAATTCTTGGAGATGTGATCGATTATAGGCTAATTCGCTTTATGGGTAATTGTAATTTACTAACAATTGTTGAATCACCTTGGGTGGGCTAGACTAGAGATGCAATAGCTTTCTCTTGAACAACCATTACGATTGAAGCGAGTTCTTTCGAACCTCGACAACCTTAACATTATAAGCATCCCAATACCTCATTTTATCTACTCTTTCGAGCTAGATAGGTAGAATCGAGTTTAGGATTTACTCTCTCGAGTTGAACCCACAACAACCCAATAACTACAATCATCAATTGAAAACCTTAGTTCTAAACCTCTTTCATCAGCAAGCCCAAAGCACTAAGTTAGAATTGCATTTGCAACTACAATTTGTAGATTAATACAAAACTATTAATTAAACTCAGTACAAATAAGAATTTAAATCAGTAAACAACAATACCCATAGCTAATAAAAGAAAATAATCACATGATCACACCGTAAGAATTGAGGTTTTAGCCACACATCATAAAAAGGAAAAAAATGATTACCATTTATGTTATCCGTGAATCGAGTAATGGTTCATAAATCTCTACAATGCTTCAAATCAACTTAATTCGAAAACCCAATTGAAACTTCCTCAAAACCAAGTAAAAAAAAGTTTCCAAAGAAAGCTCCAAGTTCTAGTATAGAAAATTACTTAGGAAAATAACTTGATTTCACACTAGATTCCAGAGTTCACCCTTTTTGTGCTTTTTGAAATTCAATTTATAGTTTCCCAAATTTTGGCCTTCAGGACCATTAGACGAAGTTAGTTGAGCATCGCCAATAAAGTCAGTGATACACTAATGGTATCCTTCCATCGCTAGCTTTCCTTCGCTCTTTAACCTCAGGGTTCTGTGACATTAAGCCATCAAGATTGAGGTCGTCGATCCATTTAGCAATCCACCGACTGTCCATGTCCATCGCCAAGTTGGTTCTTCCCTAGGGCTGGCACACTGGAACTTTGGGTGAGCTGAAGAGCCACTCAGTGGCGCCGAGTGGTCTTGGCGATCACCAGGATTGCCTTTCTTCAACTTCTTCAGCTTTCTTTGCTTATTTTTGCCCGATAATGTCATTGCCTTTCTTTTTAACCTCCATTGCTACAAATCAACACTTTAACATCAGTTTAGAGCATAAATTAGACATTGAGGATATTAAAACTATGAAAACAAATACCTAAATGAGTCAAAATCTTTTACTCATCAACACCCAAAACTTAAACTTTTGCTTATCCTCAAGTAAAACTCAAAATCAATCAGTTTACAAATAGTGCTACTCAATACTCAACAAAAATGCACACTAGAGGTTCAAAATTTCGCATGCAATGTTCAATTGTGCATTCTAAGTTTCAAATTATGACTAACCATTCTCAAATATACTCAAGCTCACAATGCTTGCTTCAAATGCAAGTTCAAGCTCAACAAAAGCATTCAAATGCCCTCACACCAAAACTGATTCCATGCGCACACAAAATTCATCAACAATTTACAATCTTGGACTAAAATACAACTCTCACACTCACAAAGATGAATACATGCATGAATCTACCATAGGCTTGCCCTTATTTTCCAATCAATATTGTTTTCAGCTCACTTAAGATCACAAAGGTCTTTCAAGACCTGTAACAGGGCTGAGTGTAAAGGTATGACCATTTTGGTTTAGTGACTTCTACCTTCATGAAGTATTTCTTGCAAATCACTTTTTTTTCCATCTCTTTTACACTGTATGATGTTCACAATCCATCCTATTGTTCATTTAAGCATGACACATTGGATACCCTGTTTCTTTTGCTCCTTTCACACACTTTATTTCACAAACTTTTCTCTTTTTCAATATTTTTTTAATTATGTAGGGGTTCCATCTTTTTAATCACGATCCTTCAAAGGTGAATTTTTCACATTTCTTGATTTTCCTCCTTTTTCACCACACCACCAACTTAGGCTTTTGGCCTAAGTTGGCTATACAAACAAACCATTACTTCATGAAGGTTATAGGTGATAGGACAAAGAGGTAAAAGTTGTTCAAGTTTCTTCTAAAGAAAAGGATAGGCTCAAAAGGGGTGTCAAGCTTGGTTCACACTTCTCACAAGGTGGCCACAAAGAGGTATAATATCAATTTTGGTTCACTCTTCATAAATTTTGCCTAAGATCATTTCAATCACTTACTTTAATCAAACAATTGGACTAACATGGCAAGTTCTAGGCGTCATCAAGCACAATAGTCAAGATAACCTCACCACACATGGTATTCGTCACAATTATCAAACAACACTCTACACTTTTCAGCTAGTATGGAATGATAATCACAAGAGATCCACTCAACAATCGACTAGTCACAACGTGATACTAGGAGTTCACATATGACCTATGTAACTCAATTTGCCTCATCGTAGCCGCACACTCATATCATTCAATTGAGAGCACTATTCAAGTCATCGGTATTGATCACAACCGACACTTGAAATTGCAAGTGAACAGTCACAATCAAACACAAAAGAGGTGGCAATTTTGTAAAATTGGTTCAAAACCATTTGCAATCAAACGAAGGACAAACACAATAGGCCAGAACTATATATATATACATACATATATATATATATCTAAACACAAAATACGATCCAAAATTCACAAAACAACAATGACAAACATCCACAAAATAACACAAAAGAGATAGTAGGTATAAAATTACCTCACCTGACAAAACAAATCTTGTTATTTTCCTCAAATGCAAAGAACTAATAAAAACAAAATAGTCAAATAAATGTAGTCAAAAGGGTCATCCTACTAGGATAAGCCTGGGGTGAAGTCTGCTTCTCCGTGACTCCATCAGTTTGATATCAGTGCCCGGCTCAGCAGCATTCTTGGCTCCATTAGTGCCCACCATCGACGTCTCTCTAAGTGATGCCTGCACAACTGTCTTAACCATGGCACCTTCTAAATATGCTAGATCATCATACATGGCTGCATCTCGAACATCGAGCTCCTCCTTATCTGTCTCAGCCTCAAACTTCACAATTATGTCCTCTCTATAAACATCTCCGATTGTAGTAGCCGGAGGAATATCTGTGCTCGTGATGTTAGGGATCTCAACTGTGCCAAATAGCATCGACAAATATGTGGACTTCAGCTCATCCAAATTTTTCCTCAACCCAATAACATCGGCCTTCAAGGCTGTTAAAGCAGCAGAATCACCCCGGCCTTGCTCACAAGACTCAACCCTCACTATAAGAGCATCCAGACCCATCCTATGGTCATCAATCAACTCCCGGTGCTCTCTCATCGCAGCACTAATCGGGGCTAAGGAAAGAATAATCAACCGCTCTATCATCCAGGCACAACGACTTCTACTCGGGAGACACGCACATCAGTAGAATGAGACAAATGGCCCATCTTGTACAACATAGCCTGGGTGATAGGGGTCAGGAGGCAGTAGCAACAGAAGTAGTGGGAGGGGGTGCAACAGTAGAACTAAGAGTAGTAGAAGTGTAACATCTCACTATTTGAAAGAACTAGGAAGAAGTTAAAATTTGGAAATAGTCATTTTTGGAAAGAATATAAAAATATGGAAAAATTTGTTAAGTGGAGTTTTTGGTCAACTTCAAATAACCATAACTCCTAGCTCAGGATGATTTAGGTGTATTTCTAGATACCATAGTAAAGATCTTGGAATAATCTCTCCAACTCCTCCAAGTTTGTATGAGTGAGAAATACCCATTTAAAGTTGGGATATTCGAATAAGGAAAGTCTAATCCAGATTATTGAAGGGCATTATGGTCTTTTTCATACCCAATTAAGCTAATTCATTTTTAGCAATTAAATTGGGGTGTAAACTGAATTGGTTCATTTTAGACAATTGGAAATTTATGCTAGGTTTTTTTTTTATAGAAAGAACGCAAGAGAAGAAAAGAGAAGAAAGAGCAAAGTTCGTCGTTCTTGAAGGTTTAGCTTGTCAATTTTGACAAGGGTTGATCCCTAAAGAGGTATGTGAGACTCTCATAGCGACGTACCAATCATGTTTATTTCCACGAAATTCGTTTTGGAAAGTTAAAAGTTGATGAATCTTGAAAGGTATTCTTGAAATTGGCCATCGTTCTTGAGTTAAGTTGAGATTAAGAAGTTTCTTGATGTTATCATGTTGTTTCCTTGTGTTTTAAAGTTAGAATCTGGGGTAAATATATTGGGTATTTGAATCTAAAGAGGGATTGAGAAAAAGAATCGGAATTAAGTGAATTTGGGTTAGAAAACGAGGAAGAAAAACTGGACAAGGAACAGGTACCAGGTCTGTGTCACGAACCTGTTCCTTCTATGTGAAAATTTTATCTCCACATCGCGGAGAGGTCACGAACTTCTCTGTTTCAATAATAAAATTCACAATCAAATATTTAAGTGCATCTCCCCGTCGCGGACTTGCTTCCAGACAGTGATTTCTTGATCTTTTCTCATGATTAACTATCTTAAAACACTCATAAACATCATAAGATATTTCCTATCACAAATAACAATCCTTGAATCCATAATTCAATTCAAGGACAGTTAAGAGTCAAGTCAAGAGAAGTTAAAAGTCAAGTCAAGAGAACTTAAGAGCCAAGTCAAGAGAAGTTCATAGAGTCATCCAAAAGTCTTTTATAAATGTTTTAACTTTGTTTTAACACTTGAGTTTTGACTTGAGTAAAACGTAAAGTTTGATGTTCATTTCTTCAAATAACTATATTGGGACTATGTATTTCCAAAGAGTAAAATGTTTTCATATTTAAAGAAGAAAGGAAACCTTGATTTCCAAAAGAGCCTTTGAGCTAGTTTTCAGTTAAAGAATAAATGTTTTCACATTTAAGCAAGAAAGGGAACATCGAATTCTAAGAGAGCTTTTAAGCTAAGTTTTGAGTAATTATCTCAAACCAAAGAATGAAGTTATGTTTTTAAACATATGAACTAAGTATTTTGGGAGTAGTATTGAGCACTGATATAGTGATGGGTTTAAGTTCAGATAACTCACGTCTCTATAAATCATGTAGTCATCATGGGCAGTAAAGGATCATACTTTTTAGATGATTCCTTAAGTGCTATTTAGCATAGACTAGTGGATCCACTTAGTTAAGGCGTTCTATATGATGGCAAAGTATAGGATAGTTCTGGCAGCATGGGCAACACGTTGTATCACTACTTAGGCTCACAGAGGTGGTTGTCGGTTAGAGAAACTCCCACAGAAACTATATTATTTTGTTATATGAGTAAAGTTGAGTTTGCTATTGCATTTTCTTTAACGAACTAAGTTGTTTTCTACTGTTTTAAAGGCTTTCTATATATTGCATGTGTTTTATTGCTTTATATTGAGTTAAGTTATTCACGAGTTGAGTAAATTCAAGAGAAGTGTTTGTTTCAGATTATTTTCAAGTCTATGTTATGTTTAGCATTCTAACTGACATACTCGTAAATTTAATGTACTGATGTTAGTTGGCCTGTATCATCTTATGATGCAGATGCAGGTAACCAAGATCAACATCCAACGTCTTGTTGATCAGGTTTAGCACTTAGAATCAGTTGGTGAGCCTCCCAGCTTTTCGGAGGATCCTTTTTATTGCTTTTAGTATTTTAGTTCATTAGGATGTCGTGGGTCTTGTCCTGACGTCCATCTCAGTTGTTTAGAGGCTTCATAGACAAAGTTGAGTCTTTACTTTCCCTTTTCAGTTAAGTTGATACTTGAATTACCACTTTGGCCGTGAATGTTTTTTATAACATTCTAAGTTATTTATTAAGCAATTCAGTTATTCTTTTAAAGTATATTTATCTTGATTAAAGTCTTCAGCTGAGTAAGTAATCCAGGCTAAGGGTTTGCTTGGTGCTAACAATGGTTCTTGAGTGCCAGCCATGTCCAGGGTGTAGGCTCGGGGCTTGACAAACTTGGTATCAGAGCACAAAGTTTAAGAGTCCTAGGGAGTCTATAAAGTCGTGTCTATAGAGTCCTAGTTATCGGTGTGAATCGCACCACATCTATAATTATGAGGCTGCAACATTTAGGAACTACCTCACATCTTTCTTACTCATTTCGTGCGATAGAGTTCATCTCTAAAAAGTTTATTTCTAACTTGTATTTGCGCGTAACCGATTGTGAGCTGGGATATGTTTGAGAATGCCTTTATTGGACTTTTCTTTCCCCCTGAACTAAAACAAGCAAAGGTAAGAGAATTCCTCTCTCTTAAGTAGGAATCTATGAGTATTCATGAGTACAGTCTGAAGTTTACCCAACTTTCCCATTATGTTCCAGAGATGGTTGCGAATATGAGGAGTAGGATGAATCTGTTTGTTGATGAGTTGTCTCGTCTGTCAAATAAGAAAGATAAGGCAACCATGCTAATAGGTGACACGGACATGACAAGGCTGATGATCCATGTGCAACAACTTGAGGAGGACAAGCTCAAGAATAGCGAAGAGTTGAAGAATAAGAGGGCTAAGACATCAAGGAATGAGTCCAGGCAGCAAAAGAGTAATGTGAACTGGTATTCTTCCCAATATAAGCAAAAGGGACTTGCTCCATCATCTACTAGTGCACCTACACCTAAGAACAAAAGTGATTACAATAGTCAGAATTTAAGAGCCAAACCTGCCTATTCCCAAGGTATTGTGGCGCAAGGGGGTAGTAAGCCTCCTGCATGTGCCAAGTGTGTTAGGAACCACTCAGGTACATGTCATGAGGGCTCCACTAATTGTTTCAAGTATGGTTAGAATGGGCATTTCATGCGAGAGTGTCCAAAGAACAAGCAGGGTAATGGTAATTGGGGGGAGGGGGAATAGAGCCCAGTCTTCATCAGTCGCTCCACCAGAAAGAGCTGCATCTAGAGGTGCTACTTCAGGGGCAGGCGGAGGAGGAAACCATCTTTATGTTATCACTAGTCGGCAAGAGAAAGAGGATCCGCTAGATGTTTTCTCTAGTATGATCCAAGTCTTTAACTTTAATATTTATGCTTTGCTAGACCCAGGACCGAGTTTATCCTTTGTAACTCCTATATCTATTCTGCCATATAGAATGGGTGTAGTAGAGTTGAAAGAGCTTAAAGAGCAGTTGAAAGATCTCCTAGAGCAGTTGATGCCTTGAGCAGGTTGTCTATGGGTAGTACCGCCCATTTTGAGGAAGATAAGAAAGAGTAAAAAAAAGGGGTGCATAGACTTGCACAACTAGGAGTTCAACAAATGGATTCCACAGAAGGAGGAGTAGTGGTGATGAATGGGGCTGAATCATTATTAGTGTAAAAAGTTAAAGAAAAGCAAGACCAAGATCCTTTATTGCTTTAATTAAAGGCAAGTGTTCATAAGCTAAAAGTGATGGCTTTTGAACAAGGGGGAGATGGTGTTTTGAGGTGTCAATGTAGATTGTGTGATTGATTTCAAGGGTAATTAGGATGATCACCTACTTCTTATTGAGTTTGCTTACAACAATAGTTACCACTCTAGCTTCCAGATGGCTTCCTAGAAAGCTCTTTATGGGAGAAGATGCACATCTCCTATTGGATGGTTTGAAGTTGGTGAAGCAAGGTTGATAGGACCAGACTTGGTTCATCAAGCTATGGAGAAGGTGAAAGTCATTCAAGAAAGGTTGAAAACATCGTAGAGTAATCAGAAATCCTATACTGATGTGAGGAGAAGAGATCGAGTTTTGAGTAGATGCTTGGGTCAACTTAAGAGTTTTACCCATGAAGGGTGTTATGAGATTTGGTAAAAAGGGAATGCTTAGTCCCTAGTATATTAGCCCTTACAGTATATCCAAAAGGGTTGGTAATGTAGCTTATGAGTTAGAGCTACCGAAGAGTTAGCAACGGTCCATCCAGTATTTCATATTTCCATGTTGAAGAAGTGCATGAGAGATCCTTCATTAATCATACCAACTAAAGATATTGGTATCAAGGATAACTTATCTTATTAAGAAATTCGAGTTCAGATTCTAGATCGCCAAGTTCGCAAGTTGAGGACTAAGGAAGTAGCATCAGTCAAAGTTCTTTGGAGGAACCAGTTTGCTGAGCAAGCTACTAGGGAAGCTGATGATGATATGAAGAAGTGATATCCACAAATCTTTGAAACCAGAGAAGTTCCAGACCAAGGTACTAATCTTCTTCTTAGTACTCTTTCATTTATAAGTTAGCATGTTGCAATTGCATTACTTGTTGGGTGTTTGAGTTGAATGTTACATGTTACGCACTTATCCTGGTAAGAGTAATCTCATTCGAGGACGAATGTTTCCAAGGGGGAGATATTGTAACATGTTGCTATTTGAAAGAACTAGAGGGAAGTTAAAATTTGGAAATAGTCATTTTTTGAAAGAACACAAAAATCTAGAAAAATTTGTTAGGTGTGTTAAGTTGAGTTTTTGGTCAACTACAAACGACCATAACTCCTAGCTCAGGATGAGTTAGGTGTGGTTCTAGATATCATACGAAAGATCTTGGAATAATCTCTCCAATGCCGCCTAGTTTGCACTATTCTGAGTTTGTATGAATGAGAACTGTCCATTTAAAGTTGGGCTATTCCAATAAGGAAAGTCTAAACCAGATTATTGAAGGGCATTATGGTCTTTTTCATACCTAATTAAGTTGATTCATTTTTAGCAATTAAATTGGGGTCTAAATTGAATTGGTTCAGTTTAGACAATTGAAAATTTACGCTAGGGTATTTTGAAGAAAAAATGCAAGAGAAGAAAAAAGGAGAAAGAGCAAAATTCATCGTTCTTGAAGGTTTAGTTTGTGGATTTTGACAAGGGTTAATCCCTAAAGAGGTATGTGAGACTCTCATAGCATTGGGTTCATTCACCCACACACCAATGATGTTTATTTCAGCAAAATTCGTTCTAGAAAGTTGAAAGTTGATGAATTTGGTATGGTGTTCTTGAAATTGACCTTCGATCTTGAGTTATGTTTAGATTAAAGAGTTCCTTGAGGTTATCATGTTGTTTCCTTGAGTTGTTTGAGTGAGAATCTTGTGTACATATCCTGGGTATTTGAATATAAAGAGAGATTGAAAAAAAGAATAAGAATTAGGTGAATTGGGGTTAGAAAACTAGGAAGAAAAATCAGACAAGGAACAAGTACCAGGTCCGCATTGCGCACCTGTTCCTTCTGTTAGAGTTTCTATATCTATAAATAGGGCATGAAAATTTATTCTTAGAGGGCGAAGAACCAAGAAACAATACACAATATAAATTTTCTTCTAGCTTAGGAACTTTTGAAGAGTCATCGTGGAGACCGGAGAATTGTGGTTTATTCTTTCTTCCCCTTTATTATTTATTTGTATTTGTGATTAATAAAAGATAGTTTAGCTGTTGTTATTAAATTTTATGATTAACCCAAGCATATTTATTTTAATAAATTTTGATTGTATTTTTTGAGATAATGAGTAAGTAAATTTCATAAGTAGTGTCGTGGGAACCTTGATGAATTATTAAAGTAAGTTTATGTACAAAGTGATTCTTGAATCATTTTTATGATTCTATTGTTAATTCTTTCGTTAAGAATTCTTTTTAACAGTTGCAAATATTAGAACTCACCTCATTGCTACTTGCCGAACCAAGGAGGTAGTTAATGAAAAAATAATTAACAACAGAGAATTAGTGGATGCTATCTAATAGTCTAATGTCAATTGGTGCAAGGGTGAAAACTAAGCCGGCATACACTGATGTGATGTCTAATCTGAGGTAAAGGTAATGGTTAGTAAAGTATACACACGTAGCCGGACCAAGGTGCGGGGTGAAATTCCCTATTTGGAGGACCAATCACTTAGGGATACCCAACTTACTAAACTTGCATGCTTAAAAATGAAATAGATCACTAGTACAATATTCTTGTTATTTTATGAAATCATGGGGAACACCTTCCTAGTTATTTCTAATAATCTGACTATAAATAAATATTTAGTTCAAAGCTATTTTTAGTCTTTTATTTTTATTTTTATTTAAATCTCCCTATTTTTATATAACAACTATCGAGTTAAATATTTGCTATTGACAATATTCTTCCATATTCTCTGTGGGATCAACCCCGACTCATAGTTGGGTAAATATATTCCATATGACCGTTTATATTTCTTTTCAAAAAGTATATTTGGACGTTATCAAGAATGGTGCCGCTACCGGGGAATGTGGCTTAGAAATTGTCTTTAGTATTTATTTTGACTTGTAGTCCTTTTTTGTTTTTTAGGATTAGTTTTAGATAAGTTTTTTATTATCATTTTTCTTTTACTCTTCTTGAGATCTTATCTGAACAAATATCTAGTGATAAATGTTCTTGCAATTCTTGTACTTTTGATATTATGGATTCTTATAGGTTAATTTTTTCTCAACAAGATAAGTTGTATGGGGACATGGAAGATTTGTTAATACTTTGCTATAAATCTATATGTAAGCGCATGCGTGAAGATATCTTAGGCTTTGATCTCTATTATTTATATTGGGAGTTGAGTGCAAAGATTAAATCATATGACACCCAACAATTTAGTTGTAATATATGTGAGGAAGAAAAAATACTTATAATTCAACTTGAAGAGATAAAAGTTGAGGGCCAATTGCTTGATCATACTTTTATTGATGTTGTAATTGTTGAGAAGAGTACACTAGAGTTATGTAATGAAATAGATAATATTATTTTTAAAAACTCTAGTATGTGTAAAAATGGGGGTCTAAATAATAACACAATTCATAAGTTAGGGAGCACTAAACCTCATTCGAATCATTTTTCCACATTATGTATAAATGATGATATATTAATCGAGCCATCCGAGCCTATGTAAGAGTGTATGGGGGAGGAACAATGTGTCTATATTCCTTAATTTATTGTTCCAATAACTGAGAATTACATTCCTCACTTAGGACCCAAGAAGTGCATAATGCGATATCTATTACTTGGGACCTTTATTTTTGTACCACCACCCCTTGAGCATAATAGAAAAATTGATGTAAAATTAGGGGTGCAATTCATATGTTCAAAGTGGAAGGAAAAATAATAAAATAGATGGTGTCGTGCCACGACGTTAAATTAAGTGCTTATTGGGAGGCAACCTAATTAGTAGTGTAACTTCTTATTATATTTTATTTTTTATTTTATTAGTATCACTTTTTTTGTTTTTTCCTTTTGTCTTGTTTTTGCAGATTAGGGGAAGTCAGAGTACCCAAAAAAAAAAATTAAAGCAAAGGAGCATGTTTGAGCTTAAGTGTGAGGTGACGACTTTTGATGAAAATTAAGAGAACATGCTACTAGCTTGGCCTAAAGGTCTCAGGGAGTTTTCCTAACCCTTGTTTTAAATTTTATTTAATGTTTTGGGCACATAGCATCTTTTTAAGTGTGGGGTGGAGGAATGAATTCTTAGTTTTTATTGTTTTATTGAGTCTTTTTTTTATAGGATGGGTTCCTTGGATTTTCTTTTCAGTTCTTTTCTTAAGGATAGTCCCTTTGAACTGAGTGTCTTTTACTTATTTAGGAATAAGTTTTCTTTTGATTTTTTTTAAGAGAAAAGAAAAGACCCTTTTGAGTGGTGTGATACTTGCTATTTAGGCCTAAATTTTTTGTAGTACTTTCTTGTGAATGCTTGATTGATAAAAAAATTGTAGACTCTTTGACACCTAAGCTCCTGGTTGTGACTTTGTATCTAGGTTTTTTTTTATTTTTAAATTTGTTATGATCCTGTCTCTCTTAGAAGTGGAATTGATCCATCTTGATTGATACTTGTGCCATGTGTGGTGAAAAATTATTTATTCCGTGTTTTGCATGTTAGTCTAGAACTTGCCCTGCGTGTTATTGAAGCGAAATAAAAAGTGTTGCCTTGTAAGAGATGAAAATATGCTTTCTTTGATTTGTCTGGTAAATTTTTGCTTTTCCAGATATTATATCACCAGTTAACCCTTTTGAGCCTTTTAGCCTATATTTTTCTTGTAAATCACATGATCGAGCTGAATCCCTTTTTATTGATACCATAATTCTATTTGATCCAAAAAGAAATCCTTAATGCACTATGTTGAGAGGAAAAGTTGAAAACATTGGTAGAAGTGAAAAAAGGGTGAAATTGCTTGATGTGTGAAGAATTAAGAAAAGTGTGAAGACTCTGTTTTGGCCCTGGTCTCTTGTGCATATTGTGCACCTCAACCAAGCTTAAAAACTTAAGTTGAGGGTGGCTAATTCAAAAGTATGCTTAAAACATTGGCCCTGGTCCTACCAAGGATATTGTGTACGTCACTTGAACTTCAAAGCCTTGAGTTGAGGATGACTAGTGGAAAACCTCTTGACAAAAAAAAAATGATTGAGGCATTCTTGAGATGATGAGCATTACTTGTGAAATAATTGTTGAAGAGAGGGCTGAAAATAAAGAGAAGAAAATAATGTGTAATGAAGTCTTAAATAGCAAAGTGCTTAAGGAAGTGTAAGCCACTATTATATACTTATCCTACCGGTCCCCTAGCCTACATTACAACCCGTTAAAGTCCTATTTGATTCTATTCAAGCATGCTTAATTAGTGGAGATGAACATAATGGGCAAGCCTATGGTTCTTTGTGCATACATGTGAATTTTATTTGTGAGTGTGAGAGTTGTTCTTTATATGAAGTCCGTAATATATTCAATCTTTTGAATTGAGTGTGTGGACTATTTATTTTTGTGAGGTCACTTGTTTCATGATAGATAGGTGATTTTATTAGCTTTCTTTGATGAGAGTAGGTGAGCAAGCTAAAATTTGATGAGTTCAAAATCATTCCTTGAGGTTAGGAGGTTAGAGGTTTGCCGTTTATTTGGATGTCATGCATAATGATTGAGAAGTTTACTTGATCTTTTGAAATTGGTATATGGCATAATTGTTTGTATTAACCAAAGTGATGACATTGCTAGTATGATTTTTTTTGGGATGAGCTTTAATCTTTACTCGAGGATGAGCAACAATTTAAGTGTGGGGTATTGATGTGAGGTCAAAAATATATATTTTTATTATTATTTGCCTCACATTTATTATTTTTATTTTCCCTTTTTGAGCACGAATTTTATGAATTGTGCTAAATGATATATTTTATTTGTATGATTAAATTGGTGGAAAAATGAAGAAGTTTGGAGCTAAAATAAATTTAAAATGGAATGTTGAAGAAGTAAATCAACTAGGCAGCTTAATAGATTAAATTGAATAAAATAATATATTTTTGTATATAAGAAAAGGCAGTTGCAATTGAAAATTTTCAATTTGCCTCTACTGTACACTTAGCAGCTAAAGAAGGCAGCTCAAAATTGTTGAGGCGGCTACAGCGTTTCCAGCAACACGGAAAAAAGACGAAAAATCCAATTTAATTGGGTTTAGTTTTCCTAATTTTTCTTGAACTCAATTATTTTATTTAGGGTTTCTATATCTATAAATAGGACATGAAAAATTATTCTTAGTGGGCGGAGAATCAAGAAACAATACACAATATAAATTTTCTTCTAGTTTAGGAATTTTGGAAGAGCCGCTGTTGAGGCCGGAGAATTGTGGTTTATTCTTTCTTCTCCTTTATTATTTTTTTGTATTCGTGATTAATAAAAGATAGTTTAGCTATTGTTCTTAAATTTTTATGATTAACACAAGCATATTTATTTTAATAAATTTTGATTGTGTTTTTTGAGATAATGAGTAGCTAAGTTTCATAACTAGGGTTGTGGGAACAATGATGAATTATTAAAGTTAGTTTATGTACAAAGTGATTCTTGAATGATTTTTATGCATGTATTGTTAATTCTTTCGTTTAGAAGTCTTTGTAATGGTTGCAAACTTAGAACTTACCTTGTTGCTACTTGCCATACCAAGGAGGTAGTTAATGAAAAAAGAATTAACAATAGAGATTTAGTGGATGCTATCTAATAGTCTAATGTCAATTGGTGCGAGGGTGAAAACTAAGGCATACATTGATGTGGTGTCTAATCTAAGGTAAAGGTAAGGGTTAGTAAAGTATACACACGTAGCCAGACCAAGGTGCGGGGTGAAATTCCCTATTTGGAGGACCAATCACTTAGGGATACCTAACTTACTAACCTTGCATGCTTAAAAATGAAATACATCACTAGTACAATATTCGTGCTATTTTATGAAATCATGGGGAACACTTTCCTAGTTATTTCTAATAATCTGAATATAAATAAATACTTAGTTCAAACATATTTTTAATATTTAATTTTAATTTTAACTTAAATCCCCCCATTTTATGTAACGACTATCGAGTTAAATATTTTCTATTGATAATATTCATCCATATTCTCTGTGGGATCGACCTCGACTCATAGTCGGGTAAATATATTGCATATGACCGTTTATATTTCTTTTAAAGAAGTATATTTGGACATTATCAGTATCTTGATCATTGGGCATGTTGCTGAGTAGTTCAACGCTAGTTACAATTTCTCGCCAAATGGGCGCCTTGTGAAGATTCCTTGTCACCTTGCTTTGCGTGTTTACATATTAGTAGTTTATTTTTATTTGTCATTTTTGGTAGTGTTTGTTCTCTAATCACATTAAGGACAATTTTGAATGCTTTGGGTAGGGGTGTGTGTTTGGTCAGTGAGTCCCTTGCTCCTTCAGAAAAGGTTATTTATTTGAGTATTGGTTATGATCAATACCGATGACTTGAATAGTGCTCTTAATCGAACAAAAATGAATGCACGGCTATAATGAGGCCAAATGAATTTGCATAGACAATGTGTGAACTTTGTGCATCTCGTTGTAACTAGCCAATCATCGGATGAGTCTCTTGTGATGAAAATTGCACACTAGCGATAATGTGGAGTCTTGTTTGACATTAGTGTCAATGCCTTCTGTGATAAGCTTACCGTGAACCTTGTGTGATGATACCTAGAATTTGCCCCGTTGGTCCAGTTGACTAAGTGATGCAAGCTCTTGAAATGATCTTAGGCATCAAATTTTGAATAGTGGAACAATTTGACATTATTCCTCTTTTGTGGCCTTCCTTGTGAGTCTGTGAACTTTACTTCAACACCCTTTCGAGCCTTATCTTTTTCTTGGAAGAAACTTGATGCAATTGTGATCTTTCTTTATCCATTCACCCATACTCCTCATGAAGTATGGTTTGTTTGAATAGCCAACTTAGGCCAAAAACTTAAGTTGGGGGTGTGGTGAAAAGAGAAGGTGTCACGCCCCGAGCTACCCCCGAGACGCGGACACGGGACCTAGGACTACAAGTGATCCCAAGCTAACCCTGCTGGCATGATCATGAGCATACTAAAGATAATAAACTGATGCGGAAGTTAATTCATAAATAAACCTGAAAAGAAGATGGGGAATACCCATATACTATAACTGAGATATATGAAAACTGAGAGTTTAATACAAAAGAATTATCAAACTCAAGTACTAAGCTGAATCTAACTATGTCTGAAATAAGCCTCTAAACTGACTAGAAATGTTGAGACATGCCTCAACTAAATCTAGCAAAACTGAAACTAAAGACTAAAAATACTGAAAAGAAACTCATGACTATTGTCCTCGGAGAATGAGGACTCACCACTGGTTCTGCTGAACTGGAGATCGGGAACCGATCTAAGCGTGATCTGGATGCTGAGAACCTGAACCTACATCACGAGAAGATGTAGCGCACGTATGCGTCAGTACTTGAAAGGTACTGAGCATGTAGGATAGAGTAAAGCTGAAATAAAACATAACTGAACAAAGCATACTGAGCAATGATATAATCTGAACGTGATATAGATACTGAAAATACTGAATACCGAGCTAAGCGATGCAATGACCACATTTATAACATGCCGAGACCGAATACCGATGTATTGAAATATGGTCAATGCAATAGAGTCTCGGCCGAAACGTGGGAGCTACTAATAACCGACATAAAACCACATGAGCTAAATGTGGAGTCGATGTATACGCCCATCGAGAGGACCCAATATACCCTGCCAGAGGTATAGAGGCATGCTGGCGTGATCACTAAACTGATGTTGCCCACAGAGGGGACTTACACCTACGTGGCTCGTAGTTTTGGGACTATATGGGTACGCTGAACCCTAGTCCAACTCGGTATTATGCTACTCCCAATAGATTAACTGAAATATCTGACCTAGCATGTGTAATTCAAGGACTGAAGAAATACATAGCTAGGGTTCTGAAATTCATGCGATAAGCTGAGCAATAACATGATAATCTGATTTGGAACATTTAAATAACTAATTTATAACGATCTGCTAAGATTCTAGAAAACCCTAAGTCTGTTCATAATCATGGAATCAAGAATCTGACTGAATTCTAGGGACCTAATGGGCGAAAGGAACCCACTAGTGAAATCCCACATACCTGGTGATGAATTCCACGGAGAAATCTTTCGATTTCGGGGCTGGAACTGAAGGAACCTTGCTGCGTTCTTGAACTAGGGTTCTTGACCTCTTTTCTCCTCTCTTGCTTCTAATTTTCTAAGTTTGATTAATGATTTTGACTAAGGTAAGTTTTAGTTATGTTTCTAGGATTAAACTGATTAAAACCTCATAATTTAGGGTCTAAACGACGTACGTTAGGGGTTAAACGAAATAGGAAAAGACCAAAGGACCCCTGAATTAGCTGCTGTCGGACTGATCGACGGAATGGACTGACGGGCCGTCATTCAATCGACGGTCCGTTGATTGGGTCCGTCGATCGAGTCTGCCCTACAGGGCTTTACTAAAATGGGCATAGCTTTTTACTCGGAGGTCGGAATTTAGCAAACTCAGTGGCGTTGTAAAGATAATTCAATTATCTATCATATCATAGGTAATGGGACACACAATTATTTTTGTGCTAAAAGTTATGACCATCTGAAGTTGACCCGTCAGAATTTTCAGCTAACTGGCTGCTGATCCTCATTTACGGTCAGACCTACGGACCGTGGATCGAATGACGGTCCGTGCTGGTCGACCGTAGTTTGTGTCAGAGGCTGGGTAAAGAAGGTCTTGATCCACGGACACAGACCATGGACCGTGGTCTGATCTACGGACCGTGGGTCTGTCCGTGAGTCGAGACTTAGCCAAATTTTCTGAGCTTGGCTGGGGGGTTGCAGTGGTGAACCACGGACCACCAGCACGGGCCGTGGTCTGACCTACGGTCCGTGGATGGCAACCGTGGGTTGCACCTGCAACTTTTCAAAATCTGCATTTTGGTTTGTTTTCGGATACGGGGTGTTACAGAAGGTAAATCAAGATGTGGGTGTGGTGAAAAGAGAAGATAAATCAAGATGTGAAAAGAAGTCCTCCTATATCCATGGTCTTGAGAAAGATGGAACCCTTCCATACACAAAAAAAAAAAAGAAAAAAAAGAGAAAAATGAAAAAGTTGTGGAATAAAGTTATGAAAGTTTCAAAACAAATGGGTTTCGGGTAATCCATGGAAAGTGTATAATGGGGTGAATTTTGAGCATGAATGAAAATGATGAAGAAAATGAAAGAAAGTGTTGTTCATACCACATTTCATGAGGATAGCAGCCACTGAGCCTAAATGACCATACATTCACACTCAGTCTCGTTACAAGTCTTGAAACGACCTTTTTGATCTTCAGTGAGCTGAAACAAATGTTGATTGGAAAATAAGGGCAAACATATGGGTGAAGTCATGCATGTGTTCATCTTTGTGAGTGTGAGAGTTGCATGTGATTTCGGAGCTATAAATTGTTGAACAATTGTGTGTGAATATGGAATCATCTCTATGTGAGGGCATTTGAGTACCTTTGTTGAGCTTAAACTTGCATTTGAAGCAAGTATTGTGAACTTGATAACCTTGGATAATGGTGAGCCACAACTTGAATCTTTAAGTGCACAATTGATCTTTGAATGAGTACGTTGAATCTTGTTGTGTGCAGTCATGATTGAGTCTTGTGTAGCACTATTTGAGAAATCCTTTTTGAATTGCTGAACTTGAATTTTACTTGAGGAGAAGCAAAAGTTTAAGTTGGGGGTGTTGATGAGTGTGAGATTTGGACTTATTTAAGGCATTATCTACAATGATTTAGTGTCCTCAAATGCTTTGTTTGTGCTAATAACTGATGTAAAACCCTTGATTTCCAGGTATATAGATTGAGGAACAAAAAAAAGACACTAATTGGCAAAGAGGAAAGAAGCAAGCTGAAATAATGAAGAAAAGCAAGTCTGGTGATCGCCGAGATCACTCGGCGAGTCGCCTGGTTGCTCCTCTATCGCCTAAACTTACGTAACTCTGAGATTGGATTTGGGGTAACTTCGGCGAGCAGCAGTTCCATTCGGCGTGTCATTGAACACATTGGTGAAGGATGACCTCGTCGCCAAAAGTCCTAATGGAAATCCAGATAAATGTTGATGGGCGAGTTAAAAGGCAAAAAGGCGAATCACGGAATAAAATGACAATCCCGTTCTGGTTCACCTAAAGTTACAGTGGCTGGACTAAAAAGATAAGAATAATTAAGGCGAGACAAAGGACGATCGCGAGTCGCCAAACGGTTGGTGAAACCCAACTTTCCTCGTCGAATAGTCCCAAAAAGCCTCACACCAGACTTGTATAAATTGATTTTAACAAGAGAGAGAGCATTTAGAAATGCGAGGAACAAAAGATTGAGCGCAAAAATGCTACCATTGTGGATATCAAGTGATTTTAGCAAAGTTTATCATTTGAGTTTTGTAATAGAGAAGATTTTAGTTAATTTTAACTTTTGAATTTCATTTACCCAACTATGGAAAACGTGGTAGGTATTGAATTTCATCTTTTTAACATGGTTGGCTAAAACCCTAACCTTGGGGGTTTGACAATGTGACAAATTGTTGCATTTTACTAAGTGGGTGTCATCAATTAGCAAATTGTGGTGTTAATTTGAAGCGGATATGAATTATTATCATGGTTTAAATTCATTCGTGCATGCTTAGTGCAGTATAGTTCAGAGTTTTGTGCTTGCTCGAGAGAGAAGTATAGAACCAATGTGGTAATTTGGCATCCGTAGTAGTGGGTCATTGCGGTTTCATCTTGAGAAAGTGAAACTCAAGATTCAACCTTTGTGTCTAGCTTGAAAGAGTGGACTTGATGAGAAAGTGGGTTGGGCGTCTTATGGCTAGTGTTGAAGTTCGAGAGAATTCATCATAAATAAGGTAATTGTTCAAGAGAAAATTGGTAGCCTATTCTACCCACTACAATTTGACTTTGTTGGTAATGATGTTCACCCATTAAGTTGAATTCAATAGTTCTTTTGTTAAACCCCAAGTGTTTTCTCGTTATTTTATTATTTCGTTTTGATTGTTGAAGTGGGTTAGTAACTACAACCTGGAATTTGAATCCTAAACTCTTGAGTGTGGTGTTTCTTCAACTAAAAAGATCACTGCCATACTTTCATATTTGAATTCAAAAGAAAGCAACTCTCTGTGGGATCAACCCCAACTCATGTAGTTGGGTTTATATTGATTTGCAACCATTGACACATAGAATTGGATGAAGTGTCTTTGAAACGTTAATCAGTAGAACACCATTTCTCTTCCAGAGTTGTCCTCAAACCCCCGGCCTTGAGTGTGTTGAATGATCGGGGTGGAGGAACTTGAACTGCCAGAGGGATCTACACTACTGCCTGAGCTGGAGCTGGAGGACGATGCGTAGGAGGCACTAGGGTCCTAGACGGATCATTCATGGACTTGGAGCGTAGATCCGCTCTCCTATCCTGTAGGAGATAGTCAGCTTCCGGCTCAGATACGGAGGCCGGAGAACTACCCTTAGAGTGGCCCTCTATCTCAGAAGTAGTGAGATGAGTGTCATAAACTCCCTCACTATTGGTGATCTCCTCCGCTCGCTTGGGTTGCAGAGGGCCCTTGCCCTTGCCCTTTCCTCCTTTTAAAGGAAGTTTGGTAGCCAGGGCTCGAGAAACAACAACCTCCTCATTGATAACTATCCCTCGAGCCCGCTTTCGGGGTGGTTGAGTCCTTCATGGGTCTTTAGGTCTAGTTATTTCTACAACACAAAACAACACACGTTATATGCATTTCGAAAATAATTCAAAGTTTGATAACTGCACAGAAAGACTCACCAAACCATTTGGCGAGTCGCTGAACCCCTTTGGCGAGCTAAATCGGGCTCACCGAAAGTTTCATAGTAGAATCTTTCAAAACTAGAAACAGTTCAGCGATGTCCGGTGTCAATCAGTGGATTGTCGACACCATTCGGCGAACTAGAAATGGTTCAATAATTTTAGGAATTAAGGGCGTAGAAGGGTGATAAGAAGGGACTTTCGACGAGCTCAGGCATATCGCCAAAAGTTATAGAACTCAAATCAACAATATAGAGAATCAAACGGCGATCGAGGGGACTTTAGGCGAACCACTCGGCGAGCTCGATCCAGCTCGCCAAATAGTCCAACCTACCATATTTCTACCCCAACCTTCAAAATCTAACCCACAACCCACAAAAACAAAATTAAATTATTGTTCCATGCAATTAGACTCAGACCTATACTATTCATGCCCACGAGGTACTCAGACTTCCCTCAATTTGGCCAAAATTGGCCAATTGACGTCTTTTGCCCTTAAGAATGACATCAACCGCTCCATCATTGGGCAAAATCCAACAATTAGCACAATTTGGGGTTACTCAGACTTCACCTCTACTAGACCCACAACAAATTCAACACAACCTAACAAATTTAACATGCTTAGGCATGACATTTCATAAATTAAGGCCGATTAACATCGATTTAAACTAAATACAGCAAACAAAACAAAACACAATCAATAAATCTACATTCATATGCACAGAAAAACTCCACAACGATCAAGCATTCAATTTTTACCAAAATGTAAAGCGGGGTTTGGAAAACCAACCTTATATGCCAAAAATTTGTAAATCTAGACTAGCAATGAATCCAAAAATCCTCCCTAAGTTGTAAATCCCACACAAAAATATAATAAAACTAATACGAAAATAATAAAATATGCGGTTGTTAAAGTTTGGAAGTTGAAAAGTGTGAAATGAGGGAGATTTTTGAATTTAAATTGGTTTGGCCCTTTTTGACTCTTTAGTTCACGCGTCGGTCGGCATTACGACTTACATCGCCGACTTTCTCGGCGATGAGCTGAATGGAACTATAGACCACCAAGTTTTACAGAACCACCTCGCAACAATCCAAGTTGGCCCTGCTGACTTGTTCGGTGAGTCGTCGACTTGACCTTTGGCTCGCCTAGCTACCATTTGACCAAAATTTCATCTCTTCAACCTGCACATTTAACACCCATTATTCAAACAACAGTAACAAAATCATAAAAAAATGGGTTTCCTCTCAAGAAGCGCCTTATTTAACGCTGTGGCACGACGTGGATACGCTTTTAAGAGTCATTTTTGGATTATCCAAGGTATCACTTGGTAGACTCCCTTTCGGCCTTGGGTTCAAATGAGATGAGATTTGACCCATTTGTGTTTGCAGTTGTTTTATCAACATTGAGTGAGAGGTGACCATCTGCTTGACTGTGGAGACGTCCTCTTTCATTTCCTTAAGCACTTTGTCCTATCCTTCCACTTTATTGAGAATGCGTGCAATCATATCTTCTGTGGGAAAGTTCTCCGGGTCAGCCCTTTGCGTCTTTGGCTTTTGACCCTCATGGGGTGGAACATATCTTTCCTTGTCACCATTCCGTTCTTTCCAATTAGTCCCATGATCACACCATTCTCTGTCACGGTTTCTCCATCCATCATCCCTTTCTCTATTCCAAACTGGATTCCCGCCTGGCCTTGGATAGCTCAGACAGAAACCTTCTCCTTGATTGGCAAGAAAATTCACTTCTTCATTATATAGAACTTCAAAGTGTGCCTCTTCGAGATTTACTCCCCTAATACCAACAACATTTATACTTTTTGACCCACTACCCAGCATATTTTTTGATAAAATATCCAGTTGGGTCATTATTTTGGCCATATTTTGGTCTCATTCTTGATCCTTCTCGATCTGCTCTTTTGTCATCTTAAAAGTTAGAGGAGACACCTAGCCCTCCTGAGTGTACCAGGCTCTATTAATCTTGGTCATACCATCGAGGAAATTATATGTTATTTCGAAGGGTTGCTGCATTATAACTTCTCGGACAAGTTGATCAGCCACAACTTTGTTCACTGAGTCTAGACTCATGCAGAAGTGTTGTAAAAACACGTTGTTTGGAAGCCCGTAAGTAGTACATTGAAGTAATAACTTCTAAAATCTCAGCCACGTCTCATGCTTTAGTTCACCTTCCAAACGTTTAAAGCCCTGAATATTATCTCTCAATCCATCAACTTTGAAGGAGGAACGAATCTCATGTACAACGCTTCTGTAAGTTCATCCCAAGTGGTAATGGAACCCCTCGGTAGATCAGCTAACCATTTGGTAGCTTGCCCCATCAAAGAAAAAGGGAATAATCGGAGTCACTTTGAATCTTGGGAGATGTTCTTAAATGAGAATGGACCACATACGCCCACAAAGTTCAAAATATGATCATGGGAATCCTCATGAGCTAGCCTTCCAAATAATCCTTTCATTTGCAAGAGTTGCAACATCATGCTAGTCACGTGGAAGATAACATTTCCCTCAATAGGAAGTAAACATATAGCATCTATGCCACCTAATTGAATTGGGTCATTGACATTATTCAGATTTCTGATATCATCTTGGTGGTCAAGTTGGCTACCGTTACTTCCGTTTACACTCATCTCGTTCTCTATTCAAAAACAGCCAACAACAACACAAAACTAGGTAAGTTGATTCAACTACAATACAAAAAGATAATAATCTAAACTTCAATAATACAATTCTAAAAAGCACTCCCCAGCAGCAGTGTCATTTTTTTTATAAATGCTCAACTACACCTAATCCAATACTAGGAGTAGGCGATCGTAATCTAGTACAAAACACAACACAGAGTTGGGGTCAAACCCACAGGGAGTGGTACAAGTTCAAATTCAATTACGAAGTTACAAATGTGATATAATTAATTAGAGCAGTAGAGATTATTAAAATCATCAAGGTAAATAAAAGGGGGGTGTTAACAAATGTCAAATGGGGAGATTGGTTTGCAAATTAGCAACTACAACAATTACAAAAAATTGGTGTTTGTAGTAATTGGGTTGTTGTGGGTATAGCTCGAGAGAGTGAATCTTAACTCGATTTTGCCTATCTAGCTCGAGAGAGTAGATAAAGTAAGGTATTGGGCTGCTTAGAGTAATATGCATGTCGAGGTTCGAGAGAACTCGCTTGAATCATAATATATGTTTGAGAGAACGCTATTGCATCTATAGTCTAGCCTACCTACTATGATTCAACAAACTCTGGTAAGTGTTAATCACCCATGTATCAAATTTGGCAGTTAATCAATTACATCCCCAAGTATCCCCCATCTACTTGATTACTCCCCTGTTTTTCTAATTGTTGTAGTTGGTAATTGACAAACAGTATCCCCCTATCTGACATTTGTTGTTAAGCCCTTTGATTTATTTAAATGTTTTCAATAATTTCTATTCCTACAATTGATTGCAACACATTTAAAACATCATAACTAAATTTTAACTTGTATCACTCCCTGTGGGATCGACCCCTACTCTTCGTTGGCTTTATACAAGAATGTGACCGCCTACACCTAGTATTGGATGAGCTGTAGTTGAGCCTTTATAAAAATGGCGCCGCTGCCGGAGAGTGGTGTTTAGAATTCTATTATTGAAGTTTATATTGTGATGTTTTTGTGTTGTAGTTGAATCGACTTACCTCGTCATGTGTTTGGTGTGATTTGTGGCAAGATGAGTGCAAATAGAAGAACCGTGAACCAACTTGACCACCAAGATGATGTTGGTGACTTGAATAATGCTAATGAAGCTCTATTGGGGAGTGTCGATGCTATTCACCTACCTCCGATTGTGGGTTATGTTGCATTCCATGTGACCAGTACGATGCTGCAACTATTGCAAGCTAAGGGTGTATTTGGAGGGATGGATCATGAGAACCCCCATGACCATATTCTGAACTTTGTTGATGTATGTAGTCCATTCTCTCTCAAGAATATTTCACAAGAATTAGTCCTGCTTCGGTTGTTCCCTTTCTTTTTGATGGGAGAAGCAACCAAGTGGTTAGTGGATCTACCGAGGGATTCAATTGTGTCATGTGAAGAACTTACCGAGGCATTCTACATAAGATTCTTTCCACCCTAAAAATTGGTGAAGTTGCATGATGATATCCAAAACTTTAAGTGAATAGAAGTGGAACCGATTCATGAAACATGGATGAGATTTCAAAAGTTGGTGCTACAGTGTCCTACTCATGGGCTTCCGGGTAAGGTGATACTTCAATATTTTTACCGA
The DNA here is from genome assembly GCA_029007595.1 of Solanum commersonii. Classification (NCBI taxonomy): domain Eukaryota; kingdom Viridiplantae; phylum Streptophyta; class Magnoliopsida; order Solanales; family Solanaceae; genus Solanum; species Solanum commersonii. Next base: position 995,537 of record JAJTWQ010000088.1, read on the forward strand.
AGTTTAGACTTATTGAACAAAGTAGTAGCTGATCAAATGGCCCGAGGAAGGATAATGGTACAACCATTTGAAGTAGCCTCTTCCCTCCTTGATGAAATTACAAAGATAAATTAGGTGTGGTACACTCAAGAGGACCAAGTGTCTCCATTGAATTTTAAGATGACCAAGGAGCAAATTGACAATGAGAAAGAGTGAGATGAGAATATTAGCAAGATGATGTCCCAAATGGAGCCATTAAGCAAACAAGTGATGGTGAGTGTTGATGAATGCAGAGATGTAAAAAGAGTGTTTAGACTTGAGGAGGGTTCTTGCTCGAGCTATTTTAAGTCTGGTGGGAATCAAGGTTGGAACATACTTAATGAAGAAGAGCGGAGAGGATACAATCAATATTGGACTGAACAAAATGATCTTTGGAAGAGAGAAGATAATCATGAAGAGTACCACACACAATTAAGTGATAGCCCAAGATCTAAAGGTACTTCAGGAAACCTTCGAGTGGATGAATTGTTATTGCGTATCCTAGACAAGGTTGAAGGATCGGATGAGATTATTAAATAGATGAAAGTTGATTTCTCATCATTAAATAATAAGGTAGATTCTCATGCAGATGCAATCAAGCAACTTGAATGTCAAATGCGTCAACTTTCAGCTCAATTAGAAACCAAGCTACTTGAAAAGAGTCCAGATGAGTGTATGAAAAGTCCAAGAGCTGATAATGACAAAGAGTTGGCAGTTATGACTCGAAGTGGGAAGATAGCAGATTGTAATGTGAAGGTGAATGATGGGCCAAACATTTATGAATAACAGAAAGACAACATTGAGATAGAGAGGTTCGCTCAAGCACCGAAGAATGATATGCTCAAAGAAAGTCCAAGGCAAAGCACCACCAAAGGGTTGCTAATAGCTAAAGAAAGGGTTGCATCATCTCCAAAGTTAGTGCAACCTCTTCCCAAAATAAATTCCCCTTTCCCTCAACAGCTCAAAAAGAGAAATGAAGATGAAAAGTTCAAGAAATTCCTATCCGTGTTTAAGACAATTTCTATAAATCTTTCTTTAGTGGAAGTATTATTAGAGATGCTGGGATATTCAAAATTCATGAAGGATCTGGTCACTAAGAAGAGTAGCATGGACTTCCAAACAATTGAAGTGTCTCACAATTGTAGTGCCATTATGACCAGGGATGTGATTACAAAGAAAAAGGATACGGGGGCATTTACTATTTCATGTACCATTGATATGGTTCAGTTTGCCGAAGCGTTATATGACTTGAGGGCAAGTATAAACTTGATGTCATATGCCATCTTCAAACAACTTGGGATGGGTGAACTGAAATCCACAATAATGCGGCTTCTTATGGTGGACTGGTCTATCGAGCACCCTGCTGGGATACTTTATGATTTATTGGTGAAGGTTGATTGGCTTATCTTTTCGGCTGATTTTGTTGTTTTGGATTGTGAGATTGATGCGGAGGTACCTATTAATTTGGGTAGACAGTTTTTGGCAATCGAAAGAGCTCTAGTGGATGTTGAAAGTAGGGAGTTAAAGTTTTGGGTAAATGAAGAGAAGGTTACTTTCAATGTGTGAAAATCAATGAAACAACCTAGCGACATTTATGTAGTTTCAACGATTGATGTGATTGATGAAGCATTGTCTAGTGTGAGTGAAATGATGTATGTGGGTGAACCTCTTGTGGTTGTCCTTTCGAATTATGATGGGACCACAGTTCAAGGATATGATGAAATGGTGGCTTCTCTATCTGGATTAGGTGTGTACTAAAGAAACCCATTCAAGCTTGATATTGATCTAAAAAATTGAGAAAGTGCTCCTACGAAACTATCTACGATGGAGCCTCCAAAGCTTGAGCAGAAAGTACTTCTGGTTCATCTTCGGTATTCATTTTTGAATACAAATAATACCTTTCCGATTATCATTGTAGCGGACTTGCTTGAGTGACAAGTGAAATTGCTTCTTGAAGTATTAAAACTTTACATCAAGGAAATATGATGGACAATTGGTGATATTGTCGGTATTCCCCTGGGATTTGCACTCAAAAAATCCAATTAGATAGTGAATGCAGACCACGTGTTGAGCATCAGAGAAAATTAAACCCACCTATGTAAGAAGTGGTGAATCAAGAGATCATTAAGTGGCTAGATGTAGACGTAGTTTACCCTATTGTAGATAGCAAATGGGTAAATCCCGTACAATATATACCCAAGAAAGGAGGAATCACGATGGTCCCAAATTTAAAAGGAAACCTTGTACCTATGAGGCTAGTCATCGGTTGGAGAGTATGCATGGATACCGTAAGCTAAACTCTTGGACAGAGAAAGATCAATTTTATAGTGCCGCTTATGGATCAAATGCTCGATCGACTTGCGGGACGTGGATGGTACTGTTACTTGGATGGTTACTCCGGGTATAACCAAATTTCTATTGCATCGGAAGACCAAGATAAAACCACATTCACATCCCCCTATGGTACTTTCACTTTCAAGAGGATGTCATTTGGGTTGTGCAATGCTCTGGCGACAGTCCAACGGTGCATGCCTTCCATTTTCGCAAACATAGTGGAAGACTCAATGGAAGTCTTCATTGATGATTTCTCATTTGTAGGTGATTCATTTGAGACATGTCTGGCACATCTTGAGTAGGCCCTTCATAGGTGCGTAGAAACCAACCTAGACCTAAATTGGGAAAAATGCATTTTCATGGTTAAAGAAGGCATAGTCCTAGGCTACAAGGTGTGATAGAAGGAATTGAGGTAAACAAAGAAAAGATTGAGGTAATCGAGAAGTTGCCACAACCTATCTGTGTAAAAGGTATCCAAATTTTTTTTGGGTCATGCAGGATTCTATCGGAGATTCGTCAAAGACTTCTAAAAAATTGCACATCCATTGTGCAAGTTATTGGAGAAAGAGGCAAAGTTTATTTTTGATGACGCTTGTTCAAAAGCGTTTGAGTGCTTGAAAGAAAAGATAATAATTACCCTAGTGATCATTAGCCCAGATTGATCCGACTAATTTGAGGTTATGTGTGATGCAAGTGGTACTGCTCTAGGAGCTATGTTAGGGCAAAAGCACAATAAAATATTTCATCCAAACTATTACGCCAGCAAGTCGAAAAATGGACCACAACGTAACTACACTGTTTCAGAATAAGAACTACTTGCTATTGTGTATGCATTTGAAATGTTCAAGGCACACTTGAGGGGCCCTACAATGATAGTTCATAGTGATCATGCAGCACTGTGGTACTTAATGACGAAGAAAGATGCAAAGACGAGATTGATTTAGTGGGCCTTGCTGTTGCAAGAGTTTGATTTTGAAGTAAAAGATCGAAAGGGGTGTGAAAATTAAGTGGCAGATCATTTGTCATGGTTAGAAATCTAGATGCATGACCCCAAAGAAAGAGACATTGTGGCAGAATTTCCTGATGAAACAGTGATGAGGGTAACCCAAAGAAACACCCCTTGGTATGGTGATCTTGCAAACTATATAGTGTGTGGAATAATTCCCGAGGGTCTTAATTTTTATCAACAAAAACAGTTCTTGTTTGATGTAAAGAAATATTTTTTGGATGAACCATATCTCAGAGAATTTGCAGACAATATAATTCGATGATGTGTACCGAAAGAGAAAGTCCATGAAGTTATCTATGCTTGTCAACCCGGTGCGAACATCGGCAATAGTACTTCAAAGTGGTTACTATTGGCCATCTCTATACCAAGACACACATGAATTTGTGAAACATTGCATACCATGGCAAAGGCAAGGATGGGTATCAAGAAAGCATGAATTACCTCTCCATCCCATCCTAGATGTTGAGTTGGTTGATGTTTGGGGTATAGATTTCATGGGTTCATTTGGGAGCTCTTTTGGCAACAAGTACATTTTGGTGAAGGTTAATTACGTTTCCAAATGGGTGGAGGCTGTAGCAATATCCAACAATGAGAATAAAAGTGTGGTGCAATTCTTAAAGCGATATATTTTCGCACGATTTGGCAGCCCACTTGTTATCATCAATGATGGAGGATCTCATTTTTGCAACCGGATGTTTTCTCTATAGTTAAGCAAATACGGGGTCAAGCATAAAGTTGTAATGCCATATCATCCATAAATGAGCAACCAAGTAGAGGTTTCAAACCAATAGATTAAAAGTATTTGGTCAAACACTGTGAATACAAATCATATGTATTGGTCTTGAAAGCTGGATGGTGCTTTATGGGCATATCAGACTGCATTCAAAACACCGATTGGTATGTCATCCTATCATATAGTGTTTGGAAAGTCTTGCCATATCACGCCCCGAGCCTACACCCTGGGCGAGACCGGCACTCGGAGACCATTGCTAGCTCTAAGCAAACCCTTGGCCTGGCTTTTTTAACTCAACGGAAACCTAACTCAACAAAATAACTCTAAGCAATGAAAGGTCATAAAACCACCCAACTAATAAAATCTGGCCAAAAAGGCAACTCGAATCTCAAAATAGAATATTATATATATACAGATGAGAGACTCAATACTGACTGACTGACTGTCTATGAAGCCTCTATAATACTGAGATGGATGTTGGGACAGACCCCCAACATCCTACTAAAGAAAAACTTAAGCAAATAAAAAAACTGAGTCCTTTGGAATGCAAAGAGGCTCACACTGACTCTGAAGTGCTCAGCTGAATCAACGGCGTGCCGGATGCTGATCCTGGGTACCTGCATTTGCATCTTCATAAGATGCAGACCAACTGGCATTAGTACATTGAATGTACTAGTATGCGAGATGGAAAGCTAAGCAACATAAGTTAGGAGGAAATCTGAAAGAAACTGAATAACTTACCTGGCTCAACTCAACTCAACCTAACTGACTCATTTCAATATAAGGCAATTTAAAACAGGTGTGATATAAAAAAAAGCTATTTAAAACCTGCTATAAACATTGTGTGTATACAAAGATACAATAAGCCTGAGATCTATGTAGAAATATAAATGAACTGATGTATATACAAATACAATAATTGTTGTGGGAGTTTCTCTAACCGACAACCATCACATAAGAGCTATAGTGATGATATAACAATCAACCTCACGCTGCCAGAGCATCCTGTACCCGGCTAAAGGTATAGGACCTGAATTGCCTAATGGATCCACTAGTCTAATTTTAAAATGATTCATCTAAAAAGTATGAACCTCTTCTACCCATGATGGCTACATGGTTCTATGGGGGCGGTGGGTTCTTTGAACGCTCCCCCAATTCGGTGCTAGATACTACTCCCAAAAATGTATTGGCTCTTATGTTTTTAAACATATTTCTTCTTGCTGATTTGAGATAATTACTCAAAAACTTAGCTCAAAGGCTATCTTGTAAATCTCAGTTTCATCTCTTACTTCATTTAGAAAGCGATTACTCTATTCTGGAAAACTAGCCCGAAGGCTCTTTGGAAATCTCAGTTGCCAATCTTGTTTAAATGTGAAAAAATTTCTTTAAAACTTCTTTGGGAATACATAGTTCCCTAATAACTTTTGAGAAATGAACTCAACTTTCTACTCTTGGCTTAACTTGAAACTCTATACTCTTTACTCAACTTGAAACTTGAGCCTTAAAATGAAGTTAAAACGTTCAACACAGACTCTTGAAAACTTTGAAGACATGCTTCTTAACTTATAGAATTGACTCTAACTTCACCTGACTATGATCCGAACATTTCTCGAATTGGATTATTAATTCAAGGGTAATAATCTCATGTTTATCGATAAGTTCAGGATTTCTAGATGTACCTTAGAGTATTGGAAACAACTACGAAACATAGGTACATTACCAAGGAACATGCATGAAAAAGTGGGGAAATGAATGGGAAAGATTGGCATCCTTGGCGTTATGAGAGGCGCGGAGTGCCAGCCTTCAAATCACAGAAGGCCTGGTGAGGGCTCTGCTAGGCGCGGCGCCCCAAGGCTGGCAGCTCAGAACCCCTGTTGGGGCGCGTTGGCTGGCGCCACGCCCCAACCTTTTTCCCCGAAAACTCAACCTTTCTCCTTCCTTTTTCCAACTCTAAACCTTCTTAACCTCAAAGGTTCCAGTCCCAAACACTTGGAATCATAAAGACCCTTAATATACAATAGATTCAACTCGGAAACACAACCGAAAACATACACCAAACCAACAAAAAACTTGAATAACACAACCGCAACTTCAACAAACACAACCACAAATTTCAACCAATCTTTTCTAGGAATTAAAACGAGTTTGTCTTGTGGGGGAAAGAACCAACCCAACACTATGATCTCACATACCTTAATAGGGATCACTCCCGATGAAAACGATGATGATCTTGACAAACTTTGCTTCTTCTTCACTTTCTCCTCTTCTTTCCATTTCTCTCAAGAACCCTAAGTCTCACTTTTCCAAAGGGGAACTGATTTTAAAATCAGTCTAAACCCTTAATATAACCAAAAGAAATGGTTAGGGAAAAGACAAAAATACCCTTACAAATTCGAACTAACCTGCCCTATGCCAACGTCCCAACTTTCAAAGGGCATAACTCACTCATATGAACTCGAAATCGAGCAAACTCGGTTGTGTTAGAAAGATCATTCCAAGGGAATCACAAACATAACTGGAACTACTCCTAGCTTAAGACTGCTCAAATTTGGCCAAAAATTATCTTTTCCCCATATTTAACCAAATTTCCAGATTTTAATTCTTTCCCAAAAAAACTATTTCCAATTCGAAGCCTCTTCATAGTTATTTTAAATTGCCGGATGTTACAATATCTCCCCCTTAGGAACATTCTTCCTCGAATGAGGTTACTCTTACTAGGCTAAGGGTGCAACATCTACTCAAACACCCAATAAGCAATAATGCAAACACAAGAACAACAACAACAAGCTCATTATAATTTAAGAGCACTAAGAAGGAAATCAATACCTTGATCTGCATTTCCTCTGGATTCAAAGAGATGTGGATATGACTTCTTCATATCCTTTTCGACTTTCCAAGTAACTTCCTCAACAAATTGGTTCCTCCAATGTACCTTAACTGATGTTACATTTTTCGTTCTCAACCTACAAACTTGGCAATCTAAAATTTGAACAGGAATCTCCTCATAAGATAAGCAATCCTTGACCCTAACACTTACAGTTGGTAGGATCAATAAAGGATCGCCTATGAACTTCTTCAACATGGAGATGTGAAATACCGGATGAACCGCTGCTAATTCCTGTGGTAGCTCCAACTCATAAGAAAAATTGCCAATCCTCTTGGCTATGCAGTAAGGTCCAATATACCGGGGACTAAGTTTACCCTTCTAACCAAACCTCATAACACCCTTCATGAGTGAAACTTTCAAATATACCCAATCATCTACTTGAAACTCTAACGCCCTTCTCCTAACTTCAGTGTAGGATTTTTGACGACTTTGTGCCGTTTTCAACCTCTCTTGAATCACTTTTACATTCTCCATAGATTGGTGAAATAAATATGGTCCTATCAACCCTGCTTCACCAACTTGAAACCATCCAATAGGAGATCTACATCTTCTCCAATAAAGAGCTTCATATGGAGCCTTCTGGATGCTAGAGTGATAACTGTTGTTGTAGGCAAACTCAATGAGAGGTAGGTGATCAACCCAATTCCATTTTGAAATCGATCACACAAGCCCTCAACATATCTTCTAAAGTCTGAATAGTGCGCTCTGCTTGCCCATCAATCTGAGGATAAAAGGCAGTACTTAAGTTCACCTTTGAACCCAAGCCTTTTTGAAAAGATTTCCAGAATTGTGCAGTAAACTGTGCACCTCTATCTGAAATAATGGAGACTGGAACTCCATGAAGTCTCACCACCTCTTGAATATATAACTTGTCATAATCTTCTGCTGAAAGGGTAGTCTTTACCGGTAGAAAATAGGCTGACTAGTGGATCCATTGGGTAGTTCAGGTCCTATACCTTTGGCCAGGTATAGGATGCGCTGGCAGCGTTAGGTAGATCGTGGTATCATCACTATAGCTCTTATGTGATGGTTGTCAGTTAGAGAAACTCCCATAGAAATATTGTATTTTTATATACATCAGAGTTATTTGTATCTTTGCATACACACAGAGTTAATATAATATTTTTAAACAACTTTTCTTTATATTACAGTTGTTTTTAAACTGCTTTATATTGAAATTAGTTCAGTCATATTGAATTGAGTTGAGCTAGGTAAGTTCTTCAGTTTCTCTCAGATTCTTTCTAGCTTATGTTGTTTTAGCATTCCAACTCGCATACTCGTACATTCAATGTACTGATGCCAGTTGGCCAGCATTGTCTTATGATGCAGACATAGTAACTAGGATCAGCATTCCGGCGCATCCTTGATCTAGTGAGCAGTTCAGAGTTTGTTGGTGAGCCTCCTTGCATCCGGAGGATCCATGTCATTGCTTTCTAGTTTAGTTTATTAGGATGTTGTGGGATCTATTCCAACATCCATCTCAGTTATTATTAGAGGCTTCATAGACAGTCAAATGTTAGTTCTTTAGTCTTATTCATTTCATTTGTATCGTATAAGACTTGAGTTTCCATTTTGGCTAAGATATTATTTCTTTAAGTTATTATATGAATATTGTCTTTCGCAGAGTTAAGTAAGCTAGACCAATGGTTCACTTGGGGCCAGCAATGGTCTTCGAGTGTCGACCACGTCCAGGGCGTAGGCTCGGGGCGTGACAAACTTGGTATCAGAGCCCAGAGTTTAAGAGTCCTAAGGAGTCTATGAAGCCGTGTCTATAGAGTCCTAGTAATCGGTGTGAAGCGCGCCACATCTATAATTAGGAGGCTTCAACCTTTAGAAACTATCTCACTTCTTTCACACTTATTTCATGCGTTAGAGTTTAATCTCTAAAACGTTTCCCTCTAATTCGTGCTTGTGCGTGCTTTACAAATAATCATGCCTCCACGAAGAGCTGTTAGAGGACGTCCTGGTAGGCGTAATGTTGAGAAGCAAGAGTTACCCAATGCACCTGAAGTGCAACCGCAAGTAAAAGTTACTAATGTTGATTTCAGAGAGGCTATTAGGATGCTCATTCAAGTTGTGACTAACCAAGCTGGGCAGCAAAATGGAGCTTGACAAGAAGAGGCTGACATTTTAAGGATTCGTGAGTTCTTGAGGATGAATCCCCCAAGTTTCATTGGTTCGAGCACTGCAGAGGATCCAAAGAAATTCATTGAGGAACTGAAAAAAGGTGTTCGATGTGATACATGTTACTAATACTATGAGAGTTGAGCTAGATGCATATCAGATGAAAAATGTTACTAGGACTTGGTTTGATCAGTGGAAACGGGGTATAGCTGAGGATGCACCACTTGCGAGTTGGGCATGTTTTGAAGAGACTTTCTTGGGGCGTTTCTTTCCCTGAGAACTGAAAGAGGCTAAGGTACGTGAGTTCCTCACAGTTAGGTAGGATTCTCTAACTGTTCATGAGTATGGGTTGAAATTCACCTAACTGTCTCGCTATGCTCCGGAAATAGTTGTGGACATGAGGAGTAGGATGAGTTTGTTTCTGGGATATCCTGTATATCGAGCAAAGAAGGCCGGGTAGCAATGGTTATTGGGGACATGGACATTTCGAGGTTGATGGTCTATGTGCAGCAAGTATAGGAAGAGAACCTAAAGGATAGGGAGGAATTCAAGAACAAGAGGGCTAACATAGGGAATGAGTCCGCACAATAAAAAAGTAATACCAACCGGTCATCCTTCCAACAGAAACAGAAGCGCCCTGCTCCATAATCTGCTAGTGCACCTGCACCTAAGAACAAAGGTGAGTAAAATAATCAGAACTTCAAAGCTAAAACCAGCTTATTCTCAAGGTAGTGTGGCGCAAGGGGGTAGTAAGCCTCCTGCATGTGCCAAGTGTGGTAGGAACCACTCACGTATTTGTCGGGAGGGCTCCACTGGTGGTTTCAAGTGTGGTTAGACTGGGCATTTCATACGATAGTGTCCAAAGAACAAGTAGTGAAATAGTAATGGGGGTAGTAGAGTCCAGTCTTCTTCAGTTGCTCCACCAGACAAAGCTGCACCTAGATGGGCTACTTTCGGTACTGGTGGAGGAACAAACCGCTTATATGCTATCAATAGTCTCCAAGAGCAAGAGGATTCACCAGATGTTGTCACTGGTATGATTTAAGTCTTTGACTTTAATGTTTATGCCTTGCTAGATCCATGAGCGAGTTTATCTTTTGTTTCTCCATATGTTGCTATGAACTTTGATGTTATCCCTGAGCAACTTAGTGAACCATTCAGTGTCTCTCCACCTATTTGTGAGTCTATTATAGCAGAGAGAGTCTATCATGATTTTCCCATTTTCGTCAATCACAAGAGTACCATGGCTGATTTAATTGATTGTAGAACTCGAGTTGTCAAGTTTCGGTTTCCAAATGAGCCAGTCTTAGAGTGGAAAAACAGTTCAATAGTACCTAAGGGTCGTTTCATTTCGTACCTTAAGACAAGGAAGTTAGTTTCTAAGGGGTGTGTCTATCACTTAGTCGGAGTTAATGACTCAAGTGTTGAGATACCTCTTATTCAGTCTATTCCAATAGTAAAGGAGTTTCTAGAAGTCTTTCCAGCTGATCTTCCCAGAGTCCCTCCTGAGAGAGAGATAGACTTCAGTATAGATCTTTTTCCAGATACTCATTTGATATCTATTCCTCCATATAGAATGGCACCAGCAGAGTTGAAAGATTTAAAAAATCAGTTAAAAGATCTTTTAGATAAGGGCTTTATTTGACCAAGTATCTCGCCTTGGGGTGCTCCGATCTTATTTGTGAGAAATAAAGATGGTTCCCTTAGGATGTTTATAGATTATCGTCTGTTGAACAAGGTTACCATCAAGAATAAGTATTCTCTTTCGATAATCGATGATCTTTTTTACTAGCTTCAGGGTGCTTCATGTTTTTCGAAAATAGATCTCAGATCAGGTTACCATTAGTTAAGAGTAAGAGAATGTGATATTCCAAAGACAACTTTCAGAAGCCGAAATGGTCATTATGAATTTTTGGTCATGTCCTTTGGTTTAACTAATGCACCAGCAGCGTTCATGGATCTTATGTATAGATTCTTCAAACCTTATTTAGATATGTTTTTTATCGTCTTCATTGATGACTTACAAATCTATTCAAGGAATGAAGAAGATCATGCTAATCATCTCCGAATAGTTCTTCAAACTTTGAAAGATAAGGAGTTATATGCTAAATTCTCTAAGTGTGAGTTTTGTCTTGAATCTGTGGCATTCTTAGGCCATATTGTGTCTGGAGAGGGGCTTAAAGTTGATACTCAGAAAATTGAGGCAGTGTAGAATTGGCCTAGACCCACATTTCCAACTTATACTAGGAGTTTCTTGGATTTGGCTGGCTATTATAAAAGGTTTGTAGAGGGTTTATCGTCCATTTTGTCACCTTTGACGAAGTTGACTCAGAAAACAGTGAAATTTCAATGGTCTGACACTTGTGAGAAAAGCTTTCAGGAATTCAAAAAGAGGTTGACTACTGCCCCAGTGTTGACCTTACTAGAAAGTACCCAAGGTTTAGTGGTGTATTATGATGCATCTAGAGTTGGCTTGGCTTGTGTTTTAATGCAAAATGGAAAAGTTATATCTTATGCCTCCTGACAGTTGAAAGTTCATGAAAGGAACTACCCAACCCATGACTTAGAGTTGGCTACTGTACCAGAAGGTACCCAAGGTTTTGTAGATCTTTTCATGCCTTGTTGATTCTCATTCAAGGACGAATGTTCCCAAGGGGGAGATATTGTAAGACTTCGGAAGTGCCTAGTTAAGATAAATTATAATGTTGCATAAACGCATTTTCATCTCCCGGTAATTGGTGTTTACAAGCCTAAATTACTGGTTGTAGTTGGTTTGACGGCTCATGGGAGTGTCTCGTGGTTGCCACTTAGGATTTCAAGATTTTGGTTCGGTATTATGAGTGGTAATTATTGATTGTAGGTTTTTTTGTGGGTCTTGGATGTGCTCATAGACATAAGCCTTGAAACTTGAGAAATGTTAATCCTTCAACCTCACTGTACGAGTCAATAGTTCAACTTGTAAAGAACTATGAGCCATGGCTGGGTCTAGTAATGCATATCTTCAAAAAGATGTAGTTTAGTACTTGACTTCTATGAAGGGACTTTATGTGCTGTATAAAGGAATACGGGCCATACATACTGGTTCAAAGCTTGAGACTCAGACCTTATCTATCCAAACTCAATCTAGGATTCATTTCTACGACTCGTGAAATGGACTATGAGTCGTAGATGGTGGCCCACATTTTATTCTTGACAAACTTCAACTTTCAATAAATGGGATCTATGAGTGGACAATATGGTCTGTAGAAGGATGTATGGACCGTAGATGGCTTTGTAGAAGTTGTTCGATAGTTATTTCTTAGGGGTAGTTGGGTCTTTTTCTACTATTGTAATCCCTATACTACGTTGTTTAAAGCTTATTTTTGAAGAGTATAGCTAATTCCTAAGACCCCTAACCTCCCCATTCACTTTTATTCTCTCAAATTCCAAAATCCTCTTTTAAGTCTTCTCTCCCAAGGAAAGATCAAGGCTCTAAGGATTTCAAGTTGATACGCTCAAATTACACCTCCCTAAAGAATGATAAGCGATCGTTATCAAGTAAAGAACCCAACTTGTAGGTTGGGGTCGATCCCACGAGGAAACTGGTTTACACTTAACTTTAACTTACACCTATATTTGTTTAGTCAAAGTACTTTCGGAAACAAGTAATAAAAAAGGGGGATTTGTGAAACAAATAGTAAGAATTCAGTAAGTAATAAGTAAACACAAGTCAATTTTTGTTGTTATCAAGATGAGAAAATAAACTAGGGTATACGTGTTCACCACACGTTCATAACTCAGTAATCCTAGTAATAGCAATCCTGTCCTAGTGTATTACATGCAAAGTGATAAGTTCGGTATCTCTAAATCCTTGGTCCGGCTACGTGTGTATAATTTACTAACCCTTACCTTTACCTCATATTAGAGATCATAATCGATGTTTGGCATAGTTATTACTTCGTACCAATCGACACTAGCATATTAGATAGTATCACACTATATCAATGTTGATAATTCTTTTCTTGTTGATTATCTCCTTGGTCCAGCAAGTAGCAACAAGGCAAGTTCTAATGCGTGCACATGGTAAAAAGACTTTTGAACGAAAGAATTATCAATGCACGCAAAACACTATTCACGAATTGCTTATTTACTATTCATACTTTGTTAATCACTCATGAATCCCACAACCCTAGTTGTAGAGTTTAGGTACCCATAGTCATATGAACACAATTCATTGTTTTAGATGAAAGAAGTATGAACTTACATAGTTGAGAAAAATAAACCCAGAAACGACTAGCAAAATTAGTTCCCAAGTAACAAAGTAAAACAAAAGTAATAAACTCTAACCCCAAAAAACGAGGTTTACATGCCCTATTTATAGAAAACAAGTCCTATATTAAAAGGGAAATAAATTAAGGAAAGTGTGTTCAGGCACGCATCTTCATTCAACGAGACTGACTCATAGACCGTCAATGGATCTACGATTCGTGAGTCCCTTCCGTCAGCCAGGAGTTAGAAAATATTTCAGCCTCTAAAAATCAGCTTCTCTGAAGCAAACAACAGACTTGCAGTACTGACCGTAGATCGATCTACGGTCCGTCAATCCCTTTTCGTAGCTCCATACTTCGAATCTTCAAAAATTAGGTATTGGAACCCTCGCAGTATAAATCTACGGATCAACAGTACGGTCCGTAGATAAATCTACGGACCTTCAATGGCCACCGTGGTTCCACACTCTGTTAGATTTCCCTGATTTTTCTTCCGTGCCTTGCCTGCTGATCTACGGCTATCACCTACGGAGCGTCACTAGACCTACGGTCCGTAGAGCACCTCCGTAGGTGCCCTTTCTGTAGTTATTTCAATTGTCCCTTTACTTTTACGTCTGAACGTCTTTCCTACAAAACATGATAAAAACACATAAAAACCAATCCAAAAAGGCCGTTGACAGACACAACTTGTAAGTGAAATGTATTAGAAATACCGTAAACTCACGATATATCAACATCTTCAACTTAAATTCATTGTTTTTCCTCAAGCGATGCACTAAGACTCTAAACGACACTTGTATAGAAGCAAGCATTTCAAACACAAGCAATGACATGGCTTTCTACCCCACTCTCTTTGTTGTTACAAAATTTGTTCTCTTAGACTCGATATGCGTTTACATGAGGATCAAACCATGACAACGATTGACCAACCAACACACAACATACATTGTTTCACTATCACCAAGGTACCAACTCTCCGACAATGTACTAAGTGTCGTTACTTCAAACGAAATCCCCTTTTTTTTTCTTCACACAATGACGGTTGAATTTGAGTACAAGGATTCATTCAACACTCACACTCAGAAATAACTTCAAGTACAGTTAGTGCTCTATACCATAGGCTTATCCTTATTTTCACTGCTTAGACTCTCCAAATTAGACTCTAGGATCACTAAAGGACTCTAGGATCACTAAAGGACTTTCTTGGCTTGTAATGTAGGCTCAGGGTCAGGTGTGATACATTTGGGTAGTTCTTAGTGACTTTCTGCCTTCTTTAACATTACACTAGGCTTTCAACCTATTTTTGTCATTCTACCGTTTTACCTTCTTTCCCTTGATTTTCTACAACCAGGAATGTGACTTTAAAATTTGTAGCTCTTTTTACTTTTATTTTATTTTTCTTTTAGCTTTCAACAAGTCACATCATTTCCTCTCTTTTTCAACATCAAACTCTTTTCATACGCATTTTCTTTCGGTTTCCTATTTCATACCCACCCTCAACTTATAAATTTTCCATTGGTTGAGGTGCACAATACCCGATGTTGGGTTAGGGCCAAGATTGAAGTTACTTTTTTTACATTAGCCACCCTCAACTTAGGCTTTTAGCCTAGGTCGAGGTGCATATGTCCAAGGAGGGACCGGGGCAAACATAGTCGATTATAGGAAGGTGAGTTCAGGGTTTAGAAAGAAATGGTATTATTTTAGGCTCAAAGTATTTGGATCAAATAGAGCATTTACTTCATTTGGTCGGATCCTTCTTTCAGGCAATTTGCTGACTTATCAGAACAATGGCCTACGATTACTTCCTAACCTCTAGATTGTTGAGTCTTAGCAAGACTAACCGGGCAAGTTCTAGTTTTGCACAAAAACTATTTGAACATTCAACTATTCTCACATACTCTTGGCACATAGTTTCATTATCAGATTACCCATTTCAAGTTTCAGCCTAAGTCATGCCATCAAGTTGATTCATTATCATGTCATACATAGAGCCAACACATTCAACTAATCATAGCCTATAAATTCTAGCACACATCACAAAATCTGACGGGTATCATTTATTTATTTATTTATTTTAAGCCATCATGCTTCTTTCTTGGGGAAAAAGAACACAGGCAAGAAAACCCCACGAGAGGATCTACGAGTTGGGTTACTCAGACTTCACCCTATAACTCACAATCCACTTACCCCACCCCCAACAAAAATAGATGTGATTGTCCCCAATGCTTACAAAAGCAGAAAAAGAAAGTGGATTAGGTGAAGCAAACCTATGGCGCAAGCGCGAACCAACAAGTGGGTGGGTCCGATTTCTCAGAGCCCGCTGGAACAATAGTTGGGTCACCCTCAGTAGTGCTCTCTATCATTGTTACAGCAGCAGTAGTGGTGCTCACAACGTCCCTCACAACAAGAGGGACCTCTACAACTGGGCAGAACTCGATGCCCCTGCAATACTCTCACGCATCCTCCGTTGGCACAACTTCTCATCTAAAATTGAGGCCTTCCTAGCCTCCTTCTCCTGCCTACACTATATCTTTTGAGATTTTTCCTTCTCAGTGCAACTAGAACGGTGCCTCTTACCTTTTGTATGTTTAGGCACAGACTCCTCCTCGGCGGTCCCACTAAATAAAGCATCCAGCACCGTATCATCAGTCAGTGTAGTAGTTGCAGCCTAAGGCTCAACTGTAGGGATAGAAAGAATGCCATCAAGATCTTTTCGGAGACAGGCTAATTCAACCTGAAAAAGGATAGGTTTATCGCAGGCGCTGGTCGCTCGAGGACTTGCAATTCAAAAGCATCAAGATGCTTATTAACGACCTGAACCTTTAGGTCCATCATTCCCTCCATCCTTTGCTCCATTCTAGCCTCGAACTCGGCTATAGACTTTTACATCCAAGGCTGGATGTGATGCAGCAATATGGCCATCTGAGCCTCTAATTTCTGAACTCTGGCCAATGGGACAACAATAGCTCCTAACTGTGGTGTGGATCAGGATGAACTAGGAGCCATGCTAGGGTCCTGGAAAGAGGAGGCCGGGATAGTATTCGAGTGATCTGGTATAATGGGGTCACCGCCCTGTGCCTGCCCCACCGTGTCTGCAGGATCTATGCCTAGGGGAGGTACCTCAACCTGGGGCTCTCTGTGAGGTGGCTCCACATTTGCCTCATCTCAGATGAGGCCTATATCCAAAGCCCTGGTAGGGTGGATCAACCTATCACAATGCCAGATCGGTACTCCAAAGTCCCTGCACATTTGCAAAATCAAACATGGGAAGGGGTAAGTAGTGGAGGTCTTGAATGCCCTCTCGTGAATCTCTGCCAGCAGCATGCGAGCAAAGTCAATCTCCACTCCTGCTACTAATGTTGCAACCATGACCGCTCTATCCCAAGTGAGTTGGTTGTCAGTTTTTGTCGGCGACACCCTGTTACGCACCAACAACTAGAAGAACTTGGACGCAAAATTTAATGTGGACTTTCGGATACCCAACTGTGGTGTGGCGACCCACTTTGCACGCTCGCCATCATCAATGATGTACTTCGCCAACCATAGTATAATAGCCTCTCGCTGCTCAGCATTTCTCTGGAAAGCACCGCTCCGCACGATATCCCATTTGTAATAAAACTCTATTGTGTTTAGTGACCAACTGTGACATGTGGTAGGCCCATAGAGAAAGCGGCAGATGGTAGCCTGTGATATGTCTACCAGACAACCTCGGACCATAGTGGACATAAGATGATCTTGGGCTAAGGGATTTGATTTCTTGGAGATCGTCCCATGGAGAGTGGCAGCATAAGAGGCGTAGAACTCCCGCACAATTTTCTCTCTATACGTCCCTGGGTCTCGAGCCATCCAGTCACACTTGTGAAGGTTGAAAAGTCGTTAAATGTCGGGGATAGTGTGCAAGCTACCTGTGAGGACTTTGCGCTCCTCTGTAACAATTTGGGCCATTTTCTCTTTATCATTAATCATCTTGGCATCCCAATAGATTTGCCATTGGCCCTCAACACACCATCTGTTTGGCTCACCGGCCACTGGAGTAGGGTTCTCATTCCTTGGTATGGGTACTGACTCTGAGCTAGTGGCCTCATCGGATGAGGCTTCTTGTTAATT
The DNA here is from genome assembly GCA_029007595.1 of Solanum commersonii. Classification (NCBI taxonomy): domain Eukaryota; kingdom Viridiplantae; phylum Streptophyta; class Magnoliopsida; order Solanales; family Solanaceae; genus Solanum; species Solanum commersonii. Next base: position 1,012,996 of record JAJTWQ010000088.1, read on the forward strand.
CGGGCTACACCCTATGGTTGACTTGGCATTGGACCCCAAAGCATGGGCAGACTAGGACCCTGAAGCAGGGCTAACTCAGAGATCGAAGCATGGGTAGACTCGGAGCCAGACGCAGACCCAGTAGCTGAACTTGAAGCAGCCCTAGTTGGTGACCCAATCAGTGTGTGCTCCTCATCAGACTGGGAGACAGTGACTTTGTTGGGAATCACCTTCCGAGGGGTGCCACTGGTTGCTTGGGGTGCAGTGGGAGAAGTCTTTGTGTTGGGAGGAACGTATGCTGGATCTCTTTCCGTGACTGTGTCCTCATCGATTAACCTGAAGCTAGGAGCAACAGATTTTGACTTGCTCTGTTTTGAGTAGGTGACTAGCTTTTTGGGTGCCATCGTACATGTGGAATCGATATTAGTGCCAAAACTAAAGCTAAACAACTAAACAAAAAACTTTAGACTATAAACGAACAGTAACAAACTCCTAACAAAATTTCAGACATATGCTACAGTGGTCATCTACGGAGGGGACCTACGGTCCATAAAGTGATCAAAAGTTTGTGGAACCCTTCCGTGGATCAACGAACCAACAATATTGGTCGCAAATGGAAACCATGGATGTACAGAACGGTCCGTAGATTGATCTACAGACCGTAGTCCACCTACGTGGTTTCACACTTGGTGAAATTGCAAGAGAATCCACCCAAAAACCTAATATGCGGTCCATAGATTGATCTACGGTCCATAGAGAGGGTATTGTGGATGGGATCTGTGCCAGGTTTTAGCCATTCTTTATTTTCAAGTCCACATCTTAGACCATTTTCAATAATATCCTAGTCTACTCATGCATTTCAATATTGAATCATGCTAGTTTGTCATTTTCAGGATTTTGATTAATCATTTTAACAATTATTTAAGACAAACTTTGGAACCCTAATTCGAAACTTACATGTAGACTTATAATCACATACAACAAGGCAACACAATAAGTATCTATATTCCAATGGTATTGTAACTTCCAATTTAATCATGCAATTTCATCTAACAGTTACCCAAGGTCAAGACCCGACTCCCAACTTTCTACATTCTATCTATGAACCAACATTCAAAGTAAGGGGAAAGTCTATAACGTTACAAACAACGTGGAGTAGGGTGATTTCGTGATGACACTAAGTTTTGCAAGATCAAAGAATCACCTCTGCGTTACAAACCCAACACCGGACCCTTTTTGTGAAATATGGAATGAGTTGTATTCGGAATGGAAAGGAATTATGGGAATGATGGGGGAATGGAAGGGATGATTTTAAGGGGGAGTTATGGTGTGATTTAGGGGAGTTGAGGGTGTTTGAAACGGTTGGAGAGTGAATGGAGGGAGGTGGAAATGGTTTGAAATTAGGGGAGTTTTAAATAAGGAGGTCCAGGTCGGGTTAGACAGATTTAGGGTTTTAGACCCACAAGACCCCATTTACGGTCTGTGGGTCGATCTACGGTTCATAGGTTAGGACCGTAGATCTCTCTTATACTTGGAAAAAATTTAGGAGCTTACCTTGGATCTATGGGCACCATCCACGGTCCATTGATAGAACGACGGACCATCGATGGGGTCCGTAGACCTCTGCACCAATGCATTTTCTGCAGATTTTTCATAGCGTACCTGCACATGTAGCAACCATTAGGCTTAGACATGGACCCTATGCTAATTCTAGTCAACACTAAAAACCCTATCTAAATTTGATACAGAGATGCAATTAAACAAAGAAAACTACTAAATGGGAAACATAAACCTATCGTTGGCTAGATTGTACATCTTGGGTTGCCTCCCAAACAGTACTTGATTTAACGTCACTACATAACGCAAGTTTCTTGATTACTCAGACTTCATCAAGATTGTAGGCCTCAATCACTTCTTGCACAGTTTCAGCATTTCCCAGATAGATCTTGATCCTTTGCCTGTTTACCATGAACCTTCTTCCTTCACTATTTGCAAGCTCAACCGCTCCATGGGGAAGCACTTTTGTTAGCAAAAATGGCCCAGTCCATTTGGACTTGAGTTTGCTTGGAAACAAACGCAACCTAGGGTTGAATAGAAGCACAAGATCACAAACCACAAATTCTCGCTTTTCAATTCTTTGATCATGATACTGTTTCACCTTCTCTTTGTGCAAGGCTGAACTTTCATAAGCTTTCAAGCAAAACTTATCAAGCATATTCAAGTCATTCATTCTTTGATTCGATGCGGCGCCCCAATCCAAATTTAGCTTCTTCATTGCCCACATTGGCTTATGCTCTAGCTCTACCGATAAATGACAAGACTTTCCATATACAACTTGGTAAGGAGACATACCTATGGGGGTCTTGTATGCAGTGCGATATGCCCATAGAGCATCAGCAAGCTTCCTTGAACAATCCGTTCTATTAGCATTCACAATCTTCGCTAAGATCTATTTAATTTCTCTGTTGGACACTTTAACTTGCCCACTAGTCTGTGGATGGTAAGGAGTGGCTAGATTGTCGCGGACACCATATTTCTCAAGTAGTTCCTTGAAAAACTTATTAAAAAAGTGAGAACCTCCATCGCTGATAATCGCCCTCGGTGTACCAAATCTGGAAAAGATGTTCTTTTTCAAGAATACGGTGACACTTTTACCTTCATTGTTGGGGAGCACAACTGCTTCCACCCACTTCGATACATAATCAATCAAAGTAAGAATATACTTCATCCCGTATGAGCTCACAAATGGACCCATAAAATCAAGACCCCATACATCAAACAACTCTATCACTAATATCGGATTCATAGGGAGCTCTTGCCTCTTTGAAACCCCTCCTTCTCTTTGGCAACGATCACAAGACTTGGCAAAATCATGACCATCCTGGTGGATGGTAGGCCAGTAGTACCCACGCTGCAAAATCTTATGCGCAGTCCGAATACCTCTATGATGCCCACCAACAGGCGATGAATGACATGCTTCAAGTACACTCAACATCTCAACTTCGGGCACACAACGACAAATAATCCCATCAGCACAACTACGATACAAGTAAGGTTGATCCCAAAAAAAAATCTTCACATGATGCACAAACTTTCTCCTCTAGTGAAAAGACAAGTCCGGGGGCACCAAATCGCTTGCCAAATAATTAGCAAAGCTTGAGAACCATGGAATCAAATCATGAGAAGCAGCCAATACCTTTTCATCCAGAAAAACATCATTAATTTCAGCCCTATCTCTAAGCTTTAGCATAGCATCTTCCTCTAATCTTGACAAGTGATCGGCAACTTGATTTTCGGTCTCCTTTCTATCTTTTACCACAAAATCAAACTCTTGCAGCAACAATACCTATCTAATCAATCTTGGTTTTGCATCCTTTTTCACTATCAAATACCTCAATGTAGAATGGTCAGTATGCACTATGACCTTAGTTCCAAGTAAGTAGGATCGAAATTTCTCGAATGCAAAAACCACCGCAAGAAGTTCTTGTTCGGCCACAGTATAATTCTTCTGGGCCACATTTAGAGCTTTGCTAGCACAGTAAATAGGGTGAAGAATTTTCTCTTTCCTCTATCCCAGTACCACACCAAGAGCCACTCCACTTGCATCACACATTACCTCAAACGGTTGTCCCCAATCAGGTGATATAATGATAGGTGCAGTGACCAACTTCTCCTTCAACTCTCCAAATGCTCTCAAACAGGCCTCATCAAAGTCAAACTTATACTCCTTTTTGAGCAGTTTGCACAATGAGTGTGCAATTTTTGAAAAGTCTCTTATGAATCTCCTATAGAACCCAGCATGCCCAAGAAAACTTCTAACACCATTTACAGAAATAGGTGGAGGAAGTTTTTCTATTACCTCAATTTAGCTCTATCAACCGCAATACCTTTCTCTGAAATTTGATGACCCAACACTATACCTTCTTCTACCATGAAATGCCACTTCTCCCAATTCAGCACCAAGTTGCAGTCTTCACACCTCTTAAGCACCTCGAACAAATGATCTAGACAATGATCAAAAGAATCACCTACGACTGAAAAATCATCCATGAACACTTTAATAGTGTCCTCCACCGTATCAGAAAATATCGACATCATACAACACTAGAAAGTTGCTGGAGCATTGCACAACCCAAATGGCATCCGTTTGAAAGCAAAAGTCCCACAAGGGCAAGTGAAGGTGGTCTTCTCTTGATCTTTTGGAGCTATAGAAATTTGATTGTAGCCCGAATACCCATCGAGAAAACAATACCAACCCTTTCCTGCAAGTCTATCCAACATCTGGTCCATGAATGGCATAGGAAAGTGGTCCTTTTATGTCCACGCGTTCAACTTATGGTAATATTACCATACAAACTCTCCATCCAGTCACAGGCCTCATTAGAACAAGTTCATTTATTTCATTTGGGATCACAGTAATGCCACCCTTTTTAGGCACACACTGCATAGGACACACCCAACTACTATCTACAATGGGATAAATAACTCCCGCATCCAGCCACTTGATGATCCCCTTTTTAACGACCTCTTGCATAGATAGATTTAATCTTATCTGGTGCTCGATACTGGACTTATGATCTGGCATGAGTTGGATTTTGTGAAAGCAATTACCGAGAGGAATCCCAATAATATTCGCAATAGTCCACCCAATAGCTCGCTTGAACCTTTTTAACACAGTCACCAAGCACTCTACTTGTCTCGCATTCAAATCTACCGCAATGATGACCGGCAAAGTATACATACCTCAAATTCAGTGGTAGAGCCTTAAGATCCACTTTCGGTGCCTCCACAATAGATGGTCTTGCAGGTAGGGACTCGCAATTTTTCATGCCTAACTCATACTTCTTTGGTTTGGACCGATATTAACACCTATCGAGTGCGGCTACCAACTCCTCATATTCTTCAATATCATCACTATCGAAATTCATCATAATTGCTGCTAGTGCCTCAACACCTAATCGCTTTTCAATCTGCACTTTTGTCCCACTCTCCACTCTGTAGGTTGTAGAAGATACTGTTTGGAGTTCACCACTCTGCTTCATGGACCTACAAATATTGAAAGTTGCTTCTTAATTATTTATCTGAACTTCATCTGTCCCTTTTACATATCAACCAACGCACACCACCTGACAAGGAATGGTCTCCCAGGATGATGGGAACCTCAAAATCAACCTCACAGTCATAAATCACAAAATTTGCCAAAGAAATGAAAGATTCCACTTAAACTAGCACATCATTGAGTACACCAATGGGTCTTTTCATAGTTCGGTCGGCCATTAGTAATCGCATTGTAGTGGGTTTTGGGTCCCCTAGACCCAACTTTTTGTAAATAGACAATGACATGAGGTTGATGCAAGCACCAAAATCACACAATGCCTTAGCAAAGTGTAATAGTCCGATAGTACATGGAATCGTGAAGGCACCAGGATCCTCTTTCTTTTGCACAAGAGACATTGTGGCAATAGTGCTACAATGCTGCAATCTATCATCATCTTCAAAACTCACAGACCTCTTCTTTGTTACCATATCTTTCATAAACTTTGCATACCTAAGCATTTGTTCCAAAGCTTCTATCAACGGAACGTTGATGGAAAGCTACTTCAACATAGTAATAAGCCTGCACTATTTACCATCTTCAGTCTTCTTCACTAATCTTTGTGGAAAAGGTGGTGGAGGTTTAGGTATGAGGACCACTTTCTGAGATATCTCCACTTCTTTCTCTGTCGCATTCTCAGACTTTTCTCTAACCTCTATCATATCATCTTCTTTTCTAATCTCAACTTCCACCACAACCAGCATAGGTGGATCAATGGTTTGCTTACTCCCTCAAGTAGTAACTGCCATGCAATGGTCGTCATTCTTTGGATTCTGGATGGTGTTGCTAGGAAGAGTACCAGGTTGACGTAGGTTCACTGTAGTAGACAACTGGGTCATCTACTGCTCTAGATGCTTTATTGACACTACAATGGCATCAACCTTTTGACCAATACCAGACAAGTCATTTCTCATCTCCTTCACATTCTCATCAGCTGCATCAAACCTTCTCATCATCTTCTACATCATATCTTCAATATGCGCCATACATCCTCTAGCTTTCCTAGTACCAGATTCTCGATTTTGAGGGAGAACATAAGGTCCAACTCGATCATTTTGGTTGCCATAGCTGTTTCGGTTGTAGTTGTTGCCTCGATTGAAGTTCCCATCCTGGACATATTGACCCTCTTGGTTGTAATTTCCATAGTTCCAACCTTGGTTCCCCTAACCTTGGCGCCAATTTTTCATGTTGGATCCTTGGGCATTTGGTCGGAAACCCAACGTTTGATCATTCACAGCATAAGCATGCTCTTCATAGTAATACTTTTCCACTAGTGGTGGAGTTCTAGTCAAGTAGTTCACAGCATTTACCTTTTCTGCACCTCCGCTAACATGCTTCAATACCAAACCCAACTTGGTCCTCATCTGGGCCATCTCTTCACGAATCTCATCCGCAAATTGGTTATTTGTAGCATGAATGACAAATGTGTTTCACCCAGTATTTGACCTCCTAGTGCTCCATGCTTTATTGTTGCGAGAGATCTTCTCCAGGTTTTATGTGATTTGTACATATGTGCACTCACCATATGAACTTCCAACAATAGTATCCATCACTGCTTTATTGATATCATCCTGACCTCGATAGAAATATTCCTTCAGTGACTCGTCATCAATACGGTGATCCGAAACACCTCTTTTGAACGAAGTGAATCTGTCCCATGAGCTATTTACAGACTCTCCAGGTAATGCCACAAAATTATTGACCCTATCTTTGTGATTTAGCTTCATGGACACTGGATAATACCTTGCTGAGAACACATCCCTCAGTTTGGTTCCATGTATAGATTGAGTTATATGGTAGCTCAGTGAACCATATAGCAACATCTCCTATCAGTGATAGAGGGAACACTCTCAATCTGATGACATCCATATCCAAGTCTGGCCGACCTACACAACTTTTGTAGAATACCCTTATCTTTGTTATGTGAGCATATGGGTTCTCCGATGGCAACCTTGAGAACAAGCCCCTCGTTGTAAGTATCTGCATCAAGCTACTGGTTACCACAAATATGTGCCCCGGAGGCAGAGGAAGTAAGACTAAAGGTCCATCAGAGTCAGCAATATTTGTGTTTCTCCTGTAGTTGGCATGCAGTTGCGGGTCTGGTGGACCGTGCACCATCACTACATTTCCCAATTGATTTTCAGCTAGATCTCAGTTTTCCCCACCAGCTACTCTCGGCTGTTGTAACTGAACTGTATCATCAAGATTTACTTCGATAGGATTAACTGGAATTCCTTAATTGTTCATTCTTCGTAAAGTTTTGTTCAACTCTGGATCGTAAGAAGTAAGTGGTTCATCGTGGCTCGGTGTCCTTGGCATACACTAGAGTCAGAACCTGAGAGACAAGAACAAAAAGAAAAAGTAAAATTAGGAAATATTTGACTAAAGTTCAATAATGTAGTGAAAATTAATCTATAAGCCAAATTTCCCCGGCAGCAACGCCAAAATTTGATACGCTCAAATTACACCTCCTTAAAGAAGCATAAGCGATCGTTATCAAGTAAATAACCCAACTTGTAGGTTTGGGGTCGATCCCACGAGGAAACTGGTTTAGACTTAACTTTAACTTACACCTATATTCGTTTAGTCAAAGTACTTCCGAAAACAAGTAATAAAAAAGGGGGGATGTGTGAAACAAATAGTAAGAATTCAGTAAGTAATCAGTAAACAAAAGTACATTTTTGTTGTTATCAAGATGAGAAAATTAACTAGGGTATACATGTTCACTACAAGCTCATAACTCAATAATCCTAATAATAGCAATCCTGTCCTAGTGTATTACCTGCAAAGTGATAAGTTAGGTATCTCTAAATCCTTGGTCCGGCATCTAGAGAATTTCACCCCGCACCTTGGTCCAGCTATGCATGTATAATTTACTAACCCTTACCTTTACCTCATATTAGACATCATAATCAATGTTTGGCTTAGTTATTACTTCTCACCGATCGACACTAGCCTATTAGATAGTATCACACTAAATCTATGTTGATAATTTTTTTCTTGTTGATTACCTCCTTGGTCCGGCAAGTAGCAACAAGGCAAGTTCTAATGCGTGCACTCATTAAAAAGACTTTTGAATGAAAGGATTATCAATGCATGTAAAAGACTATTCAAAATTTGCTTATTTACTATTCATACTTTGTTAATCACTCATGGATCCCACAACCCAGTAATTCAACTCAAATTTCAAACAAAAATCTTCAAATCGAACCTCTGGAAATCAAGAATTGCTCGGGTAGCAAAATTAGTTCCCAAGTCAAAACGCAAAACAAAAGTAATAAAGTCTTACCCCCAAAAATGATGTTTACATGCCCTATTTATAGAAAAAAGTCCTAAATTAAAAGGAAAAGAAATTAATAAAAGTGTGTTCAGGCACGCGTCTTCATTTCACGAGACTGACTCACGGACCGTCAATGGATCTACGGTTTGTGAGTCCCTTCCGTCAGCCAGGACTTAGACAATATTTTAGCCTACAAAAATTAGCTTCTCTGAATCAAACGACGGACTTGCAGTACAGACCATAGATCGATCTACGGTCCGTCAATCCCCTTCCGTAGCTCCATACTTGGAATCTTCAAAAATCAGGTAATGGAACCCTCGCATTATATATCTATGGATCAACAGTACGGTCTATAGATCAATCTATAGACCGTCAATGTCCACCGTGCTTCCACACTCTGTCATATTTCCCTGATTTGCCTTCCATGCCTTGCCTACTGATCTACAGCCATCACCTACGGAGCGTCACTGGACCTACGGTCCATAGATCACCTCTGTAGGTGCCCTTTCTGCAGTTATTTCAGTTGTCCCTTTACTTTCGCACCTAAGCGTCTTTCCTGCAAAACATGATAAAAACACATAAAAACCAATCCAAAAAGGCCCTAGACACACAAAACTTGTAAGTGAAATGTATTAGAAATACCGTAAACTCACGGTATATCACAAGTCTTCTTCTCCAATTTCAAATAGGGTTACTATCAATGTAATATCGTCACTAATGACTATTTTTTAAATACAAAAAATCATTTTGTCCTTAAATGTATAAATTAGGGACAAATTTATTATTATAAAGAAGGTTGATAATTTTGTTGTTAAATCTATCATTTTGTCACTAAAAATAATGTTTTTACCAAAAACATGTATTGTCACAATAAATTATCATGATTAGTGGCAATAACAATTGTCATTAAAAAAATTGTATTCAATAAAAAGGAGGAAATTGAGACAAATATATTTTTGTCACTAAATGGTGAATTTATTTATTTCATGACAAAAAATATTTGTCTTAAAAACTTTGATTTAGTCGTTGCTAAAAGTTACCTTTAAAGAAGAAATATGTTGTCACCAATTGCATTCATTGATGACATTTAATTATCTTATATCAATGTGATTTTTTAAATTATAGAGTTGCATAAATCTAAAATCAACTAAGAAAACATGCTAGATAATAATGAAATCCACCCATGATCATACAATTGAAAACGACTAAAATATATGAAGGTGATATGTCATTACAAGCTCCTTAAATTAAAATGATATAAGTCCAATAACAAGCAAATCTAATTGAAATAGAAGAAATATTACTCCTAAACTGAGGCTGAAAAGTAGAAATTTCTTCCAAAGTACCAATAATGTGGTGATACTTAGTTTGCATTAGTCTTAATTCAATTCTCACCTTTTACACCTGTGTAAAAAAGATAAAACAAATTTATAGGATTTAATTTAAAGTAGAATCTGCAACATTACATTATGTTTTCATACATTGTAATGCCAAATTTCTGCAAAGATAAATCAATCATATATAATATGAAGCTACACATATATACAAACTATATCCCCCACTGCTATTTGTGGTGTGCATGAAATACTTCACAAGGCGTTGATGCTATGGGTGGTTGAAACTGAAACACTTCTGTTTTGCAGATAAACATGCTCATATTTTGCAAAGGGAATCTAACATAGGTGTTAATGCTAAAAAGATTAGGAATAAAAACATTCGCATAGGTCACATGGCTCAATACAAATGCAACAAAGTTTAAAGTTTATACTTCCATCATGGGGAAACAAAAGGTAAATGATTTATGTTAATTGTCTGAATACGCCAGAGGTAACCACCAATTAAATACCTGGGTGTGCCCATCACTTCTAGAACACTAAATGCTATAGATTGTGATGTATTAGTAGGAAAAATGACAACCATGGTGAAAATATGAGGCTCGAGGACCCTGTTTTTCAGTTTTAGGCTTCAACTGGTCCATACAATGCTGCTGCATATACATGTATACTAGTCTATTATTTTCTCAGTACCTAAACAGGTGCTGAAAGATAAAAAGATGTTTGCAGGAAAAATACACTCCAACAAACAAAATTCATAGGTTGAACTGATCACAATAAGTAACTTTCAAATAATTTTCTTTAATCTATGCCTAAAATACCAAGCAATGTCCTCACATTAAGGCACCAATCCTTCAATACTTACGGGTTCAAAGAATAAAAGAAATTGCAATCCATAAAGTCATTAGATACCAAGCAAATAATTAAATTTCACCAACCAAAAGGTCTGTTAAGCTTATTTATATCATATCCATAGTTTTCCCTCCACAACCTCCATAAGAAACTGATTTGCAAACATTGAAACAAATTAAAATCCAGAAATTGAAGAAAAGCAATTCTTATCAATTTAGGAAGACGAAATCTGAAAGGTAGGTCGAAACAAATTGAGTCATATGCAGCAAAATTGGCAATAAAGGTATTCCTAATTTTCTGGAAAATGGGATAGAATTACAATTGAATTGTGAATAGGAAATATTACAGGAATGGCAAATTATAGATTTTCAGAATTTGAAATTGGTAATCTTATCAGAATTTCTCCTTTCATGGGATCTAGTATGCAAGCAGAAAAAAAAGGACAACTTGGGATCACTAATTGTGTGTTATGGAATGAGGTGCAGCAGGAAAGTATGTCTGGAATATAGCCAACAAAGTTGATAACTGATGTTTGCGTAATCAAGACACAACTTCCGATGGAAGTGTCTACGATCTTAAAATAGTTTAGTAACCCAACCAAGGATTGGGATCGTTCCCAAGAGAGTGGTTTTGAGAATTAATAGAAAAGTAAAACTTAGTTCTAACTAGCCATAGCTAAAGAAATTAACGATTAAAAACATTGTCAATTAAAGGGGGACACAAGAGTGGCAATTAACAATGAGGGGTTTTGTCACAAGTAGAAAACAACAAAATAAACAAGGGTTTCTAAGTAATGAGAGGGGATCCTTGGGATGTGACGCGAATATTGGTTAAGCTAGATTATTGGGTACATGCTTTCGATAGAAGATTCATAGAGTAATTTTGACTAGGATAGACTTTAAGGGGGATAAGATCTCTTTCGAGCGACTTACCCCGTTACAAATGCGTTCCTCTCAGACTCCCACTTGCGGCATTAAGACCAACCTACGTCTTAACCCACTGACTCTCTCGAGATGAGTATATGGACATGGGACAAGGGTTCACTCTCTCGAGCTGAACGTCATGTCGACTCACTCAAATTGGCCATCAATCTAGTGGTCTTAGTTTTACAACCTCTCTCTCGAGTAAGCCGAAAACACATAAAAAACTTGTATTTGCAACTACAAATTCATTAAATTCATCCACAATCACTAAACGAAATCATAATTAAACTATCAACAAGCAATACCCAACAATTATCTTAACCCATATTCGCTAAATAATACCCCAAGAATTGGGGGTTTTAGCCACACATCAAGAGATAGAAGTTTATACCTAAATGAACTTGCATTCAAATGGGTATGCAGATTAAGTCTTGTTATAGGTGTAACATCTCGCAAAATTGAATTAACTGGGATGAAGTTAAGAATTTGGAAATAGTCATTTTTGGAAATAAATGAAAAATCTGGAAAATTGTTTTAACTTAGGAAAAGTGAGTTTTTGTTCAACTTGAAATGGTCATAAATACTAGCTCAGGATGAGTAAGGTGTAGTTCCAGATATAGTTGGAAATCCCTTGAAATTATCTTTCCAACGCCGCTGAGTTTGCACGATTTTGAGTTCTTATGAGTGAATTATTCCCGTTGAAAGTTGGGCTGTTCGAATAAGGATATTTTGGTCTTTTCCATACCTAATTGGTTTAATTCGTTTTTAGTGAATTAATTAGGGTCTAAACTGATTTAGTTCATTTTACTCTTTCACAAAAGAGTAAGGTTTTTTTAGTGAAGAGAAAAAAAGAGGAAAAAAGAGGAGAAGAAGCAAGGATTTGTCAAGATTGTCGGGATTAACTTGTGGATTTCATCGGGGGTGATCCCTACCAGGTTTGTGAGTCTTTCATAGTGTTGGGTTTGTTCACCCATGTGCCAAGCATTTTATTTCAGTGAAGTTTGTTCTAGAAAGTTGAAAGTTGATGAATCTTAAATGGTGTTCTTTAAATTGGCCTTTGTTTTTGAGTTAGGGTGAGATTGAGGAATTCCTTGAGGTTAAAATGTTATTTCCTTGAGTTGTTTGAGTTATATTCTTGTGTGTACATATTGGGTATCTGAATCTAAATGGAATTTGAGAAAAAGAACAGAGTTTAGGTGAATTGGGGTTAGAAAACGAAGAAGGACAAGTCGGGCAGAAACTGGGTAGTCGCGGACCTGTTCCTCAGAAGTGTAGTTTTTCCCTTCCCGTTGTGACAAGGAAACAAACCTCTCTACCTCAAAACTTATTTTCACGACCAAAATTTAAATGTGCCTCCATGTCGCGAACTACTTTCCAAGCAGTGATTTCTTGTTCATTTCTCACGTTTTGCTATCAAAAATCATTCCTAAACATCATGAGATCTTTCCTATCATAAATCACAATCCTTGAATCTATAATTCAATTCAAGGAAAGTTAAAATTCAAGTCAAGAGAAGTTAAGAGTCAAGTCAAGAGAATTCAAAAGTCAAGCCTAGAGAAGTTAAGAGTCAAGTCAAGAGAAGTCAAGAGTCAAGTCAAGAGAAGTTCATAAAGTTTTCCAAAAGTCTTTTACAAATGTTTTTACTTTGTTTTAAGACTTGAGTTTTGAGTTGAGTAAAAAGTAAAGTTTGAAGTGCATTTCTTCAGAAGAGTATATTGGCACTATGTATTCCCAAAGAGTAAATGCTTTCACATTTAAACAAGAAAGGAACCTGAGATTTCCAAAAGAGTTTTTGAGCTAGTTTTCAGTTAAAGAGTAAATGTTTTCACATTTGAGCAAGAAAGGAAACTGAGATTTCCAAGAGAGCGTTTAAGCTAAGTTTCGAGTAATTATCTCAAACCAGAGAAAGAGTTTTGTCTTTTACAAACACATGAGCTAAGTATATTTTTGGAGTATTACTAAGCACTAATGCGGGGATGCGAGTTCATATTAACTCAAGTCTCCATGAAAATAATGTAGCTATCATGGATAGAAAGGGGTCATACTTTTTAGATAAGCCCTTTTTCGCATAGATAAGTGGATCCACTAAGTCAGTTAGGTCCTATATATTTGGCAGGGTATAGGACGGCCTTGGCAGCGTGAGGTAAAGTGCTATATCACCACAAAAACTTATAGTGGTGGTTGTCGGTTAGAGAAACTCCCACAATAGTAATTGCATGGTTCCTCAAGGGGTTGTGCTTAGTATGAATGGGGTATGGGACTTCATTCATGCATTGCACAAGTAGACTTTGAGAGGAAGTATGGTATGTCCTTTATGATATTATGGTTTTGAGTTCACATCATGTTTTAAATAGTTTTTCTTTTTCTTTATATTGCACTTGTTTTAAACTGATTTATAATAAAATGAGTTCAATTAAGTATTCATGAGTTGAGAAGAGTCACGGTAAGCGTTTCTTCCAGAATCTTTTCAAGCCTATATCTGTTTTAGCATTCCAACTCGCATACTCGTACATTCAATGTACTAATGCTAGTTGACCTGCATCGTATTATGATGCAGACGTAGGTAACTAGGATCGGCATCCAGTGCATCGTTGATCCAGTGAGAAGTCCAGAGTCTGTTGGTGAGTCTTTCTGCATTCCGGAGGATCTATTTTGTTTACTTTCAATATTAGATAGTTCATTAGGATGTCGTGGGACTGTCCCAACATCCATCTTAGTTATTAGAGGCCTCATAGATAGACAGTCAATTAGTCATTTGTCTTTGCTTTGTTATTGACTTATGTTCAGAGTTGAGTTGCCATTTTGTCTTAAGTTAAATGTTTATTTTTAAAACATTATGAGTTCAGTTTAAGCAGTTTAGTTTATTCTTTTAAAGTATATTTATAGTGTTTGATCATTATAAATATGCATATAGTATTCTGCTGAGTAAGTAAGCCAAGCCAAGGGTTCGCTTGGGGCCAGCAATGGTCTTTGAGTGCTGACCACATCCAGGGTGTAGGCTGGGAGTGTGACAACAAGCCAAGAATGAAGAATCCAAAAGACCCAAGTCCAAATCCTTGGAGATGAAACCCTCGTTTTCTTCAAGTCTTCAAAACCCTCTAAAACCCAGAGCAAAAATGTAAAAATGTACTATTCTATATGAAAATTATAATAATTGTTCCACTTCCAAAACTACAAATCTAACTAGTGTTTATAGTTTTCACAGATTTGTACTGCAGCAGATCATTCGGTGTCGTTAGTCAAAATCACCGATCGACTCGGTGATTCGCCCTTTGGTGTAGTTCATCGCTGTCTTGCACTATCCTTCAGCATCGTCGTACTCTGGGTCAGTCAGTGACATGGTACTGTTTTGCGAAACTTCTCAACGATGAGCCGACTACTCCCTATCTCCGCTGACTTGATCCTTTCCTTCATGGCTCAGCACACTAGGACAAAAAGCGAAGTAAGACCTTTCATCGACTCGCCAAGTAGACTCGACGATCCTCAGGCCTTTATTTCTTCGTTCTTCTCGGCCTTTTCGTTCCTTTTTGCGATGTAGTGTCCATGGTTTCCTTCAAACATAATATACTTGAAACTTAAGGGTTTTCATCAGATATTGAGATAAAATAAGCATTTGAGGACACAATTTCTATTAAAATATAGCCCTAAATGAGTCCAATTTCTGGACTCATCAACACCCCAACTTAAACTTTTGCTTGCCCTCAAGCAAACTCAAGTTCAGCAGTTCAAAAAGGGTATCTCGAATAGTGCTACATAAGACTCAATCATGAATGCACACAATAAGACACAATTTACTTATGCAAAGATTAAATGTGTACTCAAAGAGTCAAGTTGTGACTCACCAATATCAACGTATCTCATGCTCACAATTCTTGCTTCAAATGCATGTTCTAGCTCAACTATAGTGTTCAAATGCCCTCACACAAATAATGATTCCTTATTCACACAATGTTTCACAGTTTAAAGCTTCGGAATTAGGTGCAACGCTCACACTCACAAAGAAGAACATAATGCATAATTTCACCCATAGGTTTACTCGTATTTTTCAATCGATATTCGTTTCGGCTCACTCAAGATCAAAAAGGTCTTTTCAAGGCATGTAATGGGGCTGAGTGCAAATGTATGGTCATTTAGGCTCAGTGACTTTCATCCTCATGAAATGTGATGCTCACAACACTTCCTTTCATTTTCCTTCATCATTCTCTATAGTGCTCATAAGTCATCCTATTATTCCTTTCCCATGAATTGTTTGGAAACCACATTTCTTTTGTACTTTATTTCTCATCTTTCTCTTTTTCTTTTATGTCTTTTCTCTTTTCTCTCTTTTTTATGGAGGGATTCTATTTTTCTCAAAATCATGTATGAGAGGAGACTTTCCTTACACTTATTGACTTGCCCTTATCTTTTCACAGCAATTATGCCAGCATCTGGATTTCTACTTTTTTATCTACTTCCATCCGTATTACTTGGCAGAATTATATGACTAGAAAATAAGATTAAAAAAAAGAACACAGCATCATGGCTTAGCCTAGCCCTGACAAGCAGTTCACCACTTTCACATGGCAGAACCCATCACAGCAGCTACATGGACCCCTTCCTTTAAGTTGTTGCCAGCGCTTTCCCGGGGCGAGCCGGAATTTTTTATTAGAAAGGGCAGGCAAAGCCCGAAGGCTACTATCCCAATAAAAAGGGTGGGACGAGGAGAGGGCGGCGTGCTCCATTCTTAATATTGCACAGTCAGTCCAGCATGAGTAGAGGCGCGCAGGCACAACTCTAACTAGTGAAGGGAGGTGATCAACTCAATTGAAAGAGAGGGATACTCGCCTCTTTTCCACGAAATTCATGGACCCTATGAGCTCGTAGTCGCTAAGAGGAAGAAAAGCTTATTCCATCATTTCCAGGGGAGACCGAACTCAAGTGAAGTTAAGCCGAGTCTGCATTGAAGAAGTTCCGGGAGTTACGAAGGAAGCTTCGAGCTCATATTGTCCATGGGAACACCCCCAACTTAGGCTTTTGGCCTAAGTTGGCTATTCAACTAACCACAATTCAAGAGGCTTATAGGTAATGGATTAAGAAAGGTCTAGTTTTCATCAAGTTTCTTCCAAAGAAAGGTAAGGTTCAAAGGCTGTTCAAGAAAGAATCACACGCTCACAAGGTAGGTCACAAAAGAGGTATATGTCAAATTGGCTCACACTCGTAGAAGTTGCCTAAGATCATATCAAGATATAGCATTATTCACTTGACCGGACCAACAGGAAAAATTCTAGGATCTATCATGCATAGTTCACAGGTAAACTCATCACACTAGGCATTGACACTATAAGTCAAAGAAGACTCCACACTTTCACTAGTGTACAATGATCATCACAAGAGACTCAATTCGATACTAGGCTAGTCAAAACGAGATGTAAAGAGTTCACATATTGTCTATGCAATTTCATTTGTCCTAATCGTAGACGTGCATTCATGTTTATTTGATTGAGAGCACTATTCAAGTCATCAGCATTGATCAGGACCGAGACATAAATTTTGCAAGGAACAGCCACATTAAACAACATGTAAAGGGTGGCAAAAATGTGTGAAAAATTTTAAAATTTTTGGAAGGGTCCAAATCATTTTAAAATTTAAAATAAAAGGAGCCATTAGCTCAAATATCCACAGAAAAGCAGTATTACCACAATTTTAAAGAAAACAGCCCAAATACATACACAAAACACAAACAAAAGTAGCACACAAAAGGTAGGCCTCACCCCACCATAAATAAAAACATTTGTCCTCAAATGCAAATAACAAAATATCCTGAATGTAAATTAAAGGAAGACAAAGAGGGAGGTAAAGAAGGGATCTTGTCTAAGCAGTCGCTACATCTGTCTAGGCCTTATTGCCCGATGTAATACTCTGAATATGCGCATTAGTGCCCGAAGTCACCTCAGGGGGAACAACGGTACCGGATTCACCAAGGTCTATTGAGTATGTGTTTGCCAAAAATATATGCACTGCTCGGCAAAATCCCCTGGCCCATAATGGAATATTAGGGTCCAGGGTAATGGTCATTGGTAGGACTTTTGGCCTTTCATTTCGTAGCTTTGCCTTTCGACATAGTTGTCTCCTCATTTATCGCACTCCCTTTTGACTTCTCTTGGGTTGTTTTTATTCTTTCCACAACTTTTGATTTAGTCATATCTACACTGTGTTGAAGAGAAGTTGGATGAAAGACCCCAAAAATGCCCGAAAATGTGCTTCGGAAACACCTAAAATTGTAATTTCCATATATCTCAAAATCCGTGCATCATTTCGGAAATTCGACTTCATATTCTTATTCAGGGGGTCAAATTGAGTGGGAAATGGGTCTAACCCGAATTTTAGAGCAACCTCAAAATTCGAAAATCCAAAAAATGCGATTTTGAGGGGCATATCTCTCAGCACACAAGGAACTGGAAGGATCTCAAACTTTTGAATTCTGAGTTAGCTTTCCACAATTTGTTTCGCCTCATTCCGAGTTAGGATGAAGGAGTTATAACCATTTTCTAAACGCCGGCAGAAAAGTGTTGAACTGTTCACCCGCCCCATTAATTTTTCTAAGTGTTGGACAATTTTTTTCCAAAGGGCATATGATATTCCTTTATATCATTAGTCAAAGTCTCTAAAACATTTCTCAAACATCCAAAAATTAAATCCAAATTCCACCAAGATCAAACCAAAATTCAAGGATCCCAAGCTTTAACTAGATCTGGCAATTCTCCATTCCAATCTTCATCAAGAATTCTCCAAAGTTGAGGTATGTGGGTTGATTGTGGAAACCTTCCTTTCCAGCAGTGGGAGCATTTATCCTCTATTTTACTTCAAGTTTATGGGTCCTTATGATCATTTATGAACTCTTGAATTATGGAATCACTACTACACACCCTATTAAGGTCTATCTTGCATATTTTCATGAAATGGTATTATTATGTGATGTTTATGGCTTTCATGCCTCCATGATCAAATTATGAAGGTTGTTATATATGTATATATATATGTATGTTGTTGGTGGGCTGTTTTATATAGATTTTGAAAATTGGTTGGACTTAGTACTCTTGAAACACATGATTTTATTTACATGAACAAGTAGCCCACCATATGTTTGATAAAATGTCATTTATAGAATTCTTATGAAATGGAAGGTCCAATGTACGTCCTATGAGTCGGATGATTATATAAGTATTGAAATTATGATGAAATGGATACATGTATATGATTTCTCTATATGGTGTGTGAGTCACCAAGCCTAGCTCGGGGTTGAGGGGTTGGTACAGGCCCGTATAACCATATCGAGGGGTTTGTACCTTGGTCCCTAGCTCGGGGTGGTAGGCCCGGGTAACCACATTGGGTTTGTACCTCTTTCGCCTCTCCAAGGGGGTGGTAGGCCTTGGAAATGCTATATTGATGGTCACTCACTACACATATACTATGCCCTACTAAATATGATTTTTATATAAGCATCATTATACATATCATCTCATTAATATGTCATCTAGTACGATTATGCATTTTTTTTAGTACATTCAAACGTACTAACGCATACTCTATGCCTACATGATGTCACCATGTAGGGACCGGAGCACCGCTTGACCCTCGTCCTCCCGCGTGGCTAATACGATTTTCTATCAAGGTTATTGGTGAGTCCTCCATTCCGGGACGTTGCTTATGATCTTTTGCTATGTATAAGACTTTTCCTTTTAGTTATGTTTTGACTATGAGGGTGAGTGGACAAGTTGTGTATTATGTTTGAGCACCTATGATATTTATGTATCATTTCTTCTTTTTTTTTTTTTCTTCTTGCTCCCTTAGTCCCGATTTCCCCCATCGCTTATGGTCAAATTGCTTCCGCGACCAATGATGTGTAAGATACGCTATGAGGCTTGTTTGGGGTTCCTTCGGGTTCCCCATTCGCCGGTCACGTCTAGGCCCTAGGCTTGGGTCGTGACAAACTTGGTATCGAGCACTAGGTTGAAATCCTCGGTGCCGAACACACGCGTTGATTAGAGTCCGATTCATGGTTGTGTTGTGCACCACAACTATGAGTAGGAGGCTATGAGACGTTTTAGGAAATGTTTCCCTTCTCCATGTTCTAAGTCGTGCTGTAGAGTTGAATTAAGGTCTTTCCTAACGGTTGTTCTTTGCTATGCTAGATCATGCCTAATACAAGAGGAAGACGAGCCCGCGCACGAGGAACAACCGACCAACGGGGATCTTCGGGATGTGTCTATGGGTCTAAGTTAAATGAAGACCCTCAAGAGTTCATTGATGAAGTCCTCAAGATATTAGCTATCATGGGCGTGAAGTCAGAAGATAAGGCGGAGTTGGCGGCCTACCAACTAAAAGGGGTGGCCCAAATATGGTACAACCAATGGAAGGAAGAGAAGGGTAAACTAAAGCTTAGGGAAGCCAAATTGGTGGAGTTCATGAATTTAAAACAAGGGTCTATGAGTGTGAGGGAGTATGCCCTCAAGTTTAACCAACTTTCAAGATATGCTCCACAGCAATGTTGATTAGTGACATGGACTTGTCCCGCTTGATGGTCTACGCCGAAAATGCGCTCCATAAGGGGTTTGCCAATGAGGTTCCAAGGGCCCAAGGTGTTAGGGGTATGGGTCATATTGATGTATGAGCTTTGACGGTATGTTGAAAATCTTTGACTTTGATGTATATGCATTAATTGATCCGGGTGCCTCTCTTTCTTTTGTCACCCCCTTTGTTGCCAAAAAGTTTCATGTTGAGCCCGACTTGTTGCATGAGTCATATAAGGTGTCTACTCCTATTGGTGCATATATGGTTGCTAGGAAGGTCTATAGAAATTGTCCTATTTGCATCTTGCATAAAATATTGCCTTGTGATCTTGTTGAGTTGAACATGGTCGATTTTGATGTTGTTCTTGGGATGGATTGGTTGCATGCATACTATGCTTCCATTGATTGTAGAACTTGAAGTAGGGTCAAGTTCCAATTCCCAAGTGAACCCATTCTTGAGTGGGAGAGCCAAAATGTGGTAGTCAAGGGTAGGTTCATCTCTTGCATTAAAGCCCGTAAGTTGATCTCTAAGGGGTGTCTCTATCACCTTGTGAGGGTTAGGGATGTGGAGTCCAAAACCCTTCCTATAGAGTCGGTTCCGGTTGTAAATGAATTCCTTGATGTCTTTCCTAATGACCTTCCGGTGTTCCTCCCGAAAAGGAAATAGATTTTGGCATAGACCTCCTCCCGATACTCACCCCATTTCTATTTCCCCTTACCGTATGGCCCCGGCGGAGTTAAAGGAGTTGAAAGAACAATTGAGGGACTTGTTGGAGAAAGGGTTTTATTAGGCCTAGCCAATCACCATGGGGTGCACCGGTGTTGTTTGTGAAGAAGAAAGATGGGTCCCTTAGGATGTGTATTGATTACCGGCAACTCAATAAGGTCACCGTCAGAATAAATATCCTCTTCCTAGGATTGATGACTTGTTCGACCAATTACAAGGGGCTAGCCACTTCTCTAAGATTGATCTTCGATCCGGGTATCATCAAGTGAGGGTGAGGAGTGTGACATTCCCAAACTGAGCCTTCCGGACTAGGTATGGGCATTATGAATTTGTGGTCATGTCCTTTGGGTTGACCAATGCACCGGCTATCTTTATGGACCTAATGAATAGAGTCTTTAAACCCTACCTTGATTCCTTTGTTGTGGTCTTCATTGATGATATTTTAATCTATTCGCATAGCGAGGAAGAACATATGGGTCACTTGAGGGTTGTGTTGCAAAGATTGAGAGAGGAGAAGATGTATGCCAAGTATGAAAAGTGTGAATTTTGGTTGAGGGAGGTTGCCTTCCTAGGTCATGTGGTGTCGGGGATGGTACTAAGGTAGATCCTAAGAAGACCGATGCGATTAGAAATTGGCCTAGGCCATTGACCCCGTCGGATATTAGGAGCATCTTGGGCTTAGCGGGTTACTATCGAAGATTTGCGAATGGGATTTCTTCTATTGCTTCTTCCATGACTAAATTGACACAAAAAGAAGGCTAAGTTTGAGTGGACCGACGAGTGTGAAAGGAGTTTTCAAACCTTGAAAGATAAACTTGTGTCCGCTCCTATATTGTCACTACCGGATGGGCTTGAGGGATTTGTTGTGTATTGTGATGCTTCTAGAGTTGGCTTGGGTTGTGTTCTAATGCAAAATGGTAAGGTGATAGCCTATGCTTCTAGACAACTCAAAGTGCATGAAAAGAACTATCCTACGCATGATCTTGAATTAGCCGCGGTGGTGTTTGCTTTAAAGATTTGGCGTCATTATTTGTATGGGGTACATGTTGATGTGTTTACCGATCATAAGAGCCTCCAATATGTCTTCACCCAAAAAAAGATCTCAACTTGAGACAAAGAAGGTGGCTAGAATTTCTTAAAGATTATGATATGAGTGTGCATTATCATCCCGGTAAAGCTAATGTGGTGGCGGATGCTTTGAGGTGTCTATGGGTAGCCTAGCTCATGTTGATATTGGTGATAGGGAAATGGCTAGGGAGGTGCATCGGTTGGCAAGGTTGGGGGTTAGGTTGGAAGAGGTTGGTAATGGTGGTGTGGTCGTTGTTGATGGTGCTAGGTCTTCTTTGGTTGATGAGGTGAAAGCAAAACAAGATCTTGACTCTTCTTTGTTAGAATTGAAGGCCTTGGTGAAAGAGGGCAAGGTGGAAGTTTTCTCCCAAGGGGAGATGGTGCCCTTAGGTACCAAGGTAGGTTGTGTGTGCCTTGTGTTGATGATTTGAGGGAGAAAATTCTTGAGGAGGCTCATAATTCTTCCTACTCCATTCACCCGGTTCCACCAAAATGTATAGAGATTTGAGGGATGTGTATTGGTGGGGAGGCATGAAGAAGGACATTGCCAAATTCGTCTCCGGTTGTCATAGTTGTCAACAAGTCAAGGCCGAACATCAAAGACCGGGTGGTCTAACCCAAGACATAGAGATTCCTACTTGGAAGTGGGAAGAAATTAATATGGATTTTGTAGTTGGTTTACCCAAGACTAGAAAAGGTTTTGATTCTATTTGGGTGGTGGTTGATAGGATGACAAAATCGGCTCATTTTCTACCGGTAAAGACAACATATGGGGCGGAAGATTATGCAAGGTTATATATTCATGACTTGGTAAGGTTGCATGGAATTCCTCTATCCATCATATCGGACCGTGGTACTCAATTTACTTCACACTTTTGGAAGTCCTTTCAAAGGGGTCTAGGTACGAGTTAAGCTTACTACGGCCTTTCACCCGCAAACGGATGGACAAGCCGAAAGGACTATCCAAACACTTGAGGATATGCTTAGGGCTTGTGTATTGGAACTTAAGGGTAGTTGGGATGATCATCTTCCATTGATTGAGTTTGCCTATAACAATAGTTATCATTCTAGCATCGGTATGGCTCCTTTTGAGGCTCTCTATGGGAGGCGTTGTAGATCACCGGTTGGATGGTTTGAGGTTGGTGAGGTGGCCTTGTTAGGACCAGATCTAGTTATGGAGGCTCTTGAGAAGGTTAGGATGATTAGAGAAAGGTTGAAGACGGCCCAAAGTCGCCAAAAGTCCTATGCCGATGTGAGGGAGAAGGGCTCTTGAATTCCAAGTTGGTGATTGGGTCTATTTGAAGGTGTCACCCATGAAGGGTGTGGTTCGTTTTGGTAAGAAGGGCAAGTTGAGCCCAAGATACGTGGGTCCTTATAAGGTGATGGCAAGGTAGCTTATGAGTTGGAATTGCCTAGCGAAATGGATTTGGTTCATTTGAGAAACAAAGATGTGGCTTCCGTTAAAGTCCTTTGGAGAAATCAACAAGTTGAAAGTGCTACTTGGGAGGCCGAAGCGGACATGCAAAGGCGATATCCTTATCTTTTCCACTCCACTCAAGCTTAAGGTATTGATCTAAGCCCTTTATAAAATCTCAGGTCTTAAGTTCAACCCCCATGTCATTGCATGCATTCATGTTTAAGTTAACTAGATCATTGTGGTTTTACAACTATGTTGAAGTTTTGAAATGAGGTGTAAGTGCATTGTTGCATCCCTTTGTGGGCTGAATTTGCCATGTTGGTGTTTCTCATGTATGTTTCTTTGACATTCGGGGACGAATGTTCCCAAGGGAGATATTGAAACGACCCCAAAAATGCCCGAAAATGTGCTTCGGAAACACCTAAAATTGTAATTTCCATATATCTCAAAATCCGTGCATCATTTCGGAAATTCGACTTCATATTCTTATTCAAGGGGTCAAATTGAGTGGGAAATGGGTCTAACCCGAATTTTAGAGCAACCGTATCAAAATTCGAAAATCGCAAAAAATGCGATTTTGAGGGTCAACTTTAAAGGGGCATATCTCTCAGCACACAAGGAACTGGAAGGATCTCAAACTATCAAAATTGAAGCTCTATGAGTTAGCTTTCCAACGCAATTTGTTTCGCCTCATTCCGAGTTAGGATGAAGGAGTTATAACCATTTTCGTAAACCTCGCCGGCAGAAAAGTGCCATTTCCCAGTAAGCCGAAACACTGTTCACCCGCCCCATTAATTTTCTAAGTGTTGGACAATTTTTTCCAAAGGGCATATGATATTCCCTTTATATCATTAGTCATTCCAAGTCTCTAAAACATTTCTCAAACATCCAAAAACTCTCTCTAAACCCTCTCCAAAATTCCACCAAGATCATCAACCAAAATTCAAGGATCCCAAGCTTTAATTCGGAATTGAATCTCAAGCAATTCTCCATTCCAATCTTCATCAAGAATTCTCCAAAGTTGAGGTATGTGGGTTGATTGTGGAAACCTTCCTTTCCACAAGTCCAACCATTTATCCTCTATTTTACTTCAAGTTTATGGGTCCTTATGATCATTTATGAACTCTTGAATTATGGAATCACTACTACACCCTATTAAGGTCTATCTTGCATATTTTCATGAAATGGTATTATTATGTGATGTTTATGGCTTTCATGCCTCCATGATCAAATTATGAAGGTTGTTATATATGTATATATATATGTATGTTGTTGGTGGGCTGTTTTATATAGATTTTGAAAATTGGTTGGACTTAGTACTCTTGAAACACATGATTTTATTTACATGAACAAGTAGCCCACCATATGTTTGATAAAATGTCATTTATAGAATTCTTATGAAATGGAAGGTCCAATGTACGTCCTATGAGTCGGATGATTATATAAGTATTGAAATTATGATGAAATGGATACATGTATATGATTTTCTCTATGGTGTGTGAGTCGACCAAGCCTAGCTCGGGGTTGTAGGCTCGGGTAACCGTATCAAGGGGTTGGTACCTTGGTTGCCTAGTACGGGGTAGTAGGCCCGTATAACCATATCGAGGGGTTTGTACCTTGGTCCCTAGCTCGGGGTGGTAGGCCCGGGTAACCACATTGAGGGGTTTGTACCTCTTTCGCCTCTCCAAGGGGGTGGTAGGCCTTGGAAATGCTATATTGATGGTCACTCACTACACATATACTATGCCCTACTAAATATGATTTTTATATAAGCATCATTATACATATCATCTCATTTTGCCTATGATGTCCATCCATTGTTGCATTGCATTGCATCCCATATACTTAGTACATTCAAACGTACTAATGCATACTCTATGCCTACATGATGTCACCATGTAGGGACCGGTGCACCGCTTGACCCTCGTCCTCCGCGTGGCTAATACGATTTTCTATCAAGGTTATTGGTGAGTCCTCCATTCGGGGACGTTGCTTATGATCTTTTGCTATGTATAAGACTTTTCCTTTTAGTTATGTTTTGACTATGAGGGGTGAGCCCAGTTGTTTGTCTTGGCCCCCGCTAAAGTACCTATGTTTAGAGGTGGTGTTGGACAAGTTGTGTATTATGTTTGAGCTTGATTCACTTATGATATTTATGTATCATTTCTTCTTTTTTCTTCTTGCTCCCTTAGTCCCGATTTCCCCCTTGATTATGCTTATCGCTTATGGTCATTTTAATTGCTTCCGCGACCAATGATGTGTAAGATACGCTATGAGGCTTGTTTGGGGTTCCTTCGGGTTCCCCATTCGCCGGTCACGTCTAGGCCCTAGGCTTGGGTCGTGACATTGGAAAAACTAAAACAAAAGCAAAGCATAAATTATGTAGACAAACTCGTCGAACTAGATGGCAAATCGCCAAATTTCTTAGGCGACTTAGATCAGGCTCGCCAAAGGAATTAGATCTAAAATTGTAGCAAGAAGGCAAAAGGGGAACATCTTTGGTGGGTCGCCGATAGTTTTTGTGGAACAGGAAAGGTCCACCAAAATTTTCAGTGCATAAAGTTCAGGGGTGCAGATAAAGAGCCAAAAAGAGGACTTTTAGCGAGTCGCCAAATATTTTTTGCGACATCAAGCTTCTCGCCGAAAGTTACAAAACTAATCATCAAATATAGCACGAAATCAAAACTGAGATAGGGACATTAGGCGAACCACTGAGTGGTTTGGCGAGATTGACCCAGGTCGCCAAACGGCCCAACGTGCCTATTTTCAACCCAACTTCTCGAATTCAACCCAACAATTCTAGAAAACACAATCAAAACATGCACCAATACAATTAAATTAGGACCCATAATACCCAAACAAATCCCCTCAAATTTTAATCCAGTTTAAGTCATGCAATTACAGGAATTCAAAAGTCACCACTACCCAAGCAAGGATATCAAATTAAATCATACATGTAAACAATCTAATCCTCTCAGGGAGGAGTAGAACACTTCAACCAGATCATGCTATTTCAAATGAGTATAGATTTTGATAAAACAAACTCGAGGCACAAAAAACCAACCTTTGTGTCGACAAAGAGAAGATTGAAACACTAGGCGGCAATGTAATCCAATCCTGAGCATAAATCAGCACTAATAATACTCTAAAAATACAAGAAATATACAAAAGTAGAGTGTAAGTGTGAGTCTGGGTAGATAAAAAGTGAATGAATCTTCAACTTTTAAACCTTTTGCCTGCGAAGCCGTCCAGTTTTTACCCATTCGGCGACATTATTCAGGATCGCCGAACCACTTAACGTTTTGCCAAGGAGCCACTTTCTTCATAGAATTTTTCAGAGCCTCCAATTATTTTGGAAATCCAAACGGCGGTCTCAGTCGGGTTGCCAACATGGTCGGCGATTCGCCAATAATATCCTGTGATCACCGAGTTTTACAAACTCCAATGTAAATTGGTCTTGAGTCTAAAGACGGTCTGGTTCGAGGTCACCGAACCTTTCGGGGATTCGCTAATTGGACCTGTAGCTCACCAATATGCATTTTTTAACACTTTTCTCATTTTAACCTACAAAATCAACACACTATTATTCTACATAATAATTAAAAGCGACTAAGATCTTGGGTTGCCTCCCAAGAAGAGCCTTAGTTATAGTCGCGGCATGACTTCTCCAGTTAGTTTTGATTTGTGAGAAATAGATGGGACATCACATGACCCAATTGAGTTTCCAATCACTGGATAGATATGAATTGGGAGGCAGATATCTCATTTAGCAGTATAACATTCTCATTGATCTCATTTAACATTTTTTCATGACCTTCGACTTTACTGAGCATGAGTGAGAGTATCTCCTTTATTTGTCCGTCCTTACTTCCATTGGGTTTCATACGCTCGTGAGGTGGAACATACCGGTCCTTTCTTTTAACCAGTGCTTCCAATTCCATAATCATCTTGGTCACTAAATCTAATTGAGTCAAGAGTGTGGCCAGAGTATGGTCTTTCTTAGCCTCCTTGTTAGTCGTTGACATATGATCAAGAGGTTGGGTGGCTACTGCAAAGGGTAGTCGTGAGAGGCCCCCATGTACTATTTGGTCTGCCATTCTTTTATTCTCCAGGCCAAGACTTTTGTAGAAGCAATCCAGCAGTACACTTTTTGAGATTCCATAAGCTGGGAATTTCAGGAAGAGTGCCTTGAATCTCAACCACATTTTATAGATGGATTCTCCCTCGACTTGTCTAAAACTCAGGATTTTATCCCTGAGAGACACCATCCTTAAAAGAGAGAGAGATCTAGTTGTTCACCATTGCTACCAGACATAATCTAGATTCCTACTAATAACAGCAACACAACGGGAAACAAAACTAAAAATAAAATAAATTTAGTAGACTACAACTTAGAAGAACAAAATTTTTATTATGCTAAAAATTCACAAATAACACCACTCCCCGGCAACGGCACTATTTTGATGTTTGCGTAATCAAGACACAACTTCCGATGCAAGTGTCTACGATTGTACAATAGTTTAGTAACCCAACCAAGGGTTGGGATCGTTCCCAAGAGAGTGGTTTTGAAAATTAATAGAAAAATAAAACTTAGTTCTAACTAGCCATAGCTAAAGACATTAACGATTAAAAATATTGTAAATTAAAGGCGCACACAAGAGTGTCAATTAACAATGGGGGGTTTTGTCATAAGTAGGTAAAACATCAAAATAAACAAGGGTTTCTAAGTGATGAGAGGAGATCCTGGGGTGTGGTGGTAATACGGGTTAATCTATATTATTGGGTACATCATTTCGATAGAAGATTCATAAAGTAATTTTGACTAGGCTAGACATTAAAGGGGATAAGCTCTCTCTCGAGCAACTTACCCTGTTTCAAATGCGTTCCTCTCGAACACCCACTTGCCGCATGAAGACCACCCTACGCCTTAACCCACTCACTCACTCGAGCTGAGTGTGTGGACATGGGACTAGGGTTCACTCTCTTGAGTTGAACCTCATGTCAACCCTTTCACACTAGCCATCAATCTAGTGATCTTAATTTTATGACCTCTCTCTCTCGCAAGCCGAAAACACATAAAAAAAACTTGTATTTGCAACTACAAATTCATTAAATTCATCCACATCCACTAACGAAATAACAATTAACTACGAATAAACTATAAGCAAGTAAGACCCAACAATTATCTTAACCCATATTCGCTAAATCACACCCTAAGAATTGGGGTTTTTAGCCACACATCAAGAGATAGAAGTTTATACCTAAACGAGTTTGCATTCAGATGGATATGAAGATTAAGTCTTGTTGCAGGCCAAGAATGAAGAATCCAAAGACCCAAGTCCAAATTCTTGGAGATGAAACCGTCTTTTTCTTTAAGTCTTCAAAACCCTCTCAAACACAGAGTAAAAATATCAAAA
The DNA here is from genome assembly GCA_029007595.1 of Solanum commersonii. NCBI lineage: Eukaryota > Viridiplantae > Streptophyta > Magnoliopsida > Solanales > Solanaceae > Solanum > Solanum commersonii. The sequence continues at coordinate 1,041,637 of JAJTWQ010000088.1, forward strand.
GGTACTATTCTATATGAAAATTATAATAATTGTTCCACTCCTAAAACTACAACTCTAACTAGTATTTATAGTTTTTACATATTTGTGCTGCAGTGGATCATTTGGCGTCGTTAGTCGAAATTGTCGATCAACTCGGCAATTCGCCCTTTGGTGTAGGTCATCACTGTCTTGCACCAGCCTTCAACATCGTCGTACTCTAGGTCATTGGGAGACATGGTACTGCTTCGCGGAAATTCTCCGCGATGTGCCCACTTGATCCTTTCCTTCAGGGCTCAGCACACTGGAACAAAAAGTGAAGTAAGACCTTTCGGTGACTCGCCAAGTGGACTGGCGATCCTTAGGTCTTCATTTCTTCGTTCTTCTCGGCCTTTTCGTTTTTTTTTTTGACGTAGTGTTCACGCTTTCCTTCAAATATCAAATACCTGAAACTTAGGGGTTTTCATCAGATATTGAGATAAAATAAGCATTTGAGAATAGAATTTCTATTAAAATATAGCCCTTAATGAGTCCAATTTGTGGACTCATCAATAACCTATGAGTAAAATGAATTGAATGAACAATGTGTATAAAGGAGGCTAACTAATGGGAGTATACACCTAAATAAGATAATTAATGGTACTATAAGAAGATTTGAGGTATGAAGAATAGATGTAGTGCTAGATACTATGGAAATGGATGATTCAAGGCATGAGGAAAATACACAATTATAAAATAACAATTATTTTGGACTATCGAGTTTTAGTAAATTCGACAAGTACAGTGGTTCGAAGGGAGTATCTTTTCTTAAATGTCAGCATAGTATTTAATTTATGAATGTGTGTTGCAAGCAATGTGGGAAACCATTCAAGCCAAAGAAACTTCATGCGCACATGAAGTCCTGCAAAGGGATGAAAGCTATGTGAAAGGGTGCTCATTCTGCTACTACTACTACAAGACATCCAAGGATGCACCAATTTTTTTTTTTAATTATTTTTATTCAGCTTCTATTGGAATTAGATTATGTGTTTTTTAGAACTTTTGGACAAACTTTCCATGTATATTTTTTAGTAAGAAGGTTCACAGACAAAAGCCTAACCAATTCATGAATTCACAAGTAGTTAAAGCCTGATTTCCATATTAATCTCAAATATTATGTCGTGCAAATTTGACTTAGTTGAGGCAGTGTACAACATGGATACAAGATTAAATAGGCAAAAATAACAGGACAGGCAAACTTTTGACAATGAAAGTATATGATTCATGTTTTTTCTTTCGCCAGTTTAATGAAGATAAATTATTCTTTACATTTGGATACTAAAGAAGTATGTCATGTCTACTCCTCTCTAAATATCTTAGAGCCTAATCAACTGTTAATGACCATATTCAGGTCATTTCAACATACCTAATCTAATCTGTAACAAACAATCGAATTTCCAGGCAGTTAGTAGTCAATAGCTAAGATCATAGCTGATCACTTGCCACCAAGAATCGAGGAGTCAACATGATCAAGCGAAAACCTATATAACTTGTATACAAGTCTTTGATAACACACACTCGAAGAAGGTTGTTAGTAGGTACAATTGGAGGCTAGGAACTGGACCACAACTGACATGGTGGAGACCAATCTGAAATACTTGCAACATCCAAAACACGACTTTATCTACTGGCTGGCTATACATAGAGGACTACTAACCAGAGAAAGACTATACAACATAGGACTAACAAAAGACAAAACTTGAACACTATGTGGGAATGCCAACATCACACATCACTTCTTCGAGTGTGTGATATCAAAGGCTTGTATACCAGAAATAACACACCGATTGAAGTTCACATGTGGGAGCATAGAAATAAAGGAAGATGAAAATTCATAGCACGAAGAGCGCAAGGCAAATTTCGCAGGAAATTGGTATGGGCAATCCTGACAGCTGCAATATCACACATATCAAAAGCTAGGAATGAAGCATTATGGAAACATAACACCTTGCTGAAGTATTTTAGTAAGCATAACACATTACTATTCTTTCTAAAGCATGGACAATCACCTGCCAAATTCTACGACTGTATTTCTTGAACTTCTTTAACATCTCTCCCTAACACATTCCTCACCTCATGCAATGTGGATCTATATTGATCGTCATCATTCCCTTAAATCCACCTCTTCTTTTCGTAAGTTATGTTTCTAGTACTTATTGTAAATCATACCAACTAAAGTAAGCTTAAGAGTTATATGAGTCTTACCTTACTAAATAAATAGGAAAATACACAACACCTTTTGTCTAGCAAGTATGAAAGCTGGAATAGATTTTAGTAGTAAGAGGAAGCAAAAAAGAGAAAAAATAAAGACAAAGACTTGAAAGTTGGTTGAACTTCTGAGCACAATGAATTTTTTCCTCATCACAATGGTATTTCAGTCAATTCAAATTATGTGTCTTACTTTTCTTTTCAATTGTTTCAGAAGGAGCTTTATTGAAAAAAACTATGTTGCTTCTATGTGGTACTGGAATTCCTTAATACTACAAATCTTTTATAGCAAGAATTAAGAAATTTTAGACCAAACCATCACTAAATGACTAAATACACCATAAGCAAGGAGTAAGACATTGAGAAGGATAATAATTGTAGTTTTACAAGTTTATACCCTACTCCCATGGTCTTAAAATCTACAAATTTTGTGATAGGAAGGAATTTTCTCTTTATCTATACTTAGGTATTGGCAATGATTCCCCTCTATAAGGTAGTATAGCATTTTCTACACTCTATCTAATAAGCTTAGGAAGCAGCTAAAGTGTAAAGTATAGGCCATGTTTCATACTATCTTTTTTATGAGGTAAGGTATTAACTAATATATCATGGTATAAATAAAACATAATAGGTTGTCACGCCCCAAACTAGAGAAGGCGTGACTACCACTCGACACCTTAAGTAATTGAGTTAGCCACATAAACATACCAACTGACTCAACTGAGGGATTAGAAATTCGAGCAGCATAACATCTAAAACACTATGGCTAGACCGTTAAGGTCATAACTTGAATATCGGTAAGTCTTATAGACCAAGGTAGACAAGCCAAAGATAATAAGGTACTAACTAGCCAACAAGTCTACAATGAAGATATACACATATACATACATATCTATACATGCCAAGCCTATGTGGCTGGAAACTGGAAGCTGCAGAAAGAAACCCAGAATACTGTGTCCATAATAGCCTCTCTAAGTGACATAAGCACTGGTTGGGACAAGGCCTCGATTATACCCAAACTGTACAATAAAAGTAACATCCTATGAAAGCTCCAAGAAGAAGTGGAGCTTACCAACCAACAGCTGAACCCCGAATCCTAACAGAGGGGTCAATCAAAATCCCTACCTGGATGTGCACGCACAAAACAAAAATGCGTCCCCAGGCAACAGGACATCAGTACGAATAAAAATGTACAGGTATGAAAGGGAGAAAATAGAATAATAAATAGTTACTGTAAAGAGAGGAATAAAGATACCACCTGAAACAAAAACTCTGGTATCCGCCATGGCTGACATCAAACCATATATAAATTGAATATGCATGGTATGCTCGCATAATCTTATGTCGTTAATATATATATATAGATGCTAATGAATGTCACACCCAACCAAGTGCTAGCAATGGTGGTGCCTTCCAGTAGCGAACCGGGATCATATTCGCCAACTTGTGGCAATTTGTGTCTCATACGTATAAATATAGGCAATAGGCCCCATACCTTCCAATTATAGCGAGGAAGTAGAATGCATAGAATGTAATATCATGGATCCATAATGTATTTGTTACCTAAATCATGTTGCCAATCTTGGCTCATTGGTACTCTTGTCCCCAAAATCTCGTAATCACTTTCGTATCACATGTAAATATCTCGTGAAACCTATATACTTGTAGATTAAACTGGAACACTTAACTTGGACTTAGAAAGGCAACCTAAACTTGAGGATGTTCATAAATAGCTTTAAGTTGTTCACTTAGTATCTATATATGTTTCCTTAGTGGTTTGTAAAAGAAAGTATTTCAGAAAAACCTGTACTTTAGTAGTTTAAACCTACGATTTATATTTAAGAGTTTTGGAGATCGACGTTTTATTTTAAAGTTTTCAAAAGTATAAATTAGCGAGGAAGGAGGACTGATTTCAAATTCATATTGTTCATCTCTAATATTTTTAAGTTACTACACCTAGAGAAGAATAAGAATATGTACACATGGACCTATAGTCAAGAGAATCAACAAAATGACATAAAGACGCCAAACACCCTATCTAACCGAACGAGTGGAATAGCAACATAATGGAGTCACAAAAATACACCAGCTGCAATATCAATGCCTTTCACCAAAGGTCTTTCTAGTAATAGAGTAGTAAAACAATATTTGACGATTTAGGATTCCAAAATTCATGCTAAAAGGAAGTACAGTGTTTTGCCTTAACATATCTCGATTTTGGGTCTTGTTGTATCAATATGGATTGTACCACATTCCTTATAGTATGTAGTCTACAGAAAATAATGTCACACAACCATTACAGGCAAAATATTAACACGTCAGGGTCAAAGTAGCAATTTAGAGCTCACTAGCAGAGTGATTAGCTCACTAGACCATTTTTAAATGTATGCTTCATTGCCTTCTCTTCTTCAAATTACAACCTCAAATTAATGACATAATATACATTTTTGCAGCAGCTATTAACAAGTGGAGGTCTACGCAATAGTCTACAACAACCAAATAGAGTATGCCTACACAACAATTAAAACTCGGCGTATCGCCATACCCCTCTTTTCCAACCCAAAATAACCATAACCAAATCCTAACTACTAGTATTCAAACCATTGAAGCCATAAAAAAAATATGTATAATACAGTCCTATAATTGTTCAATATAACCATAATAACTTGAACTCGCCGCTTCCAATCATCATCCTATACGTTCGTCCAATAATTACATTTGGAGTCATGTCTTTCTCTTCATATGCAATAAGAACTTAAAAGGACAAAACCTAAACTTAAACTTGATGGAGCTTGCAGTACATTAACATGTCTTGTCAATAACAAGCAGTCTCCTTAAACGCAAGACGTTGAACCAAGAAGAAACAATTTGAAAAATGCAATGCAATAATAGAACCAACGTTACACTAATTTATGCTACAATTAAAGATCCATCTGTACTTCTTCTCCTCTTCCAAAATCATATCAACAAGAACCACACACATACAAAGCATTTCCAAAAATATTCCAGCAACAACAATATCAGAAAATACTTCAAAACAGCCCAACATCACGTAACTATCCAAATACAATTTTTCCAGCCATCTATTCGTGTTCTTGCTTATGTAGCATATCTATAACTTGGACTCACTCAATAAAATAAAGCGCGAGAATTATTTCTTCCAAACAGCAGCAACACCACATAAAAAATAATATTCCTTCACTATGAAGAATCCTTCAAATCACAACCAACGAGGAGGAGAGAAATAACACAATCTCTATGAACGTTCTGAGGGTGAAACCATGTTGAAATCTTGTAAATATTTGCTTGGATGATAGGAGAACCTTTAGAGAGGATTTAGGACTATTTTATTCTTATTTTGGTAAAAAAAAAATCAGTTAGAACGAATGGAAACCAAATATTATAGAGCTAAACCGACACAGGGGCGAGGGATCCACCTTCACATGCCTGCTTGTGTAGTTTCACTAAAATTTGAATATCTCTCAATTATGAAGTCGTATGGACAAATGGTTTAGTGCGTTGGAAAGTAGACTCGTATGCCTTCAATTGCATTTATTGGGGGTTTTCTAAAGCTTTATATATTGGGAGAAAAGCTCCGAGACATTTAACCCAAATTTTAGAAGGTTTATTAAAGAAACTTACTCTAACCTTTGTCAACTTTTATTTCCCAAGTTGCTTGACTTCAAAACTTAAATTACGATCATTGGGAGACTATATCACCTTATAAAACATCCTTATTAGCATATAAGACACTCTTTGTCTTACCCTAAAGGTACTGGTTAACTTAAACCTGACGAACGGGCGGAATGTTAGAAGAAACATTCTTTAACTCGAACTTGTTTAAGGGAATCCTTGACCCATAACGTTAGTTTAATTCTTTCATTTTTACCACCCCCCATGTAAAATTATTCTTCTAACATGATACACCAAGTCATATAGACCTCATACATTCATGCAATGATACGCATACTATGCGGAAGAACCACAGGGTCTCACATAGGTATAAACTATAACTTGTTAAACATGGACTTTAAGTTGGAGAAATAAAAACAAAAATATACCTTAAGTTGACATTTTGATGGATCTTTATCTTTGCTGCATCATAAAGAAAAATATGCAAAGTTAGATACTAAATGCTACATATTTATATATTTAATATAAACAAATTAAAAAATACTTATCATATAAGTTTGAGTTACTTCTAACCTTGGTGGCGATGAGCGAGAAACAAGTTGTATTTTTCTAAACATTTCCTCTTGGCGTGCCACTATAGTATTCAATTGAGAATTTAATTATTTTATTTGAGATTGTTGGTCTTGTATTTGAGATTGCTGGTCTTCTATTTGAGACTGCTTATTATCTACCACAATTTTAGCTGCATTTAATCGATTCTGTAATTCAAGTTGGGCACTAACAGCTTCCTGTTTCTCCTTTTTGAGGGAGTCTTCTAACTCTGCCATTCTCCTTTGTGTAGATCTTGTTGTATTAGGTTTTGGACCATAACCAAGTCCTTTTATGTACCCCAACTTTGTACCAAGTATAGTATCCACAATTTCATCAATAGTCATGGAAGACTCTCCCGATGTATATAGATCTTTCAAATTTGTCATGTTGTTCTGCATAAACATATTAAAATTATTTAAAAGGAGACTGCACAACTCTTGAAAAACATTAATATGACAAATCCAATGAAAATGTCATAAAAGATGAAAAGTAATTTCTTACATAGTGAGTCTCAGCCTCTAAAGATGACAATCCTTTCTCACTCGTGTAACGAGCATTCTTATAGAACTCGATTCTGTCAGGCGCTACTCCTTCAGGATTAGTTTTACCCTGTGAAATAAGAAACAATTGAAATAATACTAAAGTTTCATTAGTCAAAACAATAAAAATGGTATAACTTACAAGTTCTGCACAAGCCTCTAAAAACGCTTTTGACCCCATGAAATGATTACACTTAAGCTTAGTTTGATTGGCCTTGTTTATGTCGCATCGTTTCTACAAAGAAAATACAAAATAATGTAACTTAAATAACAATGAGAATAATATCAATATAAATTACCTTATGCTCTGGATTGATCCACATGTCACAAAGCCTATTCGAATTTTCTGGGGTCAACTCTTGCACTTCAATCTTAGGAGTTTATTCCTCAAGGCATGCATTTTCAAATAGTTGTTTTATCTTGTACCGCCATTGTCGGCTTTTGTTTTCCAGAATATCCTCACAACTATCTTTCACGTAAAGCTCATCCAAATTAATTTCAAACCTCTCCTAAATATCAAATAAGTATTAAGGAAAAACACAGAAAGAGCAAAATACCTTTCATATTAAATAATAATCATTACATTTGTAAACATATTAATTAACTTCAAATTTAAGTAACCTTTGTGAATCATATATTGCAGTTCGAAAACTTTATTTACTCTCATAAATAGTGTTCTTGGCAGCTGAGCTAATACATAATATCACTCTTTTCTACTTTCAGTAAGGTATTGTTACAAATTGATATGTTAAGGATAGACTTTATATGACAAGGAAATAACAAAAATCATGTATTTTGTCTTCTCAAGATCATTATTCCAAATACCTTGAAGGCTTAGGTATTAGGAACCTGATAGGACATTATAGAATCTTCTAATGAAATGGCTATGGAGGTTCAATAATTGAGATGGTCCTTTCTGAAAAGAAATGGGTTTTTTGTAAAAAATTAAATACTATCACACTTGTCCATTGTTCTATCATAGCTCCATATGTTTTTGTTACATGGAAGAGCATGGAAAAACTAAGGAATTAATTTAACCAGCAATGCAACTGCAAACCAGGTAATGACATTCATTTTAAATATTAGGAGAATAAATGATCAAAGAACACTAGTCTCCTATGTGACTTCCCTACTCTATTCTCAATAGCCTCTGATCCAACCTCTATTATCTCCTAGAAGAGAGAAAATAAATACATGGATGCAATTGTCCAGAACAAATTTTCATGATTGAAAGTTGCTACTATTACTATCAAAACTAGAATGTTGCGCTCAAAATAATCACAGGCTAAATAAAACCAAATGGTGTAGGAAGACAGATGGACAATACAGAGTGATGAAAGCAAGGAATCTTCATTATGTGCTCGAAATGATATAATAGATAACTGCCTTGAAAACTCATTTGGAAGACCAATGCCCCTAGTTCAATATTTCATCTGAATAGTCCCTCATGAGGCCAGTCTCACTCAGGACAACCTCAGGTAAAGGGACATGACAACAGTTAATGAATGCTTCATGTGTCAAGAAGCTTATGAGAGTAACAGACACTTATTCCTTCATTGTCCAGTGACTGCTAATTTTTTAAATTTATTTTCTACTATTTTGTATTTGAGTTAAGTCATGCCTGATGATTTAAAGGATGTCTACAATAGTTAGAACTCTTAAAAAGTTGATAAATCCAAAAGTTTGGAAACTGATCCTTGTATTTTTTGGTGTGTGCGGAAAGAGAGAAACAAAAGGTGCTTTAATGGAATATCAACTTTAATCTACAACTTAAGATCAATTATGTTTTACCTTTATATTGTTAGGCTATGGTTAGATCCGTTAAACTCTAATGTCAATCTTTTGGACTTTGTAAACTCTTTAATCCTAGCATAGGAAACTTTTAAATGAGCTTACAATCTCACTATTTGTGTATCTATATTACTTGAATCTTTTTTATGCCATTTACCCCCATTTCTTACTTTATGAAGAAATGTAGTTCATTTCAGTGTACTCTTGAGCCATATGAAATAAGATTTTACAATAATAAAGAGTGTCGAAGCAAGCATCAAAATAGTCTAAGGAGTTGAGTAGGCACAAACAAATGCCTAAGGCAAAACTTCTGTAGTTGCAAACTATAGAAGTATTGATCCTCCAGTTGTTATCTTCTTTAGATGACCCCTTAGAAAAATTCTAGGAAGGAAGCTTGAATTATTGTATACAACTAGTTGTTTTTTACATATCAAGTAGTGGATATGTTGCATAGATAGTTTATTTTCTAGTTTGTTAGTTATTCGTAATAAAATTCTTGTTATTTTTTATTAAAATAGGAAATAAGACAAAAGAGACCATTAGTTAACTTATTATTAGATATCGACGGAGATACATATCGCCGAGTAGTTTTCCAATTAAATAAGATGAATGAAATATCGCACTACCCAAAAAAAGAACTCAATATAATCACTACCATGAAATAAATTTACAAGAGTATAGAATCCTTACATGGCATCTAATTAGTGTTGCAAATTTGTCCTCTCTTGTGAGTTCTTTCCACTTGTTTGGAAGCAAAAGAAAATTCTGAGCAATTATCCCTAGCTCATTGGATAGTTTTGCTGATTGATCTGGTTTAGTTGGCCTTCCTTTACCAACTGGAATCTCTATTTTCATCTTTATTCCTTGAGACTTCTTCATTTTTTCAAGACCTTTCCCTCTAGTCTTGCCACGACCATTCCTGATTCTAGTGGAATCATCTGATGAAAAAGGTCAGTTCAAAATACAACCTATAATCTTAAAAATTTACATATATGACAGTAAGGCACATGATGAAAACTAAAACAACTGCATTTTATTAATTTATTGTATATTAATGAGCAACTTAGTCAAAAAAATTCACCGATAAAACAAAGAGAACATACGAGAGCTAACAACATCTATTTTGATCATTTCTACCATGTTTGTTGATTATATGTTCGCCCATATTACATAAATGTTGTTGGATTTCAAAGATGTAGATTACAACAACTATATATTCAGAAAAAGGTTCAAATTGTGCATATTGATAGAGTAGGTAACTTTACATACCTAATTTTTATGCCATGATGAGCAAATGAGAGTTAGCCAAACATAAACCAAGTCTAAATAGTATAAGGTATCATGAAGAAATGCTTACATGTAATCTATGCTAGCATTTTCAACTTCTTAGAGTCAATTTGTGTAGCTTATATAGCATATTGATAAAGCAAAATCAATTGCAATTGCTCATACAAACAACCAATGACTTTCATGTTATGAAAAATGCACCTAAGATTATGGATGATGTGATGAAACACTTCTTTTAAAATGTTAAAATATCATAGATAACTTCAATATTTAAATCCACAAATCATGAGTTGATGATTGAATTACAAAAATAACAGCCAAAATTATCATAAGAATCATTCGAGTAACTCGAAAGTACATGTAAAAGAGGAGATTAAATTAAAGAACATAATATAAAAGAAAAAATAAGCCTGCATACAATAGCTAAATATCAAATACTCAGATATTGAGCTATCGTCTATATTTCTCGTAACAAGTTTAACATAAATAAAAAATTTCAATGGTTAATGTTTTCGGTTCCAACTTAGTAAATAACTAAATAAATTAATCCTAATCACTATAATAAAATGTATTACTTGTATTCACAGCAGGAGTATGGTTATTTGATTCATCTAGTAATTGAGTATCTTGAATTGTTTCCCCTGTAAGTGTAGTTTGCTTAAAAACACATCCACTCGGGGCCATCGATTTGCAGAATTCTATCAAAATAGAAAATGTAACTTTAGAATGTTAATAAGATATAAAATCCAATGGTTTAACAAAAATAGTTATGTAAAAGCACCAATCATTGACAACTAAAGGAAAATCTAAAAAGAACATAATCATTAGTTCAGAAAATCTTGCACATGCCATTTATTAATATATAAGAGTTTACTGTCTATCGAACTATTGAAGAATCTCTAGAAGATCAAATAACTAGTATAACATATCAAAGATATATTTATGCTGGAAATATGTCTAATTTTGAAGACACAATAACTTTTTCAAAAGTTTATATAAGAGAAGTCTTAAGAAGATGTTGTAGATCTAAAAAATGCCGAGCCTCGTGAAGAAATGCCTATCATTTTTAGCAGAAAAATTAATTGTCCTACAAAATATTCATCTCAAATGATGTTGGTTCAGTTCATCCGAATTCAAAGTTCCATCAACCTGTCCTAACTCAAGTTCAAGAAGCATAATTTGACAGGCTTGAGTACCATGTTTCGCAATCCATCCTATCTTCCTTTGAAATCTGAGAGAGAACATCATTATATGAACAACTCAGAGGAAAAGTTGTTCCGAAAGAAATCTTGAATAGTGTATACTTCACTAGTATGTTTCACATACAAACTGTAAATATGTACACCACACAAAACTGTAATCTACATAATAGGTTAGAGTATTTGTTTTCCAAAAACTTATAATTAACTATATGAAAAAAAACATAGAGCAAGATCAATGGTTGTTTCACAATATATGATTGCCACATATAACTATCTATTGAATTTTGTTCAAACATAAACTAAGACTGATACATACCTGGTCTTGCTTAGGTTCAGAAACTTTGCTTCACATAGTAATTGAAACTTCTCCGTCTGTTTTGTCATATATATGGTGGTTATCCTGATATTCTTTTGGAGCCAAAAAAACAAAAAAATAAGCGCCAAAAGACAGTTTTTTTTTCATTTATGTGGTTTCTATAACTTTATTTGATGGGTGAACATGAATAAGTGAAAGAAGTAGTGGAGCTTATTATCCCAGAAACTTAGGAAGTGGAGAAGTGCGTTGTCAACTATTTTTTTTTAAGATTTAAGATTTATCTTTTCCTCCACATAATGTTGATCAATACTTTAGAAAATATAAAATTGCACACACAAAAAGGCATAAATGTGCAACAATTTTGTTTATCAAAATAAATTTTGAAGGTAAATTCTTTATGCTTAGAACTAAAAAGGAAATCAGGAAATGGCTTCACTTGAATGGAAAAGTATATAGAAAACTTAGAATAATAACATTAGTAACAAAGGGAAAACTATTGTATCCATATCGAAGATCTCAAAAAAAAAAATCAATGTCGATTGGACCAACAATTTTACCTCTTTTAGCTGAAACCCAAAACCCTAGGCCTTATACTTCTAGCTGATAATCCTGAAAAACTTGAATCGCTAGAGAACCCACTTCGAAAATCAGGGATCTGACTAAGAGCAACACACACGAGCATTTTTTTGTCTTCAGTCAATTGCGATTCTATTACTAAACAAACAAACCATAGCAAGAGAGATAGTGAAGACATCGATCATGATTTTGAGCTAACATGCAAAGTTCCAAACCTCTTAAATCAAATCTATAGTAGATCTACATCACAGATAACAAAATCTTCGAACGAATCAACTTGTGTACTTTGAAAATAAAGAATAGTTGAGCTAGTAAAATTAGGGTAGAAGAATTGAGATGAAGAGGTTGGGAAGAAACAATTAGGAGAGAAGAAAGGAGATGAAGTGGTTGGGTAGAGAAGATGGGAGCTGAATAGTTTCCATAACTTTCCTAATTTCCTAATTAATTATCATCTAATGAATTATCACTTCTCTTTGAATTTTGGGCCTATATTGGGCAATGTTTTTATTTTGTTTTCTTGAGATTGGTACAACACACATTTTATATATATTCCTTGAGAATGATTTTATTATATATTTTATCCATTTTAATTTGTTTATTTTGTTTTAATTTGAAATAAAGTTATAAAAAAGTACAGAAGACTTATGAATCTTATCATCTTAAATTAAAAATATGTCAAATGTAACAAAATTGTCTTTTAATTTTTTTGGTTTCAAAAATTTCATTTAGAAAGTCAAAAGTAAAGAATTATTAAAAAAATATTATATTATATATATATATATATATATATATATATATATATATACATATATATATATATACTTTGAGAATGATTTTATTATATATTTTTTCCATTTTAATTTGACATAAAGTTATAAAAAAGTACAGAAGACTTATGAATCATATTGTCTTAAATTAAAAATATGTCAAAGGTAACAAAATTGTCTTTTAATTTTTTTGGTTTAAAAAATTCCATTTGGAAAGTCAAAATTAAATAATTATTAAAAAACATATTATATGTATACATATTTTGAACACCTGTGACACATTAGAGAAATATGACCTAATGGTAAAGCGAATTCAAGGAGGATAATGTTTTGTGGTTTCGAGTACTTTGCTTACAAGCAAGGGACGCTCCTTTAAACATTTTTACTTTTTTTTCTAATTTAAGAGTTTCTTAATAAATACTCATAAATATATTTAAGTAAAAATAAATAACATATTTTAATATTCTTTTCTTAAAAAAGGCACAAGTGCGTAGCGAGCACAAACAAAGGAAATGCACATGTGTCTCCTTGAAGGACGGTAGCATGCTTCTTTCTCATATCGATCATGGCTTTACTTGAGTTTGAAATAAGGGGAAAGAAGTAAGGGTGTAGCACATCCGTGAAAGCCGTTGCACTTTAGCACATCCCTTTTCTTGTAGGAGTGTTAACGACAACCTTACGTGTATTCTATGTTTAGTTACATTACCAATTGTCAATTCTTGTTCAACTTTCAAAGGCTCGAATAGATTGATTTGAGAACTTATTTCAGGGTTGCCACTTCAGAGAACTTTCATAATATCTTCTGCTATCGGATCTAATGCTCTGCTTAGTGACTCAATCTCTTTTTCTTTTGAAGGTGAGAATAACAACTATTTGAAGGTCTCACACCGACACTAGTTGAAGCTTATCTTGAAAATAAGGTGGTAGGCCGACGTTGAACTCTTCAAATTGGCCACTGAAGAAGGGGAAGAATGGGTACGTATGAAAACTAATGTTTGTGGTTTGAGTTCGCTTATACAAGAGGAAATCCTGAACGATCCTTTGCAGGATTAAATTTTTTTATAGTGAAAAATCCATAAAGCACAACCCAAGATCCACGATACGAAAACCAAAATAAGAATAACAATGCTTAAATAAATCTTTATGTTTAAAAAATATCAACTCACAAAAATTACTTTTTAGTTTAGTATTTAGTAAATTGAATTAATTAAATTCAAATTTCATGTGACACAAAAGGATCTAAAAGACCCAAACAAATTAAAATAAAAAAATCTAAGGTAATTGATAAAAAAAATTCTAATTAAAAATATGTCAAATTGAAGTACAAATACCTCAATTTTTCAATATCATTATAATGAATCAATCAATTAAGTTTAATATAGTTAGCTTTTTTCCCATTAAGTGCAAGCTAAAATAATCGATAATTACAATTAAATTTTTATTTAACCTATAAATCATATATTTTTAAATTATTTATATCTTCCTATTAAAAGAGAAAAAGGGCTTTGCTTTACCTTAATTAAAGAGTTGTGGCTATAGCCTTGGTCCATTCAGAAATTAACGAAAATCAGCTTCTATTGTTTTGCTCTTCTATAGCGCAACTGCACTTTTGTTGTTCGTCTTCTCACATAATCGATCAATGCTCATTGGTAAGTCTCCTCTTTTACTTCAATCTTGTTCTCTCCCCATACTTCCATCGCCCTTTTCTCCTCTGTTCAATTCTTCGCATCAAAATACTATATTCTTATTTATGAATAGATTTTTCATAAGTATGAATTGAAGTTTCATTTATATGTGGATTCATTAGTTGCCTTTGTGTTCCTGCACTAATTACTGAATGGGGTTTCTCTATTGATGCGAGGTGACTCATATCAGTAGTTGTTAAGAGTTCTATATTTTGGATTGACCTTTGGGTTTAAACAATGCATCTAAAGGAAGAAATAAATTAGGGCTTGTCGTACCAAGTTCATAAATGACATAGTAGTAAGAAGTAGAGAACCAGAAAAAATATGAATAATTTGTTAACATAGGACTTGTCATTCTATTATCGTATACACATAGACTAAGCTGTACTTTAGATAAAAATGGTAGGTAGGATAAAATAGGAGTCGAAATTCAGCGTGTCGATGATTGCTTTTACTCCGAATGGCTTTGTGATCGTTAAGGTGTGAGAACGGCAAGGATAAAAAAATGGTCATTGCTTTTAAAGTGTAAGTTGTTGCTAAGGTGTTAATCACAAGAATTGTAATAATTGAAGGAATATGTGAATGAATCATAGATTTTGTAATAATTGACGACAATTATGTGCAACACTCATTCAATAACAAGTAACATAAGTAAGTAGGAAAAAAGTAAATTCCTAGCTAGATGTTAATTTACAATGTCAATTCGGTTGGTGCATTATTTTCCCTGTAAATAGATTGGATAAGTTTCTGGAATTGTTAGCTCCCTGTCTTTAGCTCAGTAGAATATTTGGGGAATTCATTTGGTTGTTTCACAAGTTTAAGCCTAAGTTTGCTTCTTGTAACCTGCATCTTCTTGATGCCTTTGTAGTACGCTATTTTTACTTCACATAAAACAAATAGATTTGGTGGACTCTTGACTATCTTTGCTTTAGTTACCATAATGTTTGTTATTAGCTTATTGCTACCTGGCCTTTTCATTATTTTTACAGTGGCGTCATCACTGTTGCATTTCCTATTCACGCTTGATTTTTATACGCTTTATTTGAGATGAAAGACTATCGGACTTAGCCTCTCTACCTTTGTAGGGGTAACGTTGCAATATGCACCCCCCCTCCCTAAATCACACTTGTGAGATTACTTATATTATTGACATTTCTTCTATTGATGGAGCCCCATTTTTGCTTGTTGGTTTAAACATGTAAATCTTCTCTAGCAGTTAGGCATGGATATTGGGGTAGGGCATGGTAGAAAATAACCTTAACAGGGAAGGAGAACAACTAAATGGGACGGGGCATGATGAATCTTATTTATTTAAAATACATAATAGAGCGGGGTGGGGGGTAATGGGCCAATCGTATTGCAGCTTATTCTTTACTTGTTGGAATACAAAAAAGCAGAGTTGTTTTGCACATACTTGAATTTGTCACATCATTTATGAAATTTGACAACAAAAAGTGCACTGTTGGAAAAACTTTACAGTAGTTGGTGTGCTAAGGTCTAAAGCTTAAGTGTTGGGGGCAACCTATCAAAAATTATAGACAACAATATGGTTATCAAAAACAAATCACACCATTTTAGTACATTGAGTAAGTTGTTGTTTGGAGTCCCTAAAAGCTACTTTTCGCTGGTATTCCATCATTGATGGAATATTTATTTTATTTGAAAGAATCATGCATGTGCTTCTAACAATATTTATTTGATAATTGCTATGTTTGAACAGTTGATCATGGATAAAGGCTGGATGCATGAACCAAAATTCTCTAAAAGATATGTTGTGGGTGTTCAATCTTTTATGCAGCTTCTTCGGTCTCACTTTGATCGAAATTCTAATGTTCGATGTCCATGTCAAGATTATTTAAATAATTATTTGCAAACACAAGAAGTGGTGTATGACCACCTATTGATCCAAGGAATTATGGGAAGTTACGTGCAATGGATCTACCACGGTGAACAATCACTAATGAGAGATGATAATGAAGTGATTTACAGTGAGGATGAAAATGAAGAACATGACAATGATGATGGAATTCACATTATGTTAGAAGAGGCCAGTGGAAGATCTTTTGGTGATTTTTCGGAGGAGACAACTGGTAATAATGTCTCTAATAATGTGAGTGACAAAGAAGCTATAAAGTTTGACAAATTGTTGAAAGAAGCTAAATGTGAATTATACCCAGGATGTAATAAATTCTCAAATCTTTCGTTTGTTGTGAAGTTGCTACACTTGAAAGTGTACAATCAATGGAGTAATAAGTCATTTGATATGTTGCTGGAGTTAGTAAAAGAGGCATTGCCTATAGGTGAGACACTTCCTAAATCATATTATGATGCTAAAAACATGCTGCAAGGTTTGGGATTAGGATATATTTCAATTCATGCTTGCAAAAATGATTGTATGATTGTTGTTTGTACTGGGTAGAACATAAAGATATGCAGGAGTGTCCACATTGTGCTACTTCGAGGTGGAAAATTGATAATGTAAGGGAGAAAAAGATTCCACATAAAGTCTTGCAGTATTTTCCATTAAAGCCGAGACTTCAAAGATTATTTATGTCTAAAAAAAAGTGTCGACATGAGGTGTCATAAACAAAAACATCTTGATGAGGAAATTTTTTTAAAGCATCCCACTGATTCTGAAGCATGGAAAGAATTTGACAAGAATCATCCCTGGCTTTCACAAGAACCCCGTAATATTAGACTCGGTCTTGCAACTGATAGTTTTAACCCATTCGATAACATGAGCAATTGTATAGTATGTGGCTTGTCATTCTCGTTTCTTATAATCTTCCTCCTTGAAAA
Source organism: Solanum commersonii (assembly GCA_029007595.1). Classification (NCBI taxonomy): domain Eukaryota; kingdom Viridiplantae; phylum Streptophyta; class Magnoliopsida; order Solanales; family Solanaceae; genus Solanum; species Solanum commersonii. The sequence goes on from JAJTWQ010000088.1 coordinate 1,059,046, forward strand.
TGTTTTAAGGACCCATTTATGATAATGTCATTGTTTATTCCTGGTCCTCAAGCACCAGGAAAGGATATTGATGTTTATTTGCGTCCTTTAATTGATGAGCTCAAAGATTTATGGAGTGATGGTATAAAGACATTTGATGCATCAACTGGGAAGTGCTTTAAGATGCATTCCGCTGTTTTATGGACCATAAATGACTTTTCAACTTATGGTAAGTTCTTAAATCACTTAACTTTCTAATGTCTAATAATTTATATTGTTTACGTACCAGACTATTCATATAATATTGTAATAGCATCCAAGGGTATACCTTAGTGGTCAATGAAGTGGGTTGAGCACCATATGGTCTTAGATCAAAATACTAGGTGGTGTCTTCCCATTTGTTCGATCCTTGGTGTAAAACATTCAATTTCACTCTTGCTTGCTCAACCTTCAATGTTATACTAAGGAAATCAATTTTGTTCAACTTTTTCAAGGGCTCTTTAAGAGCTTTTAGTTTCTCCCATAGGTTCTTCATTTTGTTTGTAGTTTTGTTTACTTTCCAGCTCCTCTATACAATATCCATAAAAGATAAATGTTTGACCTAAACATTGAAAAATCTGAAAGGAACTTTACTTTTTAAGTTGTTACTTTTTGTTGTTAACTCTGCATAAGATCCACTGAGTAGCCATGGTTTGTTGATCATTGAGCTAATAGTTCTAGTGCATCCCATAGAAGATTTCATTTCTTCTGAAGTGTTGAATTCATATATAACCGTGAGCAAACATTCAATGTTATTATTTCTTCCTTATATGTGACAACAGATGAGTTGTGTATCATCTGAAATTATTTTGACCGATAGCAGCTGTTCTCCCATATAATCCAGGCTCATCCGTTGGCGGCATGTTGATAGTTGTGGAGCCTCTCCCATTCTGACACAATTTGTTTCTTGATTTTGATGGCTTTGTGTTCTCTCACCCTTATTTCCACAAATTTGATTAATTTGATCGTATTATATTTCTTATAGCTCTTCAATTCCTTTTGTTTCTACCTCTTGTTAACCCCTCACACATTCCGAAACATCTAGTTCATTAAAATGAATGAGTTTCCCTTTCGAAATGGGATGGTGTTCTTGAATCACCTTTCTTTTGCTGCAATTCCTCCATACTTTTTTAAGTATGACTTGTGCCCAACTAAGGGAAGTTGATGTTATATAGTTCTGGATAGTATCTGATAATAATGTTTAAAATTTGTTGTTGGACTCTTGTTTATCACAAAAATCTGCTCATATTAGATATGTAGTCCTTTATATGTAGGCCCATATCAGATTTTGAGGCGTGTTGGCAAGGTTGCTTATGAACTTGAATTACCTACTGAATTGGCATCGGTGCATGTGATTTTCATGTCTCTATGTTGAAGAAATGCGTTGTTGATCCGACACCCATAGTTCCCATAGAAGGTTTGGGAGTTAAGGAGAATCTTTCCTCCGAGGAAGTTCCGGTTAGATGTCAGAACGGCAAGTCAAGAAGTTGACAAATAAAGAAGTTGCTTCCGTGAAAGTGTTGTGGAGGAATCAGTTAGTAGAGGGTGCTACTTGGGAGGCCGAGGCCGATATGATGTCGCGATATCATCATGTCATTCCTTCTACCCCTACTCTAGCTTGAGGTAATGAGTACCTCTTGGTTTACTCTTTGTTTTGGGGTTATATGTCTTAGGTATTCCCACGATTTCCTCATTTATGCATATTCATGAAAAAAATTAAGATTTGAGAAAATGAGTTTGTTTGATTGATTTCTACATGTTTACGTACATTTGAGTATGAGTTGCATATAGACTTCATGATGTGATGTTTTGAACATGTTTTAGCTTGGAGTTGATGTTCCCTCCTCGGATATGTGCATTGCATGCATGATATGCTCTTAGATTTAGTTTCCACCCCTCTTATGATGTCTTTAACCTTATTCGAGGATGAATGATCCCAAGGGGGCGATAATGTAACACCTCAGATTCAAGAACGGGTAAATTTTCAGTTTTTTGAAATATTTGATGCCTTCCAACGGTGGCTAACCAATGTGGCTCATAAATTCAAAAACCACGGAGTGGACCAACAAACCGTTGTTGGGTCCACGGTATGTGGATGAGGTCCGTTGGTCAGGGCCTCAAATTTTACCTTTGACGCCAGACGACGAACTAGCAGGACGAACCGTTGGTCAAACCACAGTCCGTTGGTCAGGATGTCGTTTAGGGTCGACAATTATTTCCCTAGGGGCAGTTGGGTATTTTCCTAATTAGTCTAGCCAATACTATGTCATTTTACGCTTCACCAAAACCCCTATATAAGTTTTTAAATCTAAAATTTCCCAATTGAAAATTATTCTCAAATTTACAAAAGAAGTAAAAGTCTTCCTAGCAAAATAATTCTCTCTCTAGAAAACTTGAAGAAGAAGAAGGGTCCAAGCTAGGGTTTTCAAGTCAATTCTCCAATTCCTCCATTGAAGGCAAGATTTTGGCATTTAGGTATGATAGTTTTCATCCATGGATTCCTTCCATTCTTGAAGTTCCCAAATTCTCCTATTTTCAAAGTTTAGAACTCCCCAATTGAGTTAGGGTTTTATTCCATATTATGGGTTCTCGAAATTATTGTTTTAATTGATTGTTTTATGATCTTTCAAGCATGAATTGATATAATTCTATGATTTTATGACAATTCCCCATGAACTCATGTAATCCCCATGTTTTCCAATTTATGATCATATGATGTGGGTTTTGGATTATGAAAGAGAAGTTTATGAAATCAAGTATGTTCCTATAAAATTTATGTATATGTTTTAAGGATTCTTTGAGAGTGAAGTATCAATGATGATGTTGTAGTTGTGTTGTTGAAAGGATTTCTCATATACACATGAAAGCATGATTGTGAAAGGCTTTCTCACTTAGTAAGGATTCTAAGGTTGAAAGGTCTTCTCACCTAAATGAATCAAATATAAGGAGTTATCCTAATGAAACCTAGCTTTGATTGGCAAGATGACATGCCCTTCCATGGATAATAGAACAAGTAAGAAAATGACTATTCCGTGGGTTTTATGCTTAGCCCCAAGAGGATATTGAGATTGAAGATCTCCCTTAAATAGAGCTTGGGTTTCTAGAAGAAATCTCCTTATCCCTTACCTATGTTCCCCCATAGAATGATTGTCTAGATAGACATTAGCTAGTGGATCCACCTAAGCTAGAAGTTCATTGTCCTTACCTTGGCAAGTAGGCCAACCCTTTTGGCTGTGGGAGATACCAGGGATCATGTTATAGCTCACATGGTCTCTATGTCGGTTAAGTCTACTCCCCACAATAATAATGAACTAGGATTACTTAAAGAAGTATCTCACACGAGTTCGAAGATTTTAAAGATGTTAGCTTGCATTGACCATGTTTTATGACTTACGTATTTTGAACCTTTTTATATCATGTTTTAGATTGGTCATTGCATGTTATGAATGTCCTCTTTAATCATGTTTTAAATGTTTTTATGCATGGCCATCATACTTGGTACATACTTTGTACTAACACATACTCTTGCCTACATTTCTCCAAATGTAGGGTCCGACAGTCACAATCTCTGTTTCGTGCCTAGAGATTCATTTGAGAGATTTCGAGCTTTGGTAAGTCCTCATGCTTCGAGTACGGATTTTCATTGTTTTCAGTTTTCTTTCTTACTTTCATTTTTGGACATGATGTATGGGCTAGGCCCACTTTCATTCCTATGTACTACATGGCTAATGAGAGAAGTGTTTAAGCTGGCCGCTTAACTTTTATGAATATTATTTGGACTTGAAATGTTGTTCTTTATCTCTATTGTTCTATTTCTTATGGTATGAATGCTAAATGGCTTGTATGGGGCCTCTCAGGGTCCTATACGCCATGTTACGCCTAGGGGGTACCTTGGGTCGTGACAGTTGCTTGGATGAATAGGATCACCAAGACACAAAAGTTCATTAGTAATGGAGGTGAATTTGGAATGCATCTCATAGATAGTTTCACCTTCCTTCATACTAAAGTTATCGTATTAAGTTGTTAGCATGTCCATGTTGGACTCCTTGACTTAAGTTGTTCCTTCATGGACTATCTTCAGGCAGTCCAAGATTTCTTTGGTTGTCTCGCATGCAGAAATCCTGTTGTATTCATTTGCTTGGATTCCACAGACCAATAGTGTCCATGCTTTGTAATTCTTCTCATTTTCTTCTTGTCCGCTTCATCGTACTCTCTACTACACTTGGGAACCACCCTAGTAAGATCTCTTTCCTTCACTACCTTGGTAGGAACGTAAGGACCATTAAGCACCACATCCCACAGCTCATTGTCTTCTGCCATAATGTAGTCATGCGTTCTGGTCTTCCAGTACCCGTAATACTGACCATTAAAGCGAGGAGGATGTGTAGTATATTGACCTTCTTCTAGACTTGGTGGAGCCGCCATCCCTACATGATGCCGAAGAGGAATTTACAGTTGTACAACATTTCGAATGTGGATGAGAGCTCTTTGTTAGGGACAACATCCCTTATACTACTAAAATATTGCCGAAAAGCGACGGCCAAAAATGACTAACTGCATTGCTCATTTGGTCAAAATCAATGGGAAAGCGACGCAGTCATGTTCGACGCTTTTTGGGTCGACGCTATTCAAAAGCGACGGACTGCGTCGCTTTTTGTTATAATTTTTTAGGAATTTTTTTTAACATAAGCGACGAAGTTCATCGCTTTTTTTTAATTTCAAAAAGGTGACGCGGTCAGTCGCTTTTATGGAAATTTTATTTTGAAAGTCCTAGAAAAGCAACAGACTAAAGGACCCTGTCCGTTGCTTTTCTGGAAATTATCTTTTTGAAAAAACTAGAAAAGGGACGGACTAAAGGACACTGTCCATCGCTTTTTTTGGGTTTAAAAAAAAAAACCAGAAGAGCGACGGACAAAACCACCCTGTCAGTCACTTTTTCTGCTACCTACTTGCAAATGCAACTTAATTCAGCCAAATCAAACACACAACATTATAAACAAGCTACACAAAAATAAAACAACAAACTTAAATTAACATTCAAAGGTATCTAAATTACAATTCAAAGACTTATAAAGTCTTTCAAAATTCGTTTCAAAATGTAAAAAAGTTCAGAAATTAAAAGAGACCTATACTAAGGAGTGACATCTACAAAATCATCCTCATCCTTCTTATTATCGTCGTTGGTGTCCTCGGGAACTAAAGTAATAGGTCGACGAGCGAGGTTCAACACTTGTTCTTTGATTTGCTGAACGATCTCACTCATACTTTGTTTCAGCTACTCTTCTCCGCTCCGACTCTGCCAGTGCCTATTTAAGTTGTTCTATCATAAATATATATACATATCATAAATATATTTACTATTAATATATATTATTCATAATAAATAACTGACAAAAGTTTGTTCGGCCCTTTCCTCCACCCACACATCCGAATTCGACTCATTTTCTTTCTTCCTAACATGAGTCTTCTTGAAAACCTCCGGTCCAATGAGAGTTGATGAACCCTCAAATTGAACTCATTTAGGGCTATAATTTGATAGAGTTAGTGTCCTCAAATGCATATTTTGTCTCAATATCTGATGAAAACCCTTAGGTTTCAAGTTTTTGGAGTTTGAGGGAAAAGCATGGACACTACTTAGCAAAAAGGAACAAAGGCAGTAGAAAGAACAACGAAATGAAGATTTGAGAATTGCCGAACCCATTCAATGAGTTGCCAAAAGGCCTTATCCTCGCCTTTTGTTGCAGTGTGCTGAGCCATGAAGGAAAGGATCAAATCGACGGTGAAAAGGAGCAGTCGGCATATCGTCGAGCAGTTCTGCGAAGCTGTACTATGTCGCCCTATGATCCAAAACACGATGATACTGAAGACTAATACAAGACGGTGATGAACTAGACCAAAGGGCGGATCGCCGAGTTGATCGGCGATCCCGACTAACTTCGCTGAGTGATCCTTCGCAACACATTTTCTGAAACTATAAATACTAGTTGAAATTTTGTGGCTTAGTATCAGAGTAGAAATTATTTTTATCAAGTTTTATTATTAAGTTTTAATATCAAATTGAGAATATTCTCTCTAAGCTTGGAGAGGGTTTTGAAGAACTTGAAGGTTAAGAAGGTTTCAACTCCAAGAATTTGGACTTGGGTCTTGTGGATTCTTCACTTTTGACTTGTTTTAAGACTTAATCTTGCATACCCATTGATGGAAACTGAGATTGGTATACATTTTTACCTCCTTTGCATGTGTAGCTAAAACCCCAATTCTTGGGTGTGATTTTGTGTATATGGGTTAGATTATTTGTTAGGTCTTACTTGTTGATGGTTTATTTGTTGTAAAATGTGATTTCGTTTAGTAGTTGTGGTGGAACTTAATGAAATTGTAGTTGCAAATACGATTTCACCTTTATGTTTTTGGCTTGCTCGAGAGAGAGGTCGTAAAACTAAGAATACTAAATTGATGGCCGATTGGACTGGGTTGACATGAGGTTCAACTCGAGAGAGTGAACCCTTCTTCTCCTACACACTCAGCTCGAGAGAGTGAGTGGGCTAAGGCGGATTCTATTCTTTATTCGGTAAGTGGGTGTCCGAGAGGAATCCATTTGATTGGGTGTAAGTTACTCGTGAGAGAATTTACCTCCACTATAGTCTAGCCTAGCCTCAAATACTCAACCAATTTACTATCAAAAGCATGTATCCAATAGTCTAGTCTAACTCGAATTCAGTGTAATTTGTTCGAGAGAGAATTTACCCCCACTATAGTCTAGCCTAGCCTTAAATACTCAATCGATTTACTATCAAAAGCATGTATCCAATAGTCTAGTCTAACTCAAATTCCTATCACATCCCAAGAATCCCGTCTCCTTGATTAGTACTCTTTTCATTTTTGCTAATTTTTCTCTTTACTTGTTTACAAACCTCTTATTGATAACTCACACTCGTGTCAAACCCTTTAATTTGTCATGTCTTCATTCGATAAATTATTTAGCTACGGTTAGCTTTAGCACTTTCGTGCTTAATCACAAATTTTCAGAAACCACTCGCTTGGGACTCGACCCCAACCCTTGGTTGAGTTACTTTACTATTGTACGATCGTAGACACTTGCATTGGAAGTTATGTCTTGATTATGCAAACATCAAAATGGTGCCGCTTTCGGGGAGTGGTGTTACATGAAATTTTTTGGTTATGATGATTTGGTAGTCGTAGTTTACTAACTAAAATTTCAGTTTTGTTTTCTTTGCGTGTTTGTGTTGAAACAAGAAAATAAGTGTTTGTAGTGAAATTGGTGACCAAATGGATCACCTTCCTCTTAAAATAATGAACCTTAAAGATTATATCCTAAGTTTCAATAAAAAGGAAGGTGAATTAGTTTGCGAATTGTGGCAGCGATTCAAAGCTCTCGTACAACAATGCCCAACTCATGACATTCCAGAAATAATAATACTCGAATGTTTCTATAGAGGTATTGGCCATGATAACTGATTAATCGCTGACCAACTTTCTGTAGGAGGTATCATCCAACTACCTTATGCAAAAGCAACCCACCTCCTTGATCACATGGCCAAGGCCATCAAGAAGAAGGAGAAAGACCAAGGAATGACCACTTTGTTGGAACAACTCGATGACTTGGCCCAAAAGGTCAATGACTTGGAAGTATTATCCAAAGGAAAGGGTAAGTATATTCCTCCTCACGAGCATCGAAAGACGAAGAAGAAAGAGGGCGAGAAAATTGAAGAGGTCCTCTTTCTCGTCCTACACAAAGTCGATAAGCACGACAAATTATTCGAAGAGATTAGAGAGAATGTTATGATGCTAAATCAGATGACTACCTCTCACTCTTCACTCATTCAGCTGTTGGGGTCCCAAATGGACCAATTGATGTCCTCGCCCAACTCGGATCCAACAAAGGGGTGGCCTTACGAAATTGAGGCAACCCCCTATAGTGAAATTTAAGGGCTGACTCACGTCGTTCCACGACATTAACTGAGGCCTTCTTGGGAGGCAACCAAGGTCTTAAATGCTTTGTGTTATTATAAAAACAATGGTGTATTGATTTTGCAGGTTGAAGTGTAGAGTGTGATCACAAGTGTAGATAGGGAAGCTATAGGTCCATTCCGCAAATTGTCGAAGGTTTCGGCGACCCCAAACTAGAACGCCATTAGACTTAAGACTAATTTACATTGGAGTTTGTAAAAATCAGCGACATCAGAAATTATTGGCGAATCGCCGACCATGTCGGCAATCCCGACGGAGACCGTCATTTGAACTCCCGCAATAACTGGGGGTTTTGTAAATTTCAGCGAAGAAAGAGACTACTCGGCATGACGTCAAGTAGTTCGGTGATCTTGACTAATGTCGCTGAATGGACAACAACTCGACAGTTTTAAAGGCTAATGGTTTCAAAGTTTGACAAATTTTCATTTCCAATCGATTTCAAATTTCGTAAAATCTGCACTTAGTGAGTATTTTCATTATCTTTGCATTCCTTGTATTTTAGTGGTCGATTGGTGTTCAAACTTGGGATTACATTGCCTTCTAGCGTTTTAATGCACTTTGATCGGCATAAAGGTTGGTTTTCTCGAACCCCAAGGCTGCTTCAAAAAACTTGTTCTCTTATGCGATTAAGCTTATCTTATTGATGTGTGTTATGCGTAAAAATGATTAAAAATCTTATGGGTTTGTGTATGTGTGGTGTTTATCATGGTTAAGTGTATGGGTCTGAGCTTAATTGTACTAGTGGATAGTTTAGTTTTGTTTTCGGGGGTTGCGGGGTTGAATCCGACAAGATAGGTTGGAAATAAGCACGTAGAGCCATTTGGCGAGCTGGGTCGAGCTAGCCGAACCATTTGGCAGTTCGCTTAATGACCCCATCTAACCTTTAATTTCATGTTAATTGTGATGTAGGTTCTGTAACTTTTGGCGAGAAGTCTTTGATCGCCAAAAGCATTCGGTGACTCGCCGAAAGTCTCTTAAATCGCCCTTTGTCTGCACCTCTAAAGTTGCATGGTATCTTTTGGCGGATAAAACCCTGCTCGCCAAAAGCAACTTGGCAATTCGCCGATCTATTCAGCGAGTTTATTTGTAATTGTATCCCTATATCAAATTCTTTGCAGAAATGGCTAGATCAAAAGTTGTAGGAAGGAGCAGGCCACCCCAAGGGAAAACAAAAGGAATTACAATCAATGAGGATACAGCTGCACACAGAAGCAAGGTCGCTGAACAATCCACAGCTAGTGGAAAAGGCAAAGGGAAAGCTAAGGCACCAGCATTACCAGAGGTCAGCTTAAACAGCGAAGGAATATATGATACCTACCTCGCTGCTTCTGAAAGTGAGAGTGAACAGCGGGAAAATGAAAGTGCAGCTTCTAATGATGATGACCTGACAATAGCACAGAGGATTGAGTGGCGAACTAATAAGCTGAATGATCAATCTAGGGTCAGGACTCCCTAACCTGCCACTCCTACGTCTCCATTTCCAGAGCAGGCAATGCTATTAGCACCCCTAATACAGGGTCCTCCACCCAAGTTAGTAAATAGATTAAAGGTTGAGGGGCTGAGAATGATTCTTGAGGAGAAGCGTGTGTCCATAAATGGGGTTATTGACAGGTACCCAGAGATAATGGAGTGCCTGAGGCACCACAAATTCCAAATCTTCACCAAACCCCTTGGTCCATATATTCCAAACTATGTAACAGTGTTCTATAGTGCATATAGTGCACTAATACCCCAGAAAAAGCAGCTAGCAGCAGCCTTCAAAGAAGTTGACTATGAAGTTGTCAGAGGCAGGAGGGTGAAGTGTGATAGTGGGGCAATCAACGCAGTCATGGGCATGTCCACAAATATTAGGGTTCACTGCAAACACTTGATCAGAAAAGAGAAGTTAAATGAGATAAAAAAGTGGTTAGCCCCACTAATTTTAGAAGATACTCCAAAGTGGTTGGCAAAAAAAGCTCTAATTGAAAAGAACGAACTGAACATAGCTGCAAGATTTTGGTTCAGTTTTATGAGCAACACAATTATGCCATCCCAGAATGAGTCAGTCCTTCGCCTTGCCAAGGTAGCCTTCTTGGGTTGCATCGTAGAGGAAACCCGAATAAACCTGAGTATGATTATTACTTCAGAGATACTCATGCTTGCAAGGCAGAGCCAGACCTCACTTTTATTCCCCGTATTGATCACAAAATTGTGCAAATGAGCTCAGGTACCTCGAGATGACAAGAAGGATGTGGAAGTGATGCCCACATCCTCTACTAATATTCCGAGGATCGAAGTTGAGTACCTTAAGGATCAAGTAGAAAGGAAGAAGGCAACCTCGGTGGAGTCAGTGAACACAGAACCATCACCTGCAGAGGCATCTTTGCCTACTCTGGCCCTTGGGCCTTCAGGTATATGTATTACCACTGCTACTCCTGCTGACGCTTCAGGTTCTTTTGCTGCTGCACTGCCTCCCGACCTATTATTATTGTTGTTGTTTTCCGGTCTCCACTCACCCAGGCTTCCATACTCCGGATGGGACAGCTGACCCATTCTGCTGATCATCGAACTACTAGTCTAGAGGCCTCTGTTCCCAGCATGATTCAGGCTACCCTTGCCGATGATGTAACACCACTGAGCACTACCATGGACACTCTAGCGACAAGGATAGTGGTGTGCGAGAGCAACCAAGGGGCCACAGAGGAGGTGATGGCTTTAAAAGCTACCATCGCTGAGCTGCGAAAGGATGTGGACTACCTGAAGTCCACTTATATATCCATGGTCTTTGGAACATTGGAGATTCCAGACGTACCTGAGATGCCTTAGACCACCACTGGACATGAGAGCAGAGTAGACAGACAATCCTGAGTCAGAAGCAGAGACTGATGAAGCAATGGATGAGGAAACTGAGGGAGCTACAGATAAAGACCTGATCGAGACTGAAGCAATTATGATAGATGTTGTTGTGCTGGCTTTCTTAGCACCTGTTATCGGATCCAGTGGAGTTGGTCCTTCTGAGGTCATTTCGGGCACCGATGCCTAGACAGATGAAGCGACCACTTATATATGATCCCCTCTTTACCTCACTCTCTATCATTCTTTATTTTACATTGGATATATTTTGGTTTTTGCATTTTAGGACAAATTATTTCTATTTGTGGTGGGGTGAGGCCCACCTTTATGTGCTATTTGGGAATCGTGTTCTGTTTAAGTATTTGGGTTGTCAGCTATCATGTTGTATTATTACATTTTTTTGGTGGATATTTTATCTTATGGCTCCTTTTGTTTTAATTGAAAATGATTTTGACCCTTCCAAAAAAATTTCACAAATTTTTGCCACCTCTTGTGTGCACTTTAATGTGGCTATTCATTGCCATATTTGATCTCGATTTTGATCAATATCAGCGACTCAAATAGTGCTCATAATTGAACAAACATGAATGTACGACTACGATGAGGAAAAATGAAGTTGCATAGACAATATGTGAACTCTTTGCATCTCGTTGTGATTAGCCATGTATCAAATTAATTCTCTTGTGATGACAGTTGCACACTAGCAAATGTGTGGAGTCTTGTTTGACTTTAGTGTTGATGCCTAGTGTGATGAGCTTACCTGTGAACTATGCATGATGGATCCTAGAATTTGCCCCGTTGGTCTGGTCGACTAAGTAAAGCGATCTATTAATATGTTCTTAGGCGACTTCGAAGAGTGTGAGCCAATTTGACATATACCTCTTTTGTGACTTATCTTGTGAGTGTGTGAACCTCTCTTGAACACACCATGAACCTTACCTTTTTTTTTTGGGAAGAAACTTGATGAACACTAGACCTCTCTTAATCCACTACCTATAATCCTCTTGATGTGTGGTTGATTGAAAAGCCAACTTAGGCCAAAAGCCTAAGTTGGGGGTGTGGTGAAAAGAAAAGGGAAAGTCAAGAAGTGCAAAGAAAGTCTCCTTTAACCCATGATGATTGAGAAAAGTGGAACCCCTCCACATATAAAATAAAAAAGAGAAGAAAATAATGAAAATAAAAGTTGTGGAATAAAGTATTAAAGAAATGGGGTCTCCAAACAATCCATGGAAAGTGAATAATAGGATGACTTATGAGCATTAAAGAGAATGATGAAGGAAAAGGAAATGAAGTGTTGTGAGGACCTCATTTCATGAGGATGAAAGGCACTGAGCCTAAATGACCATACATTTACACTCAGCCCCATTAAAGTCCTTGAAAAGACCTTTGTGATCTTGAGTGACCAGAAACAATTGTTGATTGGAAAATACGGGCAAACCTATGGGTAAAAGCATGCAATGTGTTCTTTCTTGTGAGAGTGAGCGTTGCATTTAATTCTGAAACTTTAAATGATTAAACCATGGTGTGTGAATATGGAATCATCCTTTCTGTGAGGGCATTCAAATGCTTTTGTTGAGCTCGAACTTGCATTTGAAGCAAGTATTGTGAGCTTGAGAATCTTTGGTAATGGTGTGTCACAACTTGAAGATTTGGGTACACATTTGATCCTTGCATGAGTAAATTGATTCTTGTTGTGTACATTCATGGTTGAGTCTTGTGTAGCACTGTTTGAGACATCCTTGTTGGAACGGCTGAACTTGAGTTTGCTTGAGGACAAGAAAAAGTTTAAGTTGGGGGTGTTAATGAGTCCTTAAATTGGACTCATTTAGGGCTATATTTTGATAGAATTAGTGACCTCAAATGCATATTTTGTCTTAATATTTGATGAACACCCTTCGATTTCAGGTATTTGGAATTTGAGGGAAAGCATGTACACTACTTAGCAAAAAGAAACAAAGGTAGCAGACTGAACAACGAAATGAAGATCTGAAAATCGCCGAACCCATACGGCGAATTACCAAAAGCTCTTATCCTCACCTTTTGTTCCAGTGTGCTAAGCCCTAAAGGAAAGGATCAAATCGGTGGTGAAAAGGAGCAGTCGGCGTATCGCCGAGCGATTCTGCGAAATTGTACTATGTTGCCCAAAGATCTAAAACACGACGATGCTGAAGGCTAATGAAAGACGGCGATGAACTAGACCAAAGGGCGGATTGCCGAGTTGATCAGTGATCCCGACTAACTTTGCCGAGTGATCTTTCGCAGCACATTTTATGAAAACTGTAAATACTAGTTGATGTTTTGTGGCTTAGTATCATAGTAGAAATTACTATTATCAAGTTTTATTATTAAGTTTTAATATGAGACTAAGAATATTCTCTCTAAGCTTGGAGAGGGTTTTGAAGAACTTGAAGATTAAAAAGTTTTCAACTCCAAGATTTTGGACTTGGGACTTGTGGATTCTTCACTTTTGACTTGTTTTAAGACTTAATATTGCATACCCATTGATGGAAACTGAGATTGGTATACATTTTTACCTCTTTTGCATGTGTAGCGAATATCCCAATTCTTGGGTGTGATTTTGTGAATATGGGTTAGATTATTTGTTGGGTCTTGCTTGTTGATGGTTTATTTGTTTTATAAATGTGATTTCATTTAGTAGTTGTGGTGGAACTGAATGAAATTGTAGTTGCAAACACGATTTCACCTTTGTGTTTTCAGGTTGCTCGAAAGAGAGGTCATAAAACTAAGACTACTAAATTGATGGCCTATGGGAGTGGGTCGGCATGAGGTTCACCTCGAGAGAGTGAGTGGGCGAAGGGGGAGGTTGTTCTTCATGCGGCAAGTGGGTGTCCGAGAGGAATCCATTTGATTCGGGGTAAGTTGCTCGAGAGAGAATTTACCCCCACTATAGTCTAGCGTAGCCACAAATACTCAACGGATTTACTATCAAAAGTATGTATCCAATAGTCTAGTCTAACCCGTATTCCAATCACATCCCAAGAATCCTGTCTCCTTGATTAGTTCTCTTTGCATTTTTGCTGATTTTTCTCTTTACTTGTTTACAAACCTCCCATTGATAATTGACACTCGTGTCAAACCCTTTAATTTGTCATGTCTTCATTCGATAAAGTCATTAGCTACGGTTAGCTTTAGCACTTTCACGTTTAATCACTAATTTTCAGAAACCGCTCTTGGGACTAGACCCCAACCCCTGGCACTATTGTACGATTGTAGACACTTGCATTGGATGTTGTGTCTTGATTAAGCAAATATTAAAAGTACGCCTCAATTCTTTTTCCTATAAATAAAAACTGAAATTTATAACAATATATATGAATCAACTAATTATTTATTTTGAAGTTTGAATTAGAACTTACCATCTATCTTACAATTGTTCCAACGGTCTTTCCACCTCGGGTGTGCAACAAGCCACCCTTATGATTGCCTCTAGCCTTTTTGGATTGTGCTGACATTGCCTTAAACTTATCTGTGTTCGAATACAGACGCAATTCATCAAAGGCATGAGGGAACTTCCAATCCAGACTTTGATCAATATCCCAAACTTTCTTTAGCCAGCTAAATAGTCTGGCGAATGCACTCCTCTCAAATGTGGTCGTAATGACCAAATTGTACCTCGACTCCCAAGTACACATAGTATGAAAAAATTTAATAGCATTAATTGGATCAATAGTAAAAAAAATTAAACTAAACTAAACTAAACTTAACTAAAAAATATATACCTTAAATTCATTAAACATCGCCTAGCGTATATTGTTTGGAGTCTTGCTCCAAGAGTGATAAGCCTGTGTATAAAGTGTTCTAACACAGTCTTTTAAAGCTCGGGCGTTATCCTTTGCAGGATGCCACCTGCAAAACACATAATAAATATCTTAGTTCATGAATAATATATTAAAGTATAAGAAATAAATAAAATAAACTAACAAATAGATAACCAAAAAATTTACGATGATCCATTCGGCTCATTCATGACTCTACGAAGTCTATCCTTCTGGCCAGGAGCTAGAGCAGGCATTTCATCATCTGATGTAGCACTGGGCGCAGTTGTAGATGAAGGTGATACACCAAGATACACAAAACGCTGAGTCAATGGAGGCGTACCAGCCATGACATCTGACTGCTCGCTACTAGAATCTCCAATCCTCATGGCAAATAACTTAGGAGATGTACCTGTGGGAGATGGAGTACCATCTAATATCCTACTTGCCGATAAGGGTCATGGTCGACGAATAGCCTGTAAAGGTAGGTCCTCCTACTGCCATGGAGGCTATGCCTGTGAAGTAGAGGAAGCACCGACTGGTCGACGGTAATTAGGATAATATTTCCGATGATCCGCCATACCAAACGAAACAACAAATAAATGAGTATCATGACTGATGCGCTCTGGTGCAGAGGAAATAGATCCTAGAATATCCTCAGGATCTTAGGGTCTCCTAGTTGACTTTTTCTTTTTATCCTATTTAGTCTAGCTAACTACGATCTGTTCGCGATGTCTATCACTGTCACCGCCTGATGACATCTGTATGCAAATTTACATGTATAATATGTAAAAATCATAAATTAAATAAAATTAGCAAAATACACCAACTTACATATATACTAGCTTTCATTCTACGCTATTCCTCCTTGCTTGTTTCAATTCCATCTTTCTCTCATTCTTCCTCAGTTGTTTCATTTTCATTATCATCCCATTCTTCGTCATCAAATGAATCATTTTCCTCATTCTCGAATATTTCTTCCTCAACATTCATTATCACTCATGAAAAATATGTGTCACAACTGATTGCATTTCCATATCAGTGAAGCCTCGCATTCCACACTTTTTAGATCCTCGACTATTTTGATTAAAAATTGATATCGGTGGAAATGAAAGATCAATATTTCCTTCATCATTGTGATTAGGACTGTTTCTCCTACATGAAACATCATCACCAAATTAATCAAAATAAAAATAACTAGTTTCTCTCTCAATATGACCTTGAACAACTGATCATTCGATCTTTCCCCTTTGCTTAATTGTTTGCTTGGAACTGCCAATTTTTTCTGCATGTATATATGTATATATATATATATATATGTTAATAAAAGACTTGGTGATTATATATAACTTAGTGAATATTTCATATGGATACCTCGCAAATGGATACATCCATCTTGTTTGAACCAGACCTCCGAGGCGGGCCTCTTGTACAAGGTGAATTGGAAGATATTCCATCACATCAAAGAAATCACATGGAAATATCTCATCCAACTTAGTAGTAATAACAAGAATATTTTGCTTCATCCTGTCTAAACTACTCTCCAACAACTTTATAGAACACAAATCTTTTTTAAAAAGACTTATCTCTGTGATTGGTTTCCATATCCTTTCGGGTAAATGGCTAAAAGCCATAGGAATTAAAATTTCCATGAACACATGACTATCATGACTTTTCATACCTATCAATTTTCCTTCATTCATATCTTCTTGCTTTCCTAAATTTGAAGCATAACCCTCCTGCATCCTCAAATTTTTAACTCACTCACAAATTTCACGTTTCTCATCCAATGTGAATGAAAAGTTGGCTTTGGGCTTAACTATTTTACCATTTTGTAATTCTTGCAACCATAACTCTTTTCTCCTGCAATATTCCTTTATGTCAATTCTAGCTTTTGGATTGTCTTTTGTCTTACCCTTAACATCCATCACTGTGTTAAACAAATTGTCAAAATAAGTTTTCTTCAATGTGAATCACATCAAGATTATGTCATAGCAGATTGTCCTTCCAATATGGCAACTCCCAAAATATGCTTTGTTTGGTCCAATTATGTTCAACACCATATCCAAGAAGTCTAGAAGGTGAAGCTTTTGTAACTTTAGGTAATTGAGAAACTCTCTCCAAAATTTGATGCCTTGTGAGTAATGGAGGTGGGGGGTCACTTTCAACCTTATTTTTTCTAAATGCAATTTTCATCTTTCTAAACTCATGGTCCATTGGCAAGAACTGACGGTGACAATCAGACCAAGTATTTTTTGTCCCATGCTTTAAATTGAATGCGTTACTATTTTCCATGCAATACGGACATGCTAGCTTCCTAGCTGTCATCCAACCAGACAACATCCCGTATGCAGGAAAATCATTAATAGTTCATATTAAAATAGCACACATAACAAAGTTCTGCTTAATTGATATATCATAAGTCAAACACCTCCAAACCACAATTGTTTGAGCTCATCTATCAATGGTTATAGATAGACATCAATCAAACTTTTTGGATTACGGGGACCTGGAATAACACAACTTAGAAAGATTTAGGGACTACTCATGGACATTTCAGGAAAAAGATTATACAGAGTAAGAAATACCGACCAGCATAAATAAGGTGAAGTAGCATTAGAGAATGGTGTGAAGCCATCTGCACACAACCCCAATCTAACATTTCTTGATTCACTAGAAAAATCAGGATATACATTATCAAAATGCTTTCATACTTCACCATCATATGGATGAGACAAGACACCTGGCGGCCTTTCATATTCATGATGCCATCTCATATGTGGGGTTGACCTCATTAATGCATGCAACCTCTTCAACCTAGGAATAACGGGTAGTTAATGCATTGCCTTAACTGGGACCATTTTTCTAGCCAGAGTCCTCTTATAATGAGCATGTCCACAAAACTTACAATTTTATAATTCACTATTAGTCTAAAAACATGCAGTCATTAACACAACAATGAATTCTGTCATACATCAATTCTAACTTGGAAACTAAAAACACTTTGCCTGATAGAAGTTCTTAGGTATGTTAAACTCTTGATTAACTAGTTCACCCAAAGGATCTACCATTGAGTCTATAGCTGCATTAGGAACATTCCAATCTGATTTAATTTTCATTAATCTAACCGCAACTGACAAGGCAAAATGCGGACTCCCTTCACATAGTGGACGACTAGACTCTTCTAATTAATCTTAGAAGCGTCTTGCTTTTTCATTAGGAGCTTCATCAAAATATTATTTGGGTTCCATCCCACCTTGAACCCCGAAAGCATCATTGATCATTTCATGAACCCTATCATGTTCAACCCTAATTTGGTCATGTGGTGCAAGCATATTATATTCATCCACAAGCATCGTATTATAAAACAAACCATCCAATCCATCTCTTTCTCCATGATTAATCCATACAAAATATCTAGGCTTAAATCCATTACGGTACAAATGAACCATAATTGTATCTAATTTAAAAAAATTTAAGCACTTACATGCACTACAAGGACACCAAACCAATCCATTATTCTT
This sequence comes from Solanum commersonii, assembly GCA_029007595.1. Taxonomy (NCBI): domain Eukaryota; kingdom Viridiplantae; phylum Streptophyta; class Magnoliopsida; order Solanales; family Solanaceae; genus Solanum; species Solanum commersonii. Next base: position 1,077,185 of record JAJTWQ010000088.1, read on the forward strand.
GAAAATGTCAAGCGTCATTTTATGTCCAATAAAATCTCTAACACCGTCAATAAACTCATGTTTCAAACCAGCACTATAGGTTCATAATGCATATTATACATCCACAAACGATGATTCATCTACAAAAATATAGATATTCAATTATATTATAAATTAAATTTAATAATAATTTTACTACACATATCTTATTTTTAATATATATTTATAATTACTTAATAATTATATTTATTATTACTTATATATCTAATTAATTAGTTCATAAATACCACGTTTCAGGATCTACAAAGTTCAAGCTTAATTAATTCATAAATTTTAATTAAGTTTAAGATTTCAAAGTATTATAAATTAAGTCCAAAGTATTAATTATGTTAATTCTAATTAAGTCAAAGTTATTATAAATTAAGTCCAAAGTATTAATTAAGTTTAAATATTAAGTTCTAATCAATTATAAATTCAAGTTCAAGACCAGCTTCAAGTTCAAGTTCAATTTCTAAAGTATATTCAAGTTCAATTTCTAAATTCAAGTTCATATTATAAAAGTTATTAGTTATATATAAAGTGAAAATCCAATAATTAGTTATATATTCAAATTCAAATTAAGTTGAATTAGTTCAAGATCTACAAAGTATTAGCTTAATTAATTAATTAATACTAATTAATTAAGTTCAAATTAAGTTTAAGTTCTAGTTAAGTTCAAAATTAAGTTTATATTAATTCCTAATTAAGTTTTCAAGTTATTATAAATTAAGTAAGTTTAATAAAGTTCTAATTAATTTATATTAAGTTCACATTAATTAAGGTCAATAAGATTTTCAAGTACTACAAAATTCTAATTAAGTTCAAATAAAATCCAAGTTCTAATAAGAATAAAAATTAAGTTCTAATAAATTAAAGTCAACAACATTTTAAGTTCATATTCCTAATTAAGTTCAATTTATAGTAAATTCAACTTATAATTAATAATAAGTTCTAATTATGTTGTAATTTAAATCCCTAAAATTCCAAATTCAAACTAGCTAGCTAGTGTTCCAAATTCAAACTATTAGTCCTAAAATATCAAATATAATTCAAACTAGTCCTAAATTCCAATTCAAACTAGTCTTAAAATCACAAATTCAAAGTACTCCTAGAATTCAAAAATCAAACTATTGCTAAAATACCAAATTCAAATTATTAGTAGTCCTAAAATCTCAAATATAATTCAAACTAGTCCTAAATTCCAAATTCAAACTAGTCTTAAAAATCCCAAAATATAACTAGTGCTAAAATCCTAAATTCAAACTAGCTAGCTATTCCTAATCCAAAATTCAAACTATTAGTCCTAAAATATCAATAATAAACCAAACTCTAGTTATTCCTAAAATCCGAAAATCAAACTAACTCAAATATTACCCAAATTCAAACAACTCCTTAAATACCCCAATTCAATCCTACAATCCCAAAATCAAACTAATTAACTCAAGAAATACCAAATTCAAACAAATCCTAAGATACCCTAATTCAAACTAACCCTAACATTAAAATTTTCAATTCACTCACTAACTAATAATCCCTAATTCAAACTAACAATCAATAAACTAATTACAATTAAATAACTAACAAAATCAAATAGAGCTCAAATTGATTTTTTAAAATAATAAATAAAACCCTAACCTTAAAGGAGAAGGAATAGTTATTAATTTTATATATATTTGGCGCAAAAATCCGCGGAAAAAGCGACGGGCTAAGAGATGCCGTCCGTCGTTTTTTGTAAAATAATTTAAAAAATAATTAATTTTATTAAAAAGCGACGGATAGTGTTGCAAATGGCATCACTTTTTGGAGCGACACCGTCCGTCGCTTTTCTGTCTATCGTTTTTTAGCAGTTTTTTTAGTAGTGTGAGTTTGTGAGGATCATCAAAACACATGGAATACAACAAAATATAAATCTCTTTATTCAAAAAACAAGGTTTACCCATAAAGACAAGAGGGAGAAAAAGGTTAACCTATAAAAAAATCTTGACTCTAATTAATACTGATAACCAATTACTAAATAAACTTAATGTCAAAATTTATAGAGATAGTTTGAGTTATCTATTGAAGATTGTTAATAATTAATTTTCTTTTGTTATAATAATATCTGATTAAGGATTGTAGAATTAAGCAAGTGTTTGAAAGACTAACATATATAGTTAGCATTAACATTGCTTCAATACATCGACAATTATATATTGTATATGAATCTACTTCCTTATTAAGTTTAGTTCATCATAGTAAGTTCGACATATGATATCAAATAAGTTTGCATGCAAGAATCAAGTCATTCAGATAGGTTCATTGTTCATTATTTTGAGTTTACTTTTTTGGATTTAGATATATATCAATTGATCGTAGATACATATTTTTAAATATTATATATATTATTTTAAAGTTTTATACTAATTAACATAGAATACACGTTCAACGCACGTGTCCAGAAACCAGTATACATTGTGTGTTTAACTAGTCCTTTATCTTTTGATGGCTTTATTGTTTGTGGTCCACTTTTGGGACTTGTACTCGTGTTTTAGACAACTCTGTACCTCTGACTTCCAGGTTCTAGGAGGGATTCTCTTGTATATATGTGTTGGCTTGCTTCCGCTTCGGTCTTATTTTATTGTTTAGTGTTAATTTTGTTCAGTTCTACCCTTATACTCATTACTTGTCGTTTTAGGTACAAATTGACTTACCTACTAGGGGGTTATAGTAGGTGTCATCATAAATCGAAGAATTAGGTCGTGACAAATAAATTCTTTAAGTAATCTCGAAATAATCTTTTTCACTTTATTTTACCATATTTATATTACTAACTATAATTTTAAAAATATTTTCAACAGCTAAATGATTTTTTATGAATGAAATTCTAATGAGATTGAGTTGTGGAGAAAATAAGCATTAACCGGTTCAAATTCCAATGAGGTTCAGTTAGTGAGAATATAATGATTGAAAATGATTAAATATTTGATTGCCTCATTAGAACAAGTAGTAGATTGTCCTAAAAGGAAAATTATGTAAAACAAACATCTACCAAGGAGAATTTTATAAAATTTATTGACATGGTATAAAATCGTGGAAAGCACATTATCAATGATTTCATTAAAAACAAAAGTATTTTAAATCAATTGTGTACAATTAACGAACATGAGAAGGCTACACTTAAAGCTTTAATGAATGGTACATTTCATTACACAAAACCTAATATACTCCTCCAGATCCCTTTCAATACGTTTTTTCAAATAAAAATGTGAAATTATTCACTTGTATACAAAACCACATAAAGACTTAAGAAGGAATTTTACTAAAAGTATTAACATGTAAAAGCTGATTAAAGTAAAGTTGCACCTCTTGCTTTCATAGAAAAAAGAATTTAGGAGATGAAATCCCGATTACATTACTGCAGGCCAAAATTGGATTTGAAAGAGCAAGCCAGAGAAAAGAGGCGTTGAGATAATACCTTTAATCCAAATCTCATCTACTGAAAAAGGGACTAAATGCATACTCGCGTGATCAATCGATGGACGGGGGAATTGCGTGAATGATGAGACCGGCCTAACCTAAAGTCAAGGCTCTTCCCTCTCTTGAATCTTGATTGACTGACACTAGGAACCGATTCAGAGAAAGAAGAAGCATGGCATGAGATAGGCGCCGCGGAGAATGAGGCGGAAATATATCGGCGTATAAAACTCTTGGAGAATGGTACGTACTATAATCTACCACCTCAGAACACTCCGGGAGACTATGCTGCCCTTGTTCGCGAAAAAGATTATGGAATTAACATGTAGGTTGCTATCCGAAGGAAATCGTGGAGATGGTGGACGTCTTTGATCTTACTAGGATGCAAGTGAAATCGTCTTCAAATACATCCTTAAAAGACATTCACCACTTCAACGATATCCTTTGACTAACAACTACAACTTCATGAAGGTCATTCACATACCAAAGAAACGGAGTGTGCCGGCTAGAATAGACCTTACACTTTTTAAAAGTTTTAATATTTACCTCCAAAAATTATATTTTATTTATAAATAGTCCTTCACTCTTGACTAAATACATATTTAGCCTTTTAAAGTAAGCATTGAATGCCAATTTGATAATTCAATTGTTTTAATGATTATATAGATATTTTTACTTGATAGGTATGTATTTGGTAAATATCTCATGGTGACATGACAAGTTATGTGTCTTATACGTAAACTAGTGAATGTTCTAAGAGAACAACAATACAAAAATATAAATGATATGGTTAACATAAAAACTACAATTTATTAAATTATCTTAGCAACTTTATGCATGTAGGTTATATATACACAGACGTGTGTGTGGGGGTGGGGGGTGTGTGTGGTTATATATATTTATTTAGAAAAATAGTTCTTTATTTTATAGGTTGGTGTGTGTATAAAATGTCTTGAGTACATAAGGTAAACGGCTAAAGTGTAATTCAATTTACATATTGTGAATCATTTATTTTTGTAGAACCCAATTTCCATGTTTTGTAGTATTTTCTATGGTCTTATCAACTGTTTTAACTCAACAAATTTTATTTTTAATTTCTCACCCCAATCTCTCTCTGTGACTCATCAAAAAAATAACTTCATTACTAAAACTTTCTCAAACAATTAAAACTTTCTGAAGAAGAGTCTTGGTTCGAAGTATAGGGAGAGAGGGAGACCACTGAATCAGTTGGCTCAACTCCAAAAGCTGAGTTACGTAATGAATATTTATGATGAATACAATAGTTGTGTCACAACTCAGACCATCGGGATTGGTACCCTCACTAATACTCCGGTGGGAGAACCACTACTACAACCCAAACCAAGCAACTAAAGCAATAACTAAGGCATTTAAGTCAAATACTAAGGAAAGAAAATAGAGTTCCCATAAACTCTAACAAAAGTCTAACAATAATAAACTAACAATGCGGAAGAATAACCTAGAGCCTGAAAGTCAATGTACCAAAACATCTAAAGTTCATCAAGTCTAAACAAGAAGGGATACAACCCCAATCTAATGAACTATTCAACTAACTAAAACAATTCTCTAAGTCCGAAAATGGTGGACATAGATGAAAGAGAATCCCATGGCAGCCCGGAAGAATTGGCTAACCCTTCAATTCGTAGCAACGATCGTTGATCACCTAAGCGAGGTTTGTTAGTAGCCACTTGAAGATGCCATATAATCAACAAAAATAAGAGCAAGTGCAGTATCAGTACACAACCACAATGTACTTGTAGGATCACGCGGCTATTCCACTAGTGCAAAAACAAGTCAAGACAACAATATAATCACATGCATATATATCAACATATACAATATTATAAACATTTACGAACAACGATCATTTTCACATTTTATATCACATCATTGGTCCTCTCATGAAACCCAAACCCAAATAGTTAACATGCCGAAATGTGGCAACCGATGCCATAGTTATTCCGGAACGTGGCAACCGATCTCATATATATGTCGAAACGTGGCAACCGATCCTAGTTAGGTATGCCAGAACGTGACAACCAATCCATTCAACACACCACAATCACAAAAACAAGTATATCCTCAAGATCATACATTTAAGTCATGATTTTATGGGAATGATAATTCATCTATCTCAATTACAACAAGTGTGATCAACATTGCAACATTCATACATATACAAGTATCATAATGAAACAAGAACAAACATACATCACACAATCATAGAATCACAATCATCACCTACCTCGAAACAAGCTTGAAACTCTAAGAAACTTGATGCTTCCCTTTTCGAATTTTTTCCTTGGTCTACAAACAATCAATACAACACGGGAATGAACAAACAATCGCTAATTACCCGAAACTATAACAATTCTATAAACCCTAGATCAAACCCATGACCCTAATTATTCAAATTAGGGTTCTTTCCACCATAGAATTTGTAACCCTCCCCCATCAATATTCACCCATTCTATTACGTTCTACGGATCGAAAAATGGTGAAAAATGAATAGGAGTGGCTTGGGGTTCGTTCTTTATATCTAAAAGTCGAAAAGTGCATAATAAGGTCATTTAGGAGTTTATTAATGACTTTAATTTACGTCGAGCCCGCCACAACGACCATCACCCCACTGTAGCGGCTCCGCCAGAGCGACAAAACCCAGCGCCAAAGCGGGTTACGCGAGACAGTGAGCTAAATTAAGAATTCCAAAACTCCCATTTCACAACACACCTCTAACCAACGACGATCAGAAAATACCCTTTACGCTAAGATCGATTTTGGTAGTTCTACTCACCCGAATTCAATTTCGTAAAGTCATACGGGTTCTTTAACGAGTTATGTAACTACTCATGCAATCAAAATCATAATTAACTCACTCGATGGTTACCAAATTTCCCTACACCTTTATGACTCCAATTTCGTCCAAATCTGGAGTAGGTTGCAAAATTTCAAGATATTACGAAAAAAAATTCCGACCCAAAATTCTCTCCTATTGGTTTTTCTATAACGACGGAATCCGGTCATTATAATGGGTCTAGATTTCAATATCATATGATTAAATTATTACATATATTAACGTAAGTTTTGGTTAACGTCGATCAAATGATGGTTATTTAAATACATCACTACCAACCTCCATATTAGAGCCCCAAAGAATATTCATATTGGAGAAAAAATATCTGAACTTCTTTTATTTCGTGACCCCTTTACACATCAAACTCTGTGAAAACAAAGATGTCTTCCACCTATCTTTGCTAATAAAAGCTACATTTAGGAGGCTTTACATATAATAAAATTATTAATGACGTAGTATGCAATAAATTGTGTATTTGGAAAATAATATTAATGAAGTAATTAAATATTTAGTCTTTTGTAGTAGTAATAGTAGTACTTATGTGCTAATCCTTAAAAAAAAGCCTATTTGGGGATAAAATAAACATACATCATAACCAAAAGTAAATATATTGAAAATTATCTTTTGCAGCCAAGGCTTGGCTAGTAAGTCTATTATTTTTGCCTCTTTATTCAAAATCATCTCTACTTAAAGCATTTATCCTTTTAATATATTAAATAGATTTATTTAGCATATAAAAGAATTTTTGAATATTTCTTTAGCAGATAATAAATAATTTTAACAAGTTTGATACTAGGTCAAATATGAGGTTATTGGTTAAAAGTGAGATGAGCTTAACGTGTTTTTATGAAAATTCAAGTGTTGCATCATTGCTAATACACTAGTTGAATATATTGATTTCCATCTTGATTAACATTTGAATGAAATAACAAAAGATAGGTGACAATTGTATTTAATTATGTATTAACATTTTCAAATATTTTGAGCAGTCAAAAAATTCATTTGACATACTAGTCATTGACCAATAGTCAACATATATAAGCATTTGTGACAATCATTGCCTATTTAAAGGTTGCATAAACTGTAAAAATAATATCATTTTTCTAACTTTTATTTTAAACCAATTTATAGTTGTGATGATGAAGGCTATTGGAACAAAAAAAATTCTTCTTTTGAGGATCATGATTTTGTTATGCTTCATTTTAATAGTAAAAAAGGTTGACTACTCTTCTTTAATGTGCCAGTCATTTCATTTTACAAGTATATAATTGCAATGCCCCCAACCCAGCAGGGGGAGGACATAGAGGATCCGTACGAGGACCTGCTAAATATTTACCCTATATCTTATATTGAAACTACTCATAAGCATCAACATAGCTAACAAGGTTTGTATACATATACTAGATCATCCATATAAACTGGAAAACCTACTAAAAAAAGGTGTACAATTAGTACAATACCTAGTATACGAAGCATATAATGAGTTTTTATCTGCATAACTTATGAGTTGTCAATATAGGGCAAAAAAATACTCAATTATAACATATATGCAGAGTCCGGAGCCAAAAGAGCAACAAATTTTTTCAAAAATTTCAAAAGGGCAACAAACATTTTCAAAAATTACAGAAGGTCAACAAAACGTAGTATAAGAAGCCTCTAATGAGTTTTTATCTGCATAGCTTATGAGTTGTCAATATAGGGCACAAAATACCCAACTATAGCATATATAAATAGCTAAATATGGGCTCTAGTCATCTGACTGTTCTAGATGGAGGTCGAGCATACAAAAAATCAACTTGAACGCAACTTGGCCTACTGAGGATGTCTTTTATCTTTTATATATATATATATATATATATATATAAATTGAGTGTTCGTGAAAACAGGATGTTGGGAGATATAAAACTTGTATTGATATGTAAGGAAGCCATAAGATATAGACATGTATGAATGATCAAATGAATTTGATTTCAAAGACGACTAATTCTGAGCATAAAAAATGGGTGTTCATGTGAGGAAAATCTATTATCAAGAGTTTTGATAATGTCAATGATCAGGGAAGGACTGATTGATTCGTCGTTGTGGCTTATAAAGAACTCTCCATCTCACCTTTCTCTTAGCTGTGGAATATGTCCTTTAATTATTTTGCCACGATTAAAGACTACCTCCTAGACATGAAATGGCACCAAGCAATCTAAGAGACTACAAAATAATCACATAGCATATTATGACACTAAGAAAATGCACATAATTGAAATAACATGATCAGTGGAATAAAGTCTCAAATGATAATCTAAACGTATAAAAATAATCTAAATATAAAGACTCATAAGTGGCATTTCCCTGAACCATAAGGACTTACCAAAGTTAGCAGACTGATAGAATCATGTACTAACCGGGAGGCTAATGGGATGCGTCACCACATATATTATAAGATAATATAGGCATAAGAATGTATGCAACCAGTAGTTAGAATATACTGAATATGGGGAAAATGCATAAATATGACATAATAACATGATAAATCTGATAATATTATAATGCAATGACTGAGTAAACATAACATAGAACTGATAGTATGATTTCATAATATCATACAAGGTCAATGCAATTTTTAAAAGATCATGATCATAACAAGTGTGGGAGATACCATTAGCCAACATAAACCATGTGAGCTATAACATGGAATTTAGTGTACTGCTCCCATATCGAAAAGAGAGTGTCCTACTTACCAAGATATGTATCATATTGAAGAGTTAAGGTTGATTAACTAGGTAAAGTAAATTAGACAAGGTGCTACAGGGTACATAGTTGTTGGACAAGGGAATATCTGCTAAAGGTCTCAAGCTTCTACTAACGGGTGAGACTTTATCCCATAGTCAACTCGGTGCTAAATAAACTCCCAACCTGAAATATGCATAATCATAACCATATTCTTTGAAACACTAAGAATCTATTAATACTGAAACATTCATACAAAATTGATAATCATCGTAGAATTACCTTCTTAAAATTCATAATTTGATAACATAATCTTTGAGACACTTATTTGAAGTATCTAAATAACGATATTCATATAAACATATTGATACTTTATCTAAAAGAATCCTTGATTTACAAAATCCTTAGTAACATAATGTATGTATAGTAACATAACTTAAATCATATTCAATAAATACTGGCATAGCATGGGTTCCTAAAAATAGGAATCAGTGATACTCTCAAAGTTAGGCCTGAAATATTGTTGTCGAGTAATTAAAAGAGTAAGAAAACACCAAACTATCCCTAGAAAATAATTGTCAAACAAATTTTACGGGCCCCCTCTACGATCCATTAAAGTGTTCACGGGTCATCAAAGAGTTTCTGGAAGGCAAAGGAAGAAATTCCGTCATTCTAAAGTTCAACTCCATGATCCCATTTACAGACAGTCAACAATTACACGGTCCATACACATACTTATCCTTTCGAAGAAAAAAATACCAAGTCTCTTACCCTTCATTCCATGATAAGCACCACGGCTCGTGAAACCTTACACAATCCTTAAAAACTTCCCAACAACCCTTAAATCCAATTTCCCTAAGGCTCAATTATATGGTCTATAGACCCATCCACGGTCCATAAGACCCCAATGGTCGTGGAACTCATCCATCTTGTCATACCCAAACTTACCATTCTCAAAAGGCAATCTACGGCCACGTCTAAGATCTATGAATCCATTTATGGACTATATATCTGTTCATGGTCCCTAACTTGAAGTTTTAATTTCCGGATTTCCCTTCTACGGTAGGTTTCCACAGGTAGTGAAATTTAATACGGCCTATGAACACCTCCCGTGAAGGACAAAAGTTGCAGGCTTCAGAAACATTTTCTGCACTTTTCAACTTTATTTGAGTTAGGCACTTCTGATGTGTTATATATTGACATTCTCGATTCCTCCCATTCCTTCCAATCTTTAATCTATCTCTATTTCCGTCTCTTATTTAGTGATATAGATACACCGAAACTCTCTAAACATTCATGCGAAAAAACTTGTACAACATTTAGCAAATCATGCAAAAAACTAGTAATCTCAAGGAACTCCCTTAGTTCGTTATTGACTCAAACCCCCATTGCCCCCCCCCCCCCCCCCCCCCCCTTTTAACACATTGTAAATTGTATGTAAACATGCACCACCTTTTATATCTGTGATTTTTCTTTTTTTTCTTATATTAGAGGTCATCTTCTTGCAGATCATGTAAACTAGCAACAAAGAATCTAGTTCCAAAATGAGATTTGTTAGTCCATTCTCAGTACACCAATCCATTCCAAACTTGGAAGCTTCAAATTCAACTTTATTTGTAGATCTGCACTAAATAGGAATAGAAAATTCCATGAAAAACTGCTATTCATATAATTCATAATTCTTTCAACACTTGCATTTCAGGAATTTCCAAGTAAACTCCCTTAAGTATTTATTTTCACCACACCTATATCAAATTTTCCACACTACCAAATTTCCATATGATGTTAAGTAATTAAGCTATAAGGTTGCCTTCAAAGTCTTGTTTGCAACACTTTAAATTATTCATTATTTCGACATTCCTACAAAATGTTATGAGTATTTTACTGAAAATTGTCCTATCAGAAAATATTTTCACAAAACATGGTCACCTAGAGGAGCATGGGGTGCCTACCAAAGAACCTGACCTAGAAGATTTGGTCCTTTAGCATTGTTGGGACATCGAAAAGATTGAAGGAAAAATCATATTGCAACGATTGGACTTATATAAACTTATACTCAGAAAAGCAGAAGATAAAATAAACTTGCAATGCTACAAAATCAATCTGGAACTATTGCAAATCTAGTTTGAAGATGCTAATCAATGAACAATGACAAATCTCCTATTGTATAAAATGAGCAAGCAATAGGTCATCTCTAATTGAATAAGACTAGTTAATTATGTGATGTATTTTTAATATAAACCTAGAATGATACGTATTATGATCACAAAAACTCATTAAGTGTAAGCTTGCTACATTGTATCTAATTGAAAGAATGCATGGATATAATTCAACTGTGTGGTTATGAAATTTAGAAGGCTTTGTGTGAAACAAAAGGCTTTTCTTCAACATTTTTTACTAACCTTCTTCCAATATTCTTGCCTATGTATTTTATCTAATATTATATATATTTTTACATATTATTCTATATCAATTGAAGAAGGCCCTTTCACTTTAACAAAAAAGAATATCTTATATATATTTGTACAAGTTGGCGTTTGATAAATCCTTAGAAGAGAAAATGTTGGCTAATCAAGTTGGTGGTGCAGAAAATTAAGTTGTGTAACACACAATGAATATGAACATTAAAATCTCACAATTAAAGATTAATTACAACCGCAAGTCCACAACCAAATGTTGTGAGTCCTTCAACCTCAATAAACATTGTATTTGTGTTCTGGTTCAGTAAAGTGACAAGAATTTCCCTTTCTGATAATCTCGCAATAAGTATAGTATATAGGTATAATGTTGATTGGATTCTTTCACGTATTGCATTTGTGTTGTTCCAAGCTTGTAGTAAATCCCCGAACTTAGATGTTAAGCTAGCATAATTTAGTGTTGTTGTGAAATGTAGGGTTTTCCAACAATTTTGAATGAAGGACCATATGAATTTTTCCAACTCTCTCAATTGAGAGTTGAGGTCTCGAGCCATATGTGCCAACTTGATTAGGCCTTGAGCTTAGGTTGTGGATGTTGTTGGACAAATTGTTAAACATTTGGTATAGCTTGTGAAGACAAATAGATATGGGCAATTACTTTTTTCTTTTGACAACTAGCACATCTTAATCTTTTTGTTTGATAAATAATCATGTCCATATTTCAAAGATCTACATCAACTCCTTGAAGACATGACAATCAACTCGCATGCATAAATAACTAATAAGAGCAGGAAAGGGAATATACATTGTATGTTGTCTAGCCTTCCACCTGAACAACTATTATTTCATACTCATTGATAAACAAACCTTTCATTACATATGTGTAATGATACTCCAGATCATTTCCTTTGTTTTCCAATATTTTTTGGATCTTGAGCTTTTTTGTAACGACTACAAGTTATTTATGACTTGCTGGGACTGACAGTTCAATCACCAAGTTGTTCATCTGAGTTAGGTGTAAGTTTTTGTGTCTCAGAGCTTCTAGAGTTTTTACTGTCAATTTCTAATATAACTCTAGGAAGAATGCATTTCTGACGATTTCATTATTTTCAAAATGTCAAGTTTTGTGTATAATGATCTATCGTGTGGATCCCAAGGTTCTGGTTTTGTTCTGAGCTTTCTTGTAGAATTCAGTTTAAAATAGAACTTGGATGTGGGACCCACTTTTCATATATACAACCTCATATGTAAGTTTTTATTTTTATGTATTGTCCAGAAAGTTGAATTTAGTGGGGTAACATATCTAGTTTATTTTTATTGGGTCCCTAATGAATCTCGAGGGTCGATTGAGTGACTTTGAAAAATAGCAAAATCTTGTTTTTCTTGTGTAGATGTTTAGCAATGGAATAATAGGTTTTTAGTGACACGAAATGTTTTTTAGGGACGAGATTGTTGAGTTATAAAATCCAAATTTTAGCCTTTTTCCCCATTTTAAGCCACGATTGTGAGAGCTCTAGGCCTATGTTTTTTGGAAATTCGAGTTTCATATTATCCATAATTGACGTGGCTACATGTTTGAGTGATCATGGAAGCATGTCACGACCCAGACCGTCGTGATTGGCACGCACACTAACCATCCGGTGGGAGAACCACTACTACAGCCAAACTAAGAAACTAAAACAATACTAAGACAATTAAGTTACGAAAGCAAGTTAATTAACTAAACAAAGGCGGAAATTTAATACCTAGAACCTAAAAGTCAATGTACCAAAACATCTAAAGTTCAACAAGTCTAAACAAGAAGGGATGCAACCCCAAATCTAATGAATAATCAACAAACTAAAACAAATGTCTAAGTTCGGAAATGGTGAACATAGACGAAAGAGAATTACATGGCCGCCTCGAAGAATTGGCTCACCCTTGAATTCGATGCGATGATCTCTAATCCTCTAAGCGAGGTCTATCAATAGTCGCATGAGGATGCCATGTACTCAACTAAAATATGAGCAACTATAGATCAGTACACAACCGCAGTGTACTAGTAGGATTACGCGGCTATCCCATTAGTGCAACATAAACAAGTCAAACAACATTATAATCACATGCATACATATCAACATAAACAATATCATCAATATTTACGAACAACGAACAACTTCACATTTTATGTCAAATAATTGGTCCTCTCATGGAACCCAAATCCAAACAGTTAGTATGCCGGAACGTGGCAATCGATCCCATATTTATGCCGGAACGTGGCAACCGATCCCATAATTATGCCGAAACGTGGCAATTGATCCATGTTAGTAATACAAAATGTGGCAATCCGATCCCATTCACACATCACAATCACAAATACCAGTACATCAACAAGATCATACATTTAAGTCATAATTTCATGGCATTCATCAATTCTCTATCTCATTTACAACAAGTGTGATCAACATTGCAACATTCATAGATATACAAGTGTCATAATGAAGCAAGAACAAGCATACATCACACAAACATAGAATCACAACCATCACCTACCTCGAAACAAGCTTGAAACCTTAAGAAACTTGATCTTTCCCTTTCCGAATTCGTTCTGCTTGTTCTTGGTCTACAAACAATCACAATAACACAGGAATCAACAAATAATCGCTAATTACCCGAATTACTAACAATTCTATGAACCCTAGATCAAACCCATGATCTCAATTACCCAATTTAGGGTTGTTTCCACCATAAGATCTACAACAAAACCCTCCCCAATCAATATTCACCCATTTTCTATTACGTTCTATGGATCGAAAATGGATTCGGGGAGTTAAAAAGCTTACCTTTAGCCTCAAGAATGGTGAAAAATGTGTATAAATCTCCTGGGGTTCATTCGTTAGCTCTAAAAGTCAAAAAGTGCCAAATAAGGTCATTGAGGGGTTAGTAATGACATTAAGTCACGTCTGGCCCGCCACAACGACCCTCATCCTGCTGTAGTAGTGGTGCCAGAGCGACATAAAGTCCTGTCAGAGTGGCATTTTTGGATCAGTGAGCTATTCATCTTCCCCTACAATTTTAAGTCTCGTCGTACCTGCCACAGAGGCCCAAATCCCATTGTCGCGGCCCCGCCTGAGTAGCCAAACTCCTGCTAAAGTGGCACAAAAGGAACTAGAGAGTCAACTGAAGAAATTTCAAAATTCCATTTCACAACACAACTTTAACCCACGAAGATCAGAAATATACACTTTACGCTAAGATTGATTCCAAGAGTTCTACTCACCCGAATTCAATTCCATAAAGTCGTACGAATTCCTTAACAAGTTATCTAACCACTCATGCAATCAATACTATAACTACTCCACCCTATTGTTACAAGATTTCCTACACCTTAGTGACTCCGATTTCCTCTAAATCTGGACAATGTTGGGAAAATTCAAGTACTACGAAAAAGTTTTTCCAGCCACAATTTTTCCCCCATTGGCTTTTCTATAACGGCAAAATCCGGTCATTAAAGCATGGAAGTCATAATTTTGAGGTAAATTCTACTCTAAAGGCACTAACTAAGATTGATTTTATAGCTTTAATGGTGGTTTTATTGCATGGGCAGTTTTAGCCCATTTTGAGCTAGAATTGTGCATGTTTTAATGGCACAAGTCCTTATTCTATATAGGACCATTTTACTATTTTACGATTTCTGATCTGGATCCCACATTCTCGTTTTGAATATATTTTTTCCTTATTTAATTATTGTAATTTTTGTGTTTTAACATATGTATTGATGATGTAATCAATAATTTGTTAGCATGGCATCTTTCAGAGGTGTTTCAGAAATTGATAACTCCCGCATGGTGAATTTTGAATCGCGTGATCTTCTTCGAGGCAGGCTATGATCTACTTTCTTGATTGGGCTTTATTAGATGATGTTTGGTATGAATTTGATGTGATTAAGGTTGTTATTTGTAAAATATTAGAATTCCTTTCATTTATTCTATCTTTTCTTAATTCCTGTAGAAGTGTTGGGCGTATTGTGGCTAATGAGCTCCTTAGTTTAGGCTAGTAGCCTTGCTTTTCTCAGCGTGATTATCCATATTATGATTGATAATTAATACCTTAGGATTTTATTGAGCCTTAGATGCCTTTCAATGTGTTATATCTATCTTGCAGGGCTTGCTTCAGGTTGATTATTTTCTAGTAGTGTTTGAGACTTTAGAGGCCCATCGTGGCCATTGGTTTTCATTAGTTGTACTCGGTTATGAGCTAGAGCAATGTGTTTGGGGCTAAGGATCGATACTTAAGTTATCTCTCCCTTTATTTCATTCTGAATTTTTTTTTGATCCCTTCGCTTAATGATTAGCAATAGACAGGATATGCTTTATTAATTCATTGTTATATGGTTGGGTTTGAGGCTGTGGCGAGTACTAGTTGGATTCAAGTTAGTTCTCTCCATGTTGGTAGCATGGTTGGGTTGGTAATATAGTTTTGATTGCATGTAACTTTTTTAGATTCTTGTGGTGAAATGTATTACATTGACTGCTCATTTGCACAAGTTTTGTGGTATGATCTTTGTTCATGCATTGATAATCAAAACTTTTTGAGAAAGACTGTTTTACACTTGGTTATTATTCTAAATTTATTTTAACGAGCTTCACATAACATGGATCACTTTGATAAATTGGTTTTCGAGATTAATGAGGCATCGAGGAAGCACTCATTTTCTAGTTCAAACATTGGGGGAATCTAGGATGTGCTCAATTTTTACTGCACAAGCTTGCATGTTGATGCCCTTTCCTCCATTGATTTGGCTACTTGTACCTCTAGTACCATTACAAAGATGATATGTTGTAAGCCTTGGTTCAGGTCCAAGTGCTGTATATGAACTTCTCATGTCTCCTATGGGTCCTTCTAGTTGTGGGTTTGATTGCATAAAGAGGAATATGCATGGGTCCTACCTTGTTTTATTAATGTAGAGGTAGGTGTGTAAACTTGGTTACTAATGGTTCATCTATTTCTACTACATCTTCTTCATATATATGCATTGCATATCACCACTATAATTGATTACTGATTGCATCCTCCAGTTTTATAGAAGTCGGTTGAGCTATATTTGTTGTCTTTGCCTTTTGGGATTATGGGGTCGGTTAGGTTGTTTTGACTATATTTTGTATTCTTGTAATATTGATATGATAGTTGTTAGGTTACGGCTCATATTTTTTAGATGTTAGTTATCCCTGACCTTGGGTAGTTGAATTTTCTAACATAACTTCGTTTGCAATAAGGTTGGTGGGATTACACCTCCATGTATGTTCTTCTACTCAATTTCTTTACCCGATGCACCTATTTATTCAATTTTATTGCTTGTTCTATCATTGGATATATCCTGCTTAGTTACTTGTGTTGTACTTTCCTTATGTACCTATTGCTTATAGTTGCATTATCTTTGTAGCTAAGTCAATGGATGCCTATGGAGTATCACTTGTTGTTACTAATATTACACTTCTACACCCTTCCAATCGTAGTATGAGTTATAATGATTGACTTGGATCTCGTGTGGATCAACTTTTAGGTTTAGGAGATAGGGTGAGCTTTTGACATTTGAAGTTACCGGTTTCCATCTGTTTGGGCTACTCTAGTCTTTATTTTGTAATTAGAGACAGTCTGTAGTTGTATTGTATTTGGAAAAGCTTTGTATTCCTATTTTGATTAAATGCTCAATTACAGACTAATGGAAGGTCTTAGGTATTCTTTTTTATATTACGTTTATGATGATTACTCTTTCTTCTCATTGTTAAAAGCTTCATGCTTCTTAGTGTTATATTCCATGTGATAGCCCGTTCCTTATAATTTCGGCCTATGTTAAAGACTTAGTTACTAGTGGGGTGTAGTAGGTGAGATCATGAATTTTGAAATTAGGTTGTGACAAGTTGGTAATGGAGCTCTAGGTTGATAGACATTTTTGGTGTTAGAGAAAATTCCTAGTAGAATCCTGCGAATCGCTGTAGAGAAGTAAGTTTGTATCTTATCTTTGGGAGACTATAGGGAATTCTTATGAAATTCTTTTTTTGACCCCTTATAATATGATTTTTTGTATTAACCTCTAAACCTATTTCTTTGGAATCAACTCTCTCTTAGATGGATAGCATGTGGTATTTGATGGACGTAGACAAAGTATCAACACATTTAACGAGAGTTTCAGCACTTGGTCGAGCTAGAGGGACTTAGTTAGGCACTTACAAGACCCAAAGTACCCCTTACGTGTGGAATTGGCGTATAGACCCCAAGATAGCCTACACAAGAAAACTTGCATACATTATACAAGATAAATAGAATATAGATTTGAAGGACAATTTTCATATCATAAAAGAGTTTGACATAAGCGGAAGTCTACATAGTCATGTCAAGATATCTACTACAATATAAGAGTGTTTGGAATGGAACCCATACACCACATACATCATATGAAAACTAGAAAAACATAAGGAAAGTAAATGTGTCTCGGTTCTCAGAGCATGAGGAGTAACCAAGTGTTCGAATCAAGTAGAATGATCAACTAGCCACAAGTATGAGAGGTTGGAGCGTCATACCCTACATTAATGAGACAATGTAGGCACAAGTATGTGTTTGTACATGGAATGTACTATGTATGAGGCAATGTTCATAAAAATATACATGACATTATGAATCGTTTGAGTAGGTAAGGCATGACCAACATTTGAACATTTAAAATCTTAAAAAAGTTACATCATATAAATCATAAAATAAGTGAAATGCATTTAAATTAAGAGACATAAGAATATTTTAAAGAAACATATTCATTTTTTGGGATGTTGTCGTTAATTGATAATAAGACCATGAGAATTATGTCATGAAATACGGTATATGCCCATACCGAAAGAAGGGGATTTCTACTTGCCAAGGTAGAGTCTGTACACATCCTCTTTTACTAAAGTGGATCAACTAGTTAGGTCATTTAAGACAATCCTATGGGGCATGTAGTTTGAGACTAGAGGTTTCTACTAGAGACTTACTGTATTAGAGCCTCCACCTCAACGCCTTCTCGGGGTTAATAAAAATCCCATCATAATAGATAAAAATCAATTATCATCATATCATAGGAAAGACAATGATCAATGCCATTCCCCATCATTAAAATAAAACATAGAATAACTCCTTAAAATACAATCCAAGCATAGGTGAGGAACCCTTTCACCGTTGTGAATCAATATGTGAGAAACACCTTTCAAAATCATGATCATATTTGTATGAAAGAAAAACTTTAACAATAGCATTGATACTTTCATAAAAAAGAACCCTATCAACATCATTTTCATAGGACATGAATAGCATTTCAAATTCATAGTTTATAGGTTTATGGTTTCTTCACAAGTTCATAGTTCAAAAGTCATGAATCATCCATGGATTCATACAATTTCAACTCAATATCATGTAATTACGTAATAGCATGCAGTACATGATTGAAAACCAACAATTGACTCATAATTGAATAGAACCCCCAGAAAATTAAGAAGAACCCTAATTTGATCATTTTAATCGGATTGAGGAATGGAAAACCTTTTGGACACCAAAGAGAAATGGACTCCATGGGTAATTACCCATATACCTTGATATTCAAAGGACAAAAAAAATTGTGAATTGAAGACCTTGGAGTGAAACTATATCTTCTTATTCTTCCTTAGCTTGAGAGAGAATTTGGAATAATGAATTTGATTGGGATTTGGATAATTAGGAGAATGACTTAAATATGGGTAGATTTAGGAATAATAGTCTTCATATAGGGCATAGAATAGGGATCAAAACGACAAAATTTAGGCATAAAAGATATTGGAAAGGACCCGAAAGTCCTTAAGAATTAACTGATAGAACTGGTCTACTGGTCTGACCTACGGACCGTAGAACATCTACGGTCCGTATGGTCAACTATACACCCAGTACAGGGACCTTACAATTTACCCAACTTTAACGAGACTCTTCTATGATCCTTAGGACTTCCTACTGTCTGTAGACCCATATCAAAGCACTTAACTTTAACCCCAAAATTACACTAAGTGTGGATTACTTCTACAAAACCCATCTATGACCCGTAGATCATTTGACGGACTACCCTAGTAAATCTTAGGATGAGATTATTGATAATTATCAACTACACTTCATCCGATTCTAAGTATAGGTAGCCGCAATCAACAATAAACCCAACTAAGAGTTGGGGTGGATCCCAGAGGGAGTGATACGGTAAAGAATTCAATTACGAAGTAAAATGGTGTTCTGATCATTTGTACTTGTAGACAATTTAGAAATAATGAAGTAAATGGCAAGGGGTTGACAATTAATGTCAAATGGGTAGATTTGAGTGAACAATTTACAACAACGAACAATCGGGACTAAACAAGTAGAGAGGGGTCCTTGGGAGTGTGATCAATTGAATGCCAATTTCTCTAAATGGGTGATTATTATTTCCTAGAAATCGTTGAATCTTAGTGGGTAGGCTAGGTTTTAGGTGTAATAGCCATTTCTCAATAATCTATGACGAATCGAGCGAGTTCTCGAACCTTGACATGCATAACACATATAAACAACCCAATACCTCAATCAATCTACTCTTTCAAGTAAGATTAGTAGGATTGAATTTAGACTCACTTTTTCAAGCTAAGTCTATAATAACCCAATCACTACAATTATCAATCAATAGTTTTAACTCTAAAATTTATTTCTCTAGCAAGCTTAGAATGCTAGGTTAGAATTGTATATGCAACTACAATTGAGTTAAAGAACAATGTTAGGAATCTAAAACCCAAAACTGGACAATGTGGGAACTCTCAAAAACCTCCAATACTGCTTTTTCTTCCTTTGAAAATTTCATCTATACATTCCCAGAATTTTAGATTTAGAGCCACTTGGCGAAATAAGTCGGGCTTCACCGACCAGGTCGGCAATGTGCCGACTGCTCCTTTCCATTGCCTTCTTGGCTTAGCCTTTTACCACCTCTCTTCTTTGACTTTAGGCGATCAAAGTTGTCATTGCCGGTCTGTTCAATGGTTCACCAAAACACCAATCTTCTCGCCGAGTTGGTCTTGTCCATGGGCTGGCCTGCTATAACTTTTGGCGAGCCAAAGACACACTCGGTGAGTGCCAACCTTGCTTTTTTCAGTTTTTCGCTCCTTTTTTGCTCGGTAACCCTTGCCTTGCTCTTTTACCTTCATCATTACAAATTAGCATTTTAACATCAGTTCAGAGCATAAAATAGGCATTAAGGACACTAAAACTCTGAATATCAATCCCTAAAAGAGTCGAAATCCCAGACACATCAACACCACCAACTTAGACTTTGCATGTCATCAAGTAAAATACAAGATTAATCAGTTCAATGGAGATGTCTAAAATTAGTGCCACTCAAGACTCATCATGAATGCACATGAGATTCATATACCCGTGAAATATTTAATGGTGCACTACAAGTTTCAGATTGTGACTAGCCATCATCAAATAGAACTCAAGCTCACAATGCTTGCTTCAAATGTGAATTCAAGCTCTATGACCTTTGCTTCAAATTTTGTTTGCATTTGAGGACAAATGTTTTAATTTGTGGTGTGGTGAGGCCCGCCTTTTTGTGACTATGGTTTTCTATATATATTTTGGTTTTTGAGCTAAAATTTTGTTTTACACTAATTTTGTGGATGATTCAGCTTGTTGCTCAGTGTTTTTAATTGTAAATGATTTTTTTACCCTTTCAAAAAAAATTGTGTCACCTCTTGTTTGTGTTTAATGTGGATGTTCTCTTGCAAATTTGAGTATCGATTTTGATCAACACCAATGACTTGAATAGTGCTCATAATCGAACAAAAAAGAATGTGTGGCTACGATGAGGACAAATGAAGACAATATGTGAACATTTTGCATCTCATTGTGACTAGCCAAGTATCGAATTGAGTGTATTGTGATCAGCATTGCACACTAGAGAAAGTGTAAAGTCTTGTTTTACATTGGTGTTAATGCCTTGTGTGATGAGCTTACCATGAACCATGTGTGATGACACCTAGTATTTTCCCGGTTGGTCCGATTGACTAAGTGATGCAATCTCTTGATATGATCTTAGGCAACTTTGAAGAGTGTGAAACAAATTGACATTATACCTCTTTTGTGGCCTACCTTGTGAGTGTGTGAACTCCGCTTGAACACCCTTTGAGCCTTAACCTTTTCTTGGAAGAAACTTGATGAAATTGTGACCTTTCTTGATCCATTACCTATAATCCTCATGATTTGTAGTTTATGTGAATAGCCAACTTAGGCCAAAAGCCTAAGTTGGGGGGGGGGGTGGTGAAAAGAGAAGGTAAATCAAGAAGTGCAAGAAAGTCCCCTTTGGCCTATGGTTTTGAGAAAAATGTAACCCCTCCATATAAAAAAAAGAAAAAAAGGAAGAAAAGTATGAAAAAGTGATGGAATAAAGTTGTGAATGTTCAAAGAAAATAGGGTATCCAACAGTCCATGGAAGATGAATATGGGGTGACTTGTGAGCACGAATGAAAATGATGAAGAAAGGAAAGAAACTGTTGTTCACACCACATTTCATGAGGATTACAGCCATTGAGCCTAAATGACCATAACTTTTCACTCAGCCCCATTACAAGCCTTGAAAAGACCTTTTTGCTCTTGAGTGAGCTGAAACAATTGTTCATTGGAAAATAAGGACAAACCTATGGGTGAAATCATGCATTGTGTTCATCTTTGTGAGTGTGAGCGTTGCATTTTGATTCCGGAGCTTTAAATTATGAACCATTGTGTGTGAATATGGAATCATTCTTTGTGTGAGGGTATTTGAGTACCTTTGTTGAGCTTGAACTTGCATTTGAAGCAAGTTTGGTGAACTTCAGAATCTTTTATAGTGGTGAGTCACAACTTGAATCTTTGAGTGCACAATTGATCCTTGCATGATTAAGTTGAGTCTTTTTGTGTGCATTCATGATTGAGTCTTGCGTAGCACAGTTTGGGACATCCTTTTTGAACTGCTGAACTTGAGTTTTACTTGAGGACTAACAAAAGTTTAACTAAGGGATGTTGATGAGTCCAACATTTGGACTCATTTCAGGCTTTATTTTAATAAATTTAGTGTCCTCAAATGAATATTTTTGTCAATAACTGATGTAAATCCTTGATTTTCAGGTATATGAATTGACGAACAAAGCATGGACACTAATAAACAAGAAGGAACAAGGCAGCTGAAAGAATGAAGAAAAGAAGGCCTGAGGGTCGCCTAAAACATTGGGCGAGTCGTCGAATGGCCATGATCTTGCCTAATGTTCCAGTGTGCCAAGCCCTGAAAGAGAAAATCAAGTCGGTAATAGAAAGAAGCAGTGGGCGAGTAGCCAAACGGTTCCGCGATGCATTGCTATATCGCACAAAGTTACAGAACTTGAAGATGCTGAAGGCCAAAGCAGAAAGGCAATGATATTGACCAAAGGGCGGATCGCCGAGTGGATCAGCGATCCTGACTTATTCCGCTGAATGGTCCTTTGTAGAACATTTTTGGCAACTATAACTACATTTTTAAATTCATAGTTTAGTATCCAGTTTAGTATCTATCATTCAATAACAGAGTTTTAGAATAGAATTATTTGTTTTGAACTGAGAGTATGGAGACAATATTTCCTTAGCTTTGAAGACTTGAAGATTTCCATTTCTGAGAAATTTGAAGTGGGTGTTGAAGATTCTTCATCTTAGGCCTTTGTAAAGACAAAATTAATCCTACCCAGTTGATGGAAACACAATCTGGTAACAATTTTTATCTTTTTATGATGTCTAGATAAAGCCCCAATTCTTGGGGTGTGATTATGAGATTATGGATTGATTTAGATGCTGTGTATTGTTAATTGATAGTGTAAATGTTGTTTAAAAGTGATTTCATTCAGTAATTGTGACTTAATCTAAAGGGTTGTAGTTGCAAATGCAACTCTACCTTCGTGTTTTTAGCTTGCTGGAAAGAAAGGTTTTAAAATCAAGATTACTGATTTGATGGTCTGTGGGTATTGGGTTGTCATGGGTTAAGCTCGAGAGAGTGAATCCTAAAACCTTCTCCACACATTCAGCTTAATAGAGTGAATGGACTAAAGCATAGGTTGTTCTTAATTGTTGATTATTGGTGTTCGAGAGAAACCAATTTGATTCGGGGAAAATTGTTCGAGAGAAAATTTATCCCCACTACAGTCTAGCTTATTCAGTGATTTCTAATTATTCACTACTAATTGCAACAACCCATTTGTCTACCTTAGCCCATAATCCAATCACATCCCAAGAATCCATCTCCACATTTGTTATTTTCGTGTTTTTTGCTGTTGTAACTGATAGTTGAAACCAAATCCCCCTGTTATTTGACATTTGTGTCAACCCAAACTTGAACCATGCTTTTATTTGTAAATGTTTGTACCTTTGATTGACTTGAGCATATGAATGATTTTCTATTGATTCTCAAATACGTACCACTCCCTTGGGATTCGACCTCAACTTACCTAGTTGGGTTATATTACTAACTAACAATCATTATAGCTTAGTATTGGATGAAGTGTCTTTGAAATGTTATTAATCAATCGCCATCCTTCGCTCCACTGGAGCCCACCTTCGATGTTTCTCTAAGAGAGGTCTCCATAGTTGTTTGTACCATCACGCCCTCTATGTTGTCCAGCTCATCATATACTACTTTATCACAGGTACCAAGCTCCTACTCATCAACTCCGAAAGTTACATGTATTTTAAGAGTTAGGGGCACAGAAAGGGCGATCAAAGAAGACGTTCGGCGAGCAAACTCAGGCAAATCGTTGAAAGTTACAAAATCAAAACTCAATATTATCTTGAAAATAAAGGCAATCTAGGGGGATTCGGCGAACCGTCGAGTGGTTCGGCAAGCTCGACCTAGCTCACCAAACTGCCCAACGCGCCTTTTTTTACCTCGACTTCAAAAATAAACCCCGCAACCCCAAACACAAAATCAAAACATACACTAGTTAAATTAGACTAAGACCTATAAGACCCATGCCCCCAGGATATTCAGACTTCTCCGGGTTTGGCAAAATTTGGTCATTTGATGACTTTAGCCCTTAAGAATGACCTCAACCGCTCCATGATTGGGCAAACCATGTCATTTGGCACAAATATGAGTTACTCAGACATCACTCGACTAGACCTAACAACACCAAAACGCAACCCAACAAGATTTCGATCAATTTTAAGCATGAAATTTTAGAAAATGAACAATTAGGCAATATAGGCAAGACTACGAATTCAAAATAGGCAAACAAGCACACATTTATGATTCAAAGAGACCAAGCACACATCACTACGATCAAAACAATTGCAATTGAGTAAAAACCGCTAATTACAAGTTCGGGGTTTGGAAAACAACCTTTAATGCCGACTAAATTGTTTGAAAAGCTAGACGGCAAAGAATTCCATCTTGGAGCACACAATGAATGACTGACAAGCGGTAATAATGCAAAAATATAGAAAAATATAGTGCATGTGTGATTTTGGAAAGTTAAAAAGTGAGGGAATGTGAAAGAGTTTGAACTATTGAACCTTTGGTCTTTAAAACCGTCCAGTTCTTGCCCTTTCGGCGACATTAGTTTTGCTTGCCGATCTACTAAGCTACACGCCGAGTGGGAACTTACCTCGCTGAGTTTTACAGGACCTCCAGTTAATGTGGGGGTCCAAACGGTGGACAAATTTGTGATCGCCAGCCTATTTGGCGACATACCGATTTGCTCCTGGGCCCACTAAATTTTACCGACTCTACTTTAAGAATTTGTTGAGTCCAACGACGGTCCAAGTCGGGCTCGCCAACCTCTTCGGTGAGTCGCCTACTTGACTTTTTGCTCGCCAACTTGCACTTTTCAAACACATTCCACAGTTTAACCTGCACAATCAACACACGATTATTTCTAAAACAAAAAGAAAGCAAATAAGACTTGGGTTGCCTCCCAAGCAACGCCTTAGTTAACGTCGTGGAACAACACAAGTCCTCGCTTAAACCTCATTCTTGGGGTTGGCGATAGTGTCACTAGGCAACCCCCTTGTTGTCTCAGGTTTAAATGAGACAAAATCTGACCCATCTGGGTCTCCAACTGTTTGATAGAGACGGAGTGAGAAGTAACCGTCTAGCTAACGGTCGACATCTCTTTCCTTATTTCTTTCAAAATTTTATCGGACCCCTCAACCTTGTTGAAAATATGAGAAAGCATATCCTTAGACTGGCTAACCTCATCATCTTTGGCCTTTTGACGCTCGTGGGGAGGAATGTACCTATCATTCTCCCCATCTCTTTCTTTCAAAGTGGGGTTACGATCCCTCTACACTCTATCATCATCTTTCCAGCCTTCATCCCTATTCCAACCTTGGTTACCACCCTGCCTCGGGTACTTTGAACGATAACCACCTCCTTGGTTGGCTAGGAAGCTCACCTCTTCATTGTACAACGCTTCAAACTTGGCCTCATCGGGATTAACACACCCACCACCCATATCATTGACACTCATAGCACCCGCTCCCATGAAATTTTTGGACAAAATATCAAGTTGGGTCATGATATTTGCCATGTTTTGGTCCCTCTAATGATCTTTCTCAAGCTGCTCCTTGGTCAATTTAAACGTGAAAGGGGAGACCTGAACTTCACGGGTGTACAAAGCCCGATTAATTGTGGTCATCCTATCAAAAAGCTGGGCTGCTATAATGTAAGGTTGTTGCATCAAACCTCCCAGAGAAAGTTGGTCAACTACGCCCTTATTCACTGAATCAACGCTTCGGTAAAAATATTGCAGCAAAATGTTGTCGGGCAAAGCGTGAGTTGGGCATTGCAGCACCAACTTCTTGAATCGTAGCCATGTCTCATGAATTGGCTCACCCTCCAAATGCTTGAAGCTTTGGATGCTGTCCCGAAGTGTCATCATCTTCAAAGGAGGGAAAAATCGCACTTAAAATGAAGTGACGAGCTCCTCCCACGAAGTTCTGGAGTTTCTTGGCAATTCAACCAACTACTTACATGCTTCTTCCATTAAAGAAAATGGAAACAACCTCAACCGCACCGACTCTTGTGATATGTTCTTGAAGAAGAACGGCCCGCAAACATCAACACAGTTTTTGATAAGCTCATGGGGATCCTCATGAGCCAACCAACCAAACAAACCTTTCAATTGCAAGAGCTGCAACATGATACTTGTAATGTGGAACACAACGTTCTCTTTAGCCAGAGGCAAGCGAATGGCACCAATTCAACCCATTAGATGGGGGTCATTAACATTCGGCTCATTGACATTGTTGAGCTTTCCGATGTCATCTTGGTGGCCCACTTGTCTACAATTGCTTTTGTTGAAACTCATTTCATCTATTACAAAAAGCAAGACACAAACCAAAACTAAAAGTAAGTAGATTCAACTATGACTAAAAAGAACAAAATTCGACTTAACCAAAAGAATCTTAACCAACACCACTCCCTGGCAGCGGCGCCATTTTGACTTAACTTTTCAAAGATACTTCATCCAATTTTTAGTGTCAATGATCGCTAATCAATATATAACACAACCAAATGAGTTGGGGTCGAACCCCACAGGGAGTAGTATGTGTTTAAGATTTAATAGGAAAGTGTGAACATGGTCAAATCAGTCATAGGAATAGACATTATTGAATAAAAACATAATTCAAATAAGGGGATGACACGAATGTCAAATATGGGGGTTTTGGTTTCATTTATACACTACAACATCGAAAAATAATACGAAATAAAAATAATGAGATAAGTTCTTAGGATGTGATTCGATTATAGGCTGATATAGACAGATGGGTAATTGCAACTATTAGAAAACAACTAGATATTAGTGAGTAAGCTAGACTATAGAGGAGGTAAATTTCTCTCAAACAATTTACCCCGAATCAAGTCAATTTCTCTCGAACATTGACAAGCATGCAAAATAAGAACAACCTGCACTTTAGTCCATTCACTCTCTCGAGCTGAATGTGTGGAATAAGGTTTAAGATTCAGTCTCTCTAGCTAAACCCATGACAACCCAATACCCACAGACCATCAATCAATAATATTGGTTTTGAAACCTCTCTCTCTCGCAAGCCAAAAACACTAAGGTAGAACTGCATTCACAACTTCAATTCTTAATTTAAATCACAATTAATGATTGAACTTACTTCTAAACAACATTTAAGCTAACAACTGGCAATACCCATAAACTAAATCAGCCAGAATCACATAATCACCCCCCAATAATTAGGGTTTTAGCTAGTCATCATAAAAAGATAAAAATCATTACCAAATTGAGTTTCCATCAACTGGGTAATTTTGATTTCATTTTTACAATGGCCCAATTCGAAGAATCTCCAAGACCCACTTCCAATTTCTCAAAAGTGAAAAACTTCAATTTTCCAAAGCTTAGGAAAAACTAGAGAAACCTCGTCTCAATACTCATAGTTCAATATCTATAATAATAATAATTCCTACTTGATTCTAAACTAAATGTTCAAAAACGTATTTATAGTTGCCAAAAATATGTTGTGAAAAGCCACTCGGCGTAGTTAGTCGGGCTTGCCAATCCACTTGGCAATCTGTCCTTTGGTCAATTCCATCGCCTTTCTGCCTTGGCCTTCAGTATCCTCCGAGTCTATAACTCTGGGCGATCCAACATTGCATCGCGGAACCACTCGGCGATCCGCCGACTACTCCTTTCTCTTGGTGACTTGGTTTTATCCTTCAGGGCATAGCACACTGGAACTTTAGGTGGTCAAATGGCCACTCAGCGACTCACCAAATGAACTTGGCGATCACTAGGCTTGCATTTCTTCGTTCTTTCATCTCTTTTTGTTCCTTTTTGCAAATTAGTGTCCTTGCTTTGTTGCTCAATCCATATACCAGGAAATGAAGGATTTTACATCATTTATTGGCATAAAATAAGCATTTGAGGACACTAAATCATTGTAAATAAAGCCCTAAATGAATCCAAATCTCAGACTCGTCAAGATTCAGTCTATCTAGGTCAATGATGGATCCCAACAATGCTGCCTTAGGATGCTGGAATGCGGGCTCTCTCTCGAAAGGCATCAATATGCTAATAATAAACCCAAATCAATACCATGCAGGTATATTCAGATCTTCTTCTTAATCTAAACTCTTGGGTCGATCAATGGTAGTGTGATGTCGAAAACCATAATAGCCAACCACCTCTTTCAGTCATCAAGGGTCTTCTTTTGTATCTGAACCACCAAGAAGTGGATCACATTCATTGTACACACTAGCAACTTATTAATTTCGTGATGCTATATGTCACCCTATTTCCACGCACCACGACTTGATCAACCGGTGCGAATAAGCTAACCTTCTTCTTCTCCTTTGGAAGCAGCCTCCCATACTCTATGTAAAACAACCAAACTGAGGAATGTATATATGACCCTCAGGGCTGTGTAATCTATAAAACTTATGGAACTTGATTGTGTTCCATACTTCGGGATACTTGTCCACCACTCCATTTGTAGACAACAAAGTTTCTTCTGAAACTGTCCTCAACCCGATATTCTTGAGTCTGTTCAGCAATTGAGGTGGAGGTGCATGTACCGGGGGCACTGAGGTACCTGCTCAACCATCTATTCTAGAGGTGGAGAAGGTGTAGGGTAATAGGTATCCTAGCAGGATCATGTATCTCTTTCGAGCGCAGCTCATCTCACTTCCACTCAAGAGTCTGATCATCCTCCGAGTTGAATATATATGCTGCTGATCTAGACCCTAAGTTTTACTCACCTTCAGACTCCGAAGTGATGAGGTAGGTGTCGTAGATGCCCCTGCTATCAGAGCCATCCTTATTTAGACGTTGCTACACAGGACCCTTGCCTTTCCATGTTCTCTTCCCCCTGTCAGAGGAAGTTTGGATTATATATCTCATGAGGGTGCAACACCCTTATTAATAATTGTCCCCATGCTCTTTTCCAAGGTGGTTGGTTTCTACCAAAAACTTTGGGGCTGGTCATATCTGCAAAACAACACAGAACAAACCAATATGTTAGAAACATGTCAAAAAATATCAAAGTTTAAAACTTGCAAGAAAACTCACCGACTAGTTCGACGAGCTATGTTGAGCTCACCAAAAGATATAGAACAAGATATCACAAAAAACAAGACAAGTTGGCGAGGTCCATGGACTTTCGGCAATTCACCAAACTCATTCAGTGACCTAAATGTAGCTCGCCAAAAGTTACATAGTAGTTAACTAAATTAGGGCTGGCAAAGGGAGATCGCAAAGACATTCGGAGAGCTCATGAATATCGCCGAATGTTACACAATCAAATCTTTAAAAATGAAGAACAAAAATGATCGAGGGGTCACTTGGTGAATCACCGCAACCCACGATAATGAAATTTAAGCATTATTCTATTCAATTAAACTTAGACCCATTTCAATAATTACCCTGGGGTACTAAGACTTCCCTCAATTTGTCTAAAATTGACGAATCAATGTATTTTGCCCTTAAGAATGATGTCACCCACTCTATCATTGGGCAAATTCAATCGATTGGTACAATTCAGGTTACTCAGGCATCACCAGACCCAACATATTACCACTACACCCTTACAAGTTCAAGTAGTTTAAACACAAATTTTAACAATTATGGGCTAAAACACAAAAGCAAACATGATACTATATTGTCCCTCACTTAAAAATCAATCAAATCCACAAAATTATGCAATAGATCAAACAATAATATGGGAATGCATCACAAACTACTAAAAATCAAGCCAAGTTTGGGACACCAACCTCAAAAGTAGATAAGAACAAACACTAGGCGAACAAATATGGAAGCAAAATGGAAAATTCCCCCAAGAAATTCCACACGAAAGTAACAAGAAAAATACAATCTAAATGTGAAAGGTAAAAGTGCAAGAGTCGAAAGATGTGAAATGAAAGGGAATTTTGAATTTAAAATGGTTAAGGCCCTTTTTGAATCTTCAGTTCACGCCCTAGTAGATGATGTAACTTATGTCACCGACCCACTCGGTGATGTGCCGAATGGTGCTTTTGCCCACCGAAGTTTATATAATTCCTACCATTTAGTTGGTCAAAATGGCTGTCAAGATCGGGCTCGCCGACCTGTTCGATGAGTTGCCAAACAGTACTTGAGCTTGCCTAATTGCCTCTTTTCCCAAATTTCCAAATTTTCATCTTGCACATCGAACAACTATTATTGAAACAACAACATTAAAAACTAAAAACTTGGGTTTCCTCCAAAGAAAAGCCTTATTTAAATTCATGGCACGGCAAAGACACGCTTTCAAGATTCATTTATTTGGTTAACCATGGCATCACTCGGTAGTCCTCCTTTTGGTCTTTGGTTTAAATGAGTCGAGATTTGACCAATTTCTGTTTACAACTGCTTAATCGATACTGAATGTGAGGTAATTGTTTGGTTCAGAGATGAGATGTCATCTTTCATTTCCTTTAGCACCTTGTTCGATTCTTCCACTTTGTTGAAAATGCATGCGATCATATCTTCAGTGTGGAAATTTTCAAGATCAGCCCTTTGCTCCGTTGTCTTTCGACACTAATGGGGAGGTACATATCGTTCTTTGTCATCGTCCCGCTTTCTCCAATTTGTACCATGATCACGCCATGCCCTATCTCGATCTCTCCCACCGTCATCACGATCCCTATTCTAAGTTGGGTTCCCGCCCGGCCTTGGATAGTTCGGACGCAAACCTCCTCTTTAATTTGTTAGGAAATGTACTTCCTCATTGTACATAGCTTCAAATTGCGCTTCATCAAGATTTACTCCATTAATTCTTATCGCATTCACTGCTTTAGAACCACTTCCAATGACGTGTTTTTGATTATAGGTCCATTTGGGTCATCATATTTACTATGTTTACATCCCTCTCTTGGTCCTTTTCAATTTGTTCCTTTGTCATCCTGAAGTTCAAAGAAGACACTTGATATTCTCTAGTGTACCAAGCATGGTTGATTTTGGTCATTTCATTAAGAAGAGTAGATGCTATTTCAAACAGTTGTTGCATGATTCCTCGTCGAACGAGCTAGTCTGCCACACCCTTGTTTACATAATCTAGACTCCGGTAGAAGTATTGTAACAACACATTGTTTGGTAGTCCATGAGATGGACATTGGAGCAGAAATTTCTGAAACCTCAACCATGTTTCATGAATTGGCTCACCATCCACTCGCTTAAGGTTCTGAATATTGTCTGTCAATGTCACCTTGTTTGATGGTGAGAAAAACCTTACATAAAACATATCGCTGTGCTCCTCTCAAAACGTAATTGAGTCCCTTGGTAAGTTGGTTAACCACTTTGTTGACTCCCCCATTAGTGAAAAGGGGAACAAACGAAGTCGGACCGACTTTGAGTGATATTCTTGAAATAAAATGGCCCACACACATTTACAAAGTTCTGGATGAGGTCATGAAAATCCTCTATAGCTAGAACTCCAAATAGACCCTTCATTTACAAAAGTTGTGTCACGACCCAGGAGTACCCCCTAGACGTAGCATGGTGTACTTGACCCTGAAGGGGTCTCATACAAGCCCTTAGCATATCATAACATAAGATAATAGAAAATACAGGAAAAATTAAAAGTTTTACAATTGAAGTCATTTTCATAAAAACAAGCGGAAGTCGTTCTATACTTTGTCTCAAACCATCTAATACAACTTTTAGAATAAACTCTTGGGACACAGCCCATACAATAGTCTCAAAATGAAAATAAAAGACAAAAAGGTAAGGTGGGTTTTGTCGTCGAAGCTATGAGGACTCACCAAGATGTTCAACTCTTCTTGTCCCTTAGAAACCTAGCCTCCAAATGAACTCAATCCCCAATACCATATATTTGATTAAAATGTAGGCAATATATGTTAATACAAAATGTACCAAGTATGAAATCTAACACAACATCATAAGAGCATCTCAAAATGATTAGTCAACATAAAACAAAAGCATAAGAGATAATCACACAGTCATAACATAATCATCATAGCCATAGCATAATTATCATAGTCATAGCATAATCTCCAACATAAGCATCATATAAACATAAGTCAGCATAAGAAATAGTTAATGAGCATAGGAGATAAGTCATAATCATATAAGCATAAGTGACCTTAGTCATCTATACCATAATAGCACCATTCTCAAGTAACCTTCAAAGCATACAAGTTTAAAGAACGAATAGCATCCCATAATATCACCCAAGCCAAGTATCCCATTTTAGTCATCTTAATCATAGTCTTTATACATGGTCAGGTCTCTAAGATTCTCTACACCATAAAGGCATCATACTTCTAAGTAACCTCAAAGCACACGTGTGCAATGTATGAAAGGCATCCCATACTACCCTTCACACTAAGCATAACCTTGAAACCATTATAGTCATATTCACCGTCCTTTGGTATCACTAGTGGCTTACTTCATGTAGACAAGGGAACTATCACCTTTAGTCAATCATATCTTGGAAGGCTTCTATAGCAACAATCCATCAAGCATAACTCATGTAAGACAACACTCATTAGGTAACTTTAAGTCATACTTGTGCAAGGCATGAGTAGCATCCAATACTATTACTCATACTAAGTACGTCTTTAGGTCATCATACTCATGTTCCTTAATTAGGGACTAGCCCTCTTCTTAAAGAATGCGGACTCTAGGAGACACTTTACTAAGTCAATCTTAGTCCATTCTTGTTTGGAACCCTAAGATATACTATACTAGGTACATCTTAGTTCATCATGTTGGAACTCTAGGAAATACTACTTAAACCATAATCTAAGTTCATTAAACTTGAACTGTTGGAGATGCTACTTAAAGCATAATTTTAGTTCATTATAAAGTTGGACCGTATAAGATACTTCCTTTAGCATGTCTAGCTTCATTATCATTATGGACTCTAGGAGGCACTACACAATCATCTCTAAGTCCATTTTTACTCTTGAACATTATGAGGTTCTTTACTAATTTCTGTTAGTCCCTCATTACTTAGGACCCTAGGATATACTACATTAAATACATCTTAGTTCATTAAGGTTCAATCGTAGGAGATACTACACTAGGTATATCATAGTTCATCATGTTTGAACTCTAGGACATACTACTTAAAGCATACTCTTAGTTCATTTAGTTTGATCTCTAGGAGAGGCTCCTTCAAGCATAATCTTAGACCATTACATGCATTGGACTCTAGGAGATGCTACCTTATGCATAATCTTAGCCCATGAGGTTTGAATTCTAGGAGATGCTACATTGAGCACAATCTTAGTTCATTACCAATATTATTTAATTGGGATATGACCTTAATCGACATGAGAACATTTGTGCTATCACATGATCTCTCAAGGTGTTACCCACACCGTCAAGGGTTTGTCCACTTTTCTAAGGTAGGACCGGTTTGTTAGCATAGTCGGATCCACTAGCTAACTTTCCTATGGGGGCATGTAGTTATGGGATAGGGAGATTGCTACTAGAAACCCAAACTCCACTAGGTTAGGCTTCCATCTCATAAGACATGCTTGGGGAAATCAATACTCTTCTAGGTGAGAGATCCCATGTGGGAAGCCCTAACTAACTAGGTGGGAACCTCCGTGAAAGCCCAAACTCAACTAGGTAGGAACTTCTATCTCATTTCAATATCCACTCGATGCTAGGCATAAATCCCACAAGATAATCATTAAGTCTCTACTTTGACTCAAGTTTATGGAAAAGTGTGCTTGACAACCAATCCATGCTAATAACTCTTTTAGACCATGTGTGAGAAACTATCACCATCCATGACCTTGGTATAAAAGCTTTCTAGTCTTAGGTTCAATTAGTTAGGAGAAGTCCTTCAATCCTAGAACCATTACTATGTGA
Organism: Solanum commersonii; assembly: GCA_029007595.1. Classification (NCBI taxonomy): domain Eukaryota; kingdom Viridiplantae; phylum Streptophyta; class Magnoliopsida; order Solanales; family Solanaceae; genus Solanum; species Solanum commersonii. The sequence continues at coordinate 1,111,537 of JAJTWQ010000088.1, forward strand.
GGACTCTTTCATGTTAATTTCATATTCATACTTAGTATCATGTCTAGAATTCTTCATTAGACAAGGATATCATCTTGACCTAGGTGATTCTACCACTTCCTACCATCTATGATTCATAAGGTGAATTAAGTAGGCAAAGGTCTCTCAACACAATGCTATTCATTGGCCTTGAGTTCACATGTAGGTTTTATTCTCAAAGCGTTAGGATCTAAAGTTAATCATGTTAGCTTCACTCTAGATCCCTAGTGATCAACATTCATGACTATGATTCCTCATTCTCGATGACTCTACATCATAGAAGCATGTTATGAACCTAGAATACAGGACATTCAATCACATTCTTTGATACTAGGTGATTCTAGTTACAATTCAACTTAAAGGTTCAATTTCAACTTAACAAGTCAAGATCAATCATGTAGTATAGAATCTTGATCAATTACTACTCATGAACCTTCAATTTCACCTCTAATGGCATAAATCCAAAAATATCAAATTCATCAATTTAGACTTGTGTTTACCATAGAAATCAGATGAATTCATCATATTATCATTGAACAAATCCAAATCAATCATAATTGGGTATTATACACTAGATTGGAATCATACCCAAACCCTACCCACAATGTAAGCACAACCCTAGCTAGAATTGGGTTTCTAACTTCACAAATTGGGGGAAACTTAGGGGGTGCTCTTTGGGTGGAAGAACCCATAGATGAATAAGCTAAACATACCTTAATAAATCTTGAATCAATGGGATAAATTCGACCTAGGATGCTGCCCTCTTCCTTTCACTTCTTTTTCTTCTTCTTAACTTCTTGAGAGAGGATTTTTGGAGAGTATTTTGGAATTCTTTGATGAGTGAGTTAAATGAATTAGTTTATGGTTATATTAAGCTTATATAGGTGGATAATTAACTAACTAACTGACCTACCTTAACCCCTAATTAATTATAAAATTAACCCCCAAACCCCTAACTAACAACTTAAACTAAAAAGTTGTGTTGACCTACGGATCCCCACCTACAAACCGTAGGTGGGTTGACGGGCCATACTGCACCCTTCATGGGTGTGGTCTGTGGCTGCAGGCCTTGATCCACAACCTCCACTTACGGGGTGTGGGGTAACCTATGGCCAGTAGGTTGCGACCGTAGGTCACCAAAAAATGTAGCTTTAGGGACTGTTTTTGGGGTCCCCCTCATGGACCCCTTGGGTGGTCCTTGGGGGGTCGGACCATGACGTATAGCCCCTAAAACCTCCTTTCTAAGTATGGGAATTATTTCTTTTGATTTTAATCCACATACAAAACTCCAAAACTCTTATGAAAAGCTCTAAAACTCTCTAGTTCGACTTACTAGTTTCCAGGGTGCTACATAATCTCCCCCTTGGATCATTCATCCTCGAGTAACGATTCTAAACACTTCTTAAAGTCACAAATCTAACTTAGCAGCCAATTATGCATGCAATACATCTAAATGCACACAATCAAGCAAGAAAAGTTCAATTCAACCAAACTCATTCAATGCAACACAAGGGGGTAGGAACTACATCTACCAACCCAAAATGCATGAAATTCTATGTTGTGCTCAATGTCAAGGAAGAACTAACATATCCTAACTAAAACATGGTCAATACTCCCTCATGGAGCCTAAATGCAATTTACTCTCAAAAAGCATTTATTCAAGGAGGAAATCTTTCAACTCCAAACTAAGGCATGCTTATAACTCAACTCATGAAGTCTATATGCAAATCTATTCAAATGCACTACAACATGAGGAAGACAATGCATATAAGTCATTTCTAACAAGACCTAAGAATTTTCATGAACATGTATATAAGGAAATCATGAAAACACAAAAACACACAATAACCTTACTAAATAGGCACACTATCTCCCCCATGGGAGTAAGCCTGCACAAATTTTTCTAAACATCATGCATACTAAAAACAACGTCAAAGTCCAACATAACAAGTCACAAAAGACAAGAAATCTAGAAATTTACTAAAGCATAAAGAACATACCGGAAGGGACATGAGGGGATCACTCTTGATCTTCTCTAGATTGGAGAGCATAAAATCTATGATTACTTGGGAGCATTGGACTTGGCCTCCCTCCTTTTATCCCCAAGGATTGGACAATCTCTCTTCTTGTGACCCTCACTACCACAACCATAGCACCCCTCCTTTCGGGCTAGACACTCACCATAATGCTTTCTTCCACACTTGGAGCAAGTAGGCGTAAGCAACATGGATTCACTATTACTCCCTATTAGAGGCTTAGGTTTAGACACCCTCTCTTGGTTGGAAAGTTTTGTTGGGTCCTAGGTTGACCATATCCATCGGAGCTAGCATTGGAGAAATCCCCATCACCGATTCTAGGTCTCTTAACTTCCCTACTCTCCTTCCTAAGCTTTGTCCCCTCAACTTGTTGAGCATAAACCATTAGACGTGAGATGTCTATATCACTATGTATCATTGCCGCATGGCATTCTTCTTCAATCAACTCAGACACTCTGGTCACAAACTAACTCATCTCATCTCTCGGATTTGCTACCAAAGACGGAGCATATTTGGACAACTTGGTGAATTTTAAAGAATATTCTTGAGCACTCATACCTCCTTGATGAAGGTTGATAAATTCCTCTACCTTTTCTTCCCTCTCTTCTCGTGGAAAGAACTAATCAAGGAATGCTTTCTTGAACACTTCCCAACTTATGGGACCCGCTCTTATGGTCCTATTATCCTTCCATTGAGTATACCATACTTGGTCCACATCCTTCAATTGATAAGTGGCTAGTTAGGCTTTCTCACTAGAAGTCACCCCCATAGCATCAACTATCTTGTAGATCTCTTCCACAAACTTTTGTAGGTCTTCATCCACTTTGGAACCAAAGAACATAGGAGGGTTCATTCTTGTGAGGTCTCTCAATCTTGAAGCCGTGGAACTCACATTTGGATTTACCCGGGGCCCAACATCTTGGTTGGCTTGGGCCGTTATAGCTTGGGCTTGAGTGGTGATGACTTGAGCTTGAATCATCTTGAGTTGACTCAATATTTGGAGATCCGCTTTAATTCTAACATTTTTCATAGCCCCTTCATCATTAGGAACTTGAGGAGGAGCTTATGGTGGAAATTGGGGAGGAACCTCTGACTCCTCATCACCTTCGCCATTTCACCAACCATTAGCCCTTGTATTAGCCATACCTTGAAAAAAACCATAAGGTACGGATTAAAAAAGGGACTACTAAAGCCAAACTCTATGGCACGACCTCGAGAATGAAGAAGTAAGATTTCCTAAGCATCCAATAGATTCTTATTCATAAATGCGGCGCGCTTCACATTTATGAACAAGACTCTACTAGACGTGGTTTGAAACAATCCTAGAACCATTCTAAACCTTGTGCTCTGATTACCAAGTGTGTCACGACCCAGGCGTACCCCCAAGAAGTATATGGCGTACTTGACCCCGAAGGGGTCACATATAAGCCCTTAGCAAATCATAACATAAGATAATAGAAAATACAGGAAAATTTACAACTTTTACAATCGAAGTCATTTTCATAAAAACAAGCAGAAGTCTTTCTATACTTTGTCTCAAACCATCTAATACAACTTTTAGAATAAACTCTTGGGACACAGCCCATACAATATTCTCAACATGAAAATAAAAGACAAAAAGGTAAGGTGGGTTTTGTCCTCGAAGCTATGAGGACACACCAAGATCTTCAACTCTTCTTTCACCTTAGAAACCTAGCCTCCAAAAGAACTCAATCTCCAATACCCTACATTTGATTAAAATTTAGGCAATATGCGTTAGTACAAAATGTACCAAGTATGAAAGCTAGCACAACATCAAAAATCACCTCAAAAAGGTTAGTCAACATAAGACATAAGAATAAGAGATAATCACATAGTCATAACATAATCATCATAGCCATAATATAATCATCATAGTCATAGTATAATCTCCAACATAAGCATCATATAAATATAAGTCAACATAAGACATAGCTAATAAGCATAGGAGATAAGTCATAATCATATAAGAATAATTGATCCTTAGTCATCTACACCATAACAAGTAACCTCAAAAGCATACAAGTGCAAAGCACGAATAGCATCCCACAATACCACCCAAGCCAAGTATCCCTTTTTAGTCATCTTAATCATAATCTATATACATGGTCAAGTCTCTAAGCTTCTCTACACCATAAGGGCCTCATACTTCTAAGTAACTTCAAAGCACACTCATGCAATGTATGAAAGGTATCCCATACTACCCTTCATACTAAGCATAACCTTGAAGCCTTCATAGTCATATTCACCCTCCTTTGGTATCACTAGTGGGTTAGTGCATGTACACAAAGGAACTATCACCTTTAGTCAATCATATCTTGGAAGGCATCTATAGCAACAATAAATCAAGCATAACTCATGTAAGACAACACTCATTAGGTAACCTTAAGTCATACTTGTGCAAGGCATGAGTAGCATACCATACTACTACTCATACTAAGTACTTCTTTAGGTCATCATACTCATGTTCCTTAATTAAGGTCTAGTCTTCTTCTTAAAGCATGCGGACTCTAGGAAACACTTTACTAAGTCTATCTTAGTCCCTTCTTGTTTTGAACCCAAATAGATATTATAGTAGGTATATCTTAGTTCAGTATGTTGGAACTCTAGAAAATGATAGTTAAAGCATAATCTAAGTTCATTAAACTCGAACTCTTGGAGATGCTACTTAAAGCATAGTGTTAGTTCATTATAAAATTGGACCCTATGAGATTCTTCTTTTAACATGTCTAGGTTCAATATCATTCTAGACTCTATGAGGCACTACACAAGCATATCTAAGTCCATTTATACTACAGAACATTATGAGGTTCTTCACTAGCTTGTCTTAGACCCTCATTACTTAGAACCATAGGATACACTACATGAAATGTATCTTAGTTCATTAATGTTGAACCCTAGGAGATACGACACTAGGTATATCTTAGTGCATTATGTTTGAACTCTAGGAGATACTACTTAAAGCATATTCTTAGTTCATTTAGTTTAATTTCTAGGAGATGCTCCTTCAAGCATAATGTTAGACCATTACTTGCATTGGACTCTAGGAGATGCTACCTTATGCATAATCTTAGCCCATTAGGTTTGAACTCTAGGAGATGCTACATTGAGCCCAATCTTAGTTCATTACCAATCTTGTTTAATTGGGATATAGACTTAACCGACATGAGAACATATGTGCTATCACATGATCTCTCAAGGTGTTACTCATACTGTCAAGGGTAGCATAGTCGGATCAATTAGATAACTTACCTACGGGGCATGTAGTTATGGGATACGGAGATTGCTACTACAAATCCAAACTCCACTAGGTGAGGCTTCCATCTCATGAGGCACACTTGGGGAAATCCATATTCTTCTAGGTGAGAGATCTCATGTGGGAAGCCCAAACTAACTAGGTGGGAACCTCCATAAAATCCGAAACTCAACTAGGTGGGAACCTTCAACTCATTTAAATATCCACTCGGTGCTAGGTATAAATCCCACAAGATAATCGTTAATTCTCTACTTTGACTCAAGTTTATGGAAAGGTGTGCTTGACAACCAATCCATGCTAATACCTCCTTTAGACTATGTGTGAGCAACTATCACTATCCATTACCTAGGTATAAAATCTTTCTAGCCTTAGGTTCAATTAGTTAGGAGAAGTCCTTCAACCCTAGATCTATTACTATGTGAGGACTCTTTCATGTTAATTCCATAGTCATACTTAGTATCATGTCTAGAATTCTTCATTAGACAAGGATATCATCATGACCTATGTAATTCTATCACTTACTACCATCTATGATTCATAAGGTGAATTAAATAGGTAAAGGTCTCTCAACACAATCTTATTCATTGGCCTTGGGTTCTCATGTAGATTTTACTCTGAAATCCTTAGGATCTAAAGTTTATCATGTTAGATTCACTCTAAAGCCCTATTGATCAACATTCATGACTATGAGTCCTCATTCGCAATGACTCTACATCATATAATCATGTTATGGACCTAAATTACAAGACATTCAATCACATTTTTTGCTACTAGGTGATTCTAGTCATAATTCAACATAAAGGTTCAATTTCAACTTTACAAGTCAAGTTCAATCATGTAGTATAGAATATAGTTCAATTCATGTCTAGGTATTCCTAATCTTGATCAATTACTACTCATGACATTGATTTAGGAAGATTACTCATGAACCTTCAATTTCACCTCTAATGGCATAAACCCACAAATATCATATTCATCAATTTAGCTAGGGTTTACTATACAAATCACATGAATTCATCATAATATCATTAAACAAATCTAAATCAATCATAATTGGGTATTATCCACTAGATTGGAATCATACCCAAACCCTACCTACAATGTAAGCACAACCCTAGCTAGAATTGGGTTTTTGACTTCACAAATTGGGGAAAACTTAAGGGGGCTCTATGGGTGGAAGAACCCATAGATGAATAAGCTAAAAATACCTTAATCAATATTGAATAAATGGGGGAAATTAGACCTAATATGCTTCCCTCTTCCCTTCTTTTCTTCTTCTTCTTCTTCTTCTTCTTCTTCTTCACTTCTAGAGTGAGGATTTTGGGGTTCTTTTGAGTGAGTTAAATGAATTAGTTTAGGGTTATATTAGGCTTATTTAGGTGGATACTTAATTAACTAACTGACCTACCTTAACCCTTAATTAATTACTAACTCAACCCTCAAACCCCTAAGTAACAACTTAAACTAAAAAGCTGTGTTGACCTACGGATCCCCACCTACTAACTGTAGGTGGGTTGACGGGCCACACTGAACCCTTCGTGGGTGTGGTATGTGGCTTAAGGTTGTAGGCCTATGCAGGCTTTACCCACGACCCCCCACCTACGAGGCGTTGGTCAACCTACAACCAGTAGGTTGCAACCGTAGGTCACCAAATAATGCAGCTTTAGGGACTGTTTTTGCGGTCCCCCTCAAAGACCCCTTGGGTGGTAGTACCTTGACGTATAGCCCCTAAAACCTCCCTTCTAAGTATGGGAATCATTTCTTTTGATTTTAATGTTCATGCAACACTCTGAAACTCTTACGAAAAGCTCTAAAATTCTCTAGTTCAACTTACTAGTTTCCGAGGTGTTACAAGCTGCAACATAGTGCTAGTAACTTGAAACTCTTTATTTCCTCCAATTAAAGGCAATCAAATAGCACCCGTACTTCCCAAGTGATCTTCATTGAAATTGTGAAAGTTACCGCTGTCATCATTGTGCCCAAGTTGGTTAGCACTGCTCCCGTTTACAATTATCTCTTCACCCGTTTAAGAACAACAAACAACACACAAAAATAAGTTGTTTCAACTACCACAAAATTAATTCACAACCAAAATCCACTAAAAGAATTCTAAACACCACTCCCTAGTACCGATGCTTTTTTTTATAACGCTCAACTACATTTCATCCAATTCTAAGTGTAGGCGCTAAAGAATTCAATTACAAAGTAAAATGGCATTCTAATCGTTTGTAAGTTTAGACATTTTCGAAACACTAAAGTAAATGGAAAGGGGTTGACAATTAATGTCAAATGGTGGGATTTGAGTGAACAATTAACAACTACGAACAATCTGGATTAAACAAGCAGATAGGGGTCCTTGGGAGTGTGATCAACTAAATGCCAATTTTGCAAAATTGGAGATTATTATTAACTAGAAATTGTTGAATCTTAGTAGGTAGGCTAGGCTTTAGGTGTAATAGAAATTTCTAATTCAACTATCACGAATCAAGCGATTTCTCTCGAATCTCGACAAACATAACACATATAAGCAACCCAATACCTCAATCAATCTACTTTTTCAAGCTAGATTAGTAGGATTATATTTAGACCCACTTTCTCAAGCTAAGTCTACACTAACTCAATCACTACAATCATCAATCAATAATTTTAACTCTAAAACTTCTTTCTCAAGCAAGCTTAGAATGCTAGGCTAGAATTGTATTTGCATATACGATTTATCAATTAAAACTGAACTATCAATTGAACCCACTTCAAATAAACAATCAAAATCAGTAAATATGAACATCCATAAGAATAGAATGCTAGGTTAGAATTGTATTTGCATATACGATTCATCAATTAAAACTCAACTATAAATTGAACCCACTTCAAATCAACAATCAAAATCAGTAAATACTAACACCCATAAGCTAATTAAAGCATTCAATCACATAATCACACCACAAGAATGAGGGTTTTATCCACACATAATAGAAGCAAGAAAAATTTACCAACTATGTTTTCCATCAGCTTGGGCAACAATCCATAAGTCTTCAAAATTCTAAAATTGAATTCCAAATTAATTAACCCAAAATCTCTATTCAAAAAGTTATAAAATAGTGTTAGGGATACAAAAACCCAGAACTGCACATCGTGGGAACTCTCAAAAACTCTAGAACTGCTTTTTCTTCTTTTGAATTTCATTTATACGTTTCCAGAATTTCAGCTTCGGAGCCACTCACAAAAATAAGTCAGGCTTCGCCAACCAGGTCATCGATGCACCAAGTGCTCCTTTCCATCTCCTTCTTGTCTTGGCCTTTTACCACCTCTCTTCAATGACTTTAAGTGATCAAAGTTGTCGTCGCCGATCTGTTTGACGATTTGCCGAAACACCAATCTTCTCGCCCTGTTGATCTTGTCCATGGGATGACCTGCTGTTACTTTTGTCAAGCTGAAGAGCTAATCGGTGACTCACCGAGTGGCTTCAGCGAGTGCCAGCTTTGCTTTTCTTTAGATTTTTGGCTCTTTTTTTCTCGGTAATGTCCTTGCCTTGCTATTTTTCTTTCATTACTGCAAATTAGCATTTTAACATCAGTTTAGAGGATCAAATAGGCATTGAGGACACTAAAACTCTGAATATCAACCCCTAAAAGAATCAAAATCCCCGACTCATCAATTATCATGACTCAAAGTGTATCCTAGGTGTAACATGGAGTATAGAAACCTGAGATGCCCTACACAAGCAACTTAGCATACATAAAAAATATAATATAATAAAGAAATTCAAAAATAACATTTCGTATTTCAAAAGAGTTTGGCAATGGAGAAGTCTAACATAAGTATCCATAAGCCATCCAATACCTCATAAGAAAAGTGATTGGGGCGTAACCCATACATCACATACATAGTGTGAAAATAGAGATGGCATAATACTATAAAGTTTCTCGGTCCTCGGAACATAAGAACTCACTAATCACTTGAAGCACCCAATAGATGTGTAGCCGCGAGTGTGCCAAGTAGGAACGTCAGATCCTACATTTATGAGATAATGTAGGCACAAGTATGCAATAGTAAATGGAATGTACTAAGTATGGGGCAATATGCATAAAAACGGGCATGATAGCATGAACAACTTAAAACATAGAAATCATGATCAATATTTGGACATTTAAAAGAATAAGGAATGAAAACATGGAAATTATATGATATATTCAATGCATTTGAAATAAAGGACCTAAGAAAATATTTTAAAGAAAACATAATCATTTGGTGGGATCTTAGCTTTAACCGACAATAAGACCATGAGAGTTATATCATTGAATCTGATATATCCCTCGTACAGAAAGAAGGGGAAACTACCTGAAAATATAGAATTCGTAGATGTCATCTTTTGCTAAAGTAGATCTACTAGCTAGGTCACATAAAACAATCCTACAGGGAACGAAGTTTCGACTAGAGGTTGCTACTAGAGGCTACCTTATTTTAGTCTCCACCTCAAAGCCCTCTAAGTCCTAATTCAAAGTATTGGCGGAATAGTTAAAAGTCAAATATAACATAAGAAAGACAATGATCAATACCAATCCATACTTTTTATATCAACACATAGAATACCTCATTAAACACAATTCAACATAGATGAACGTGATACCCCATCACTATGAGATACATGATGATACACCGTCTTGCCCATGCTACCAAAACTGTCTTATACCTTGCCAGGATATAAAACACCTCAACTAAGTGGATCCACTAAACTATGCTTAAAAATCAATAAGGAATCATCTAAAAAGTATGATCCTTTACCCATGTTGGCGTAATGGTTTATGGGGCTGTGAGTTTTCTAAACTCTCCCCCATTTCGGTGCTCCATACTACTCCCAATAATATATATACTCATGCGTAAATGTATAAAACATAACTCTTTCCCTAGTTTGAGATAATTGGATTCTATATTGAATTTTTAAGCCTCAAAAGTCCATTTACGGGTCCAAACGATGGCCAGTAGGTTCCCCTATGACCCACTGGTTGGATTCGTAGGATTTGGGTCCCAAAAGTTGACCCCAGTATTCTACCGACGGCCTGATAGGATGGGTTTTTTTTCAACCCATGGCCCGTCTGTTGGGGTTTTCGTTAAGACTAAGAAAACTCTGGTTTTATAGTCTTTGGTAAAACGGTCATAACATTTTACTCCGACCATGAAATGAGACAAATATGGTTGCGTTGGAAAAAGGATTCAAAGACCTTTAACTTGCTAGGTCATAGGACCACTTAATTCAATAAGTGCTGGGAGATATGATCGTTTGAAGTTGACCTAAGTAGAATCGTATGTCAAAACTTAATCGAAAATAAAGATTTCAACTCAATTTTGTGCTAGGGGTTTTTTGTTACCTTAAATCATATCCAAATCCATTCGAACACCAAGGAAATGACATTATACATATGAGTAACTTAAGAATGACCTGATTCAATTTTACAGGCAGTTAAAGAATGGTTCAGGCCTTAGCTTAGAATTTTTTGGGGTGTTACAATAGGTATGACATATTAAGTTAGGGCTTCACCCATATGCTTTTCCTTAAAATTGTTGGGATAATTCACGTAAACACCTCACCTATAAATTATACCTGGAGGTGTTAAATAGGAAGATTGAGTTGAAATATAAATCTAATTAGGTCATGACCCGTCCAAATTTAGTTTAGGTTCAAATGGGCTATAAATTGGGTTGGGTCATATTATTATTTAAACATATTGTTGCTTAAACTGTACTACCACAATTTGAATTTCAACTCAAGAAAATAAAATAATAACTTATAAATGGATAGATAAATCCTAGAAGATATAATATAGATAGTAATTGATACCTTTAATATGGGAACATACATTACACCAATGCAAATACAAAGTCTTAAAATAGGTTGAAGTTTGAGATTAAATTGGGCTCACTTGTAGATTCTCTTAAAAAAGGTTAAAACTTGAATGAGTTTAGATTGACCCAATTCAAATTATCTTGAGCTCAACCCATAAAATTCTGAACGAATTACCTATATTCGGGCTCATTTAATTTCGATGACCCTAGTTATACCTATTGAACACATTCACAAACCAACATTTGAACGACTTAAGCATCCTTTTCCTACATGACAGGTCGTCTCAGAGACATGTAAAAGGGGCACATGGGTCCCTTTTCTCCCATATGATATGACAAATCTTTTATAAATAAAAACCTCCAATGTTAAAAGAAACCCCAACTTTTAAATCCCCATTTTCCCTTCCACATTATAACCCTAAATCCCAAATTTCGCGATTGTCATTCTCTCTTCTTTCTCTCTCTTTTTTATTCTGTCTCTCTTCGTCATTCCTCATTTCCATCCATATTTTTTGTTAGATATGTCACAAATTTCAATGAATATTGAGGAAGTCTCTCATTCATACTTGTGCTTTCTCACACATTACATTGAATATGTTGATTTTATAACTACAACTCTTTCTCATACATCATTTATCACCACCTCCAATGTATGTGGACCCTTACATGACTTGTTTAAACTTATTTAATTGAGTAAGTTTTAATAATATAATTTATTATTAATTAAGCATTCTCCATTTTAAATTATACTAGTTACGGTCTATATATAAACATCATATTCTAGTAGGTGTAGTATAGATCATTTTTGGATCATGATATTAATCCTTATATGCCTTATTAGTGTTGAAGTGTAGATGGCATTGGTACAATCTAAACCAAGCACATGAAAAAGTATTGACTGTCTTAATTATCTATATATTTTGACCACTGACAATAGTCAATTATCCAAATTTTACAACGGTAACAAAGTACAAATTGTGAGTATTCAACGATAACATTTTCTTTTTTTAGTGTATAAAAAGAATAATTTATGAACTCTTCCATATTATTCTATTTTAAAATACTTAAACATCCCATTTAATTATGTCTCAAGCAGCTCGAACATCCAATGCAAAAAGGTCTTACGTTTGTTGTTATGGTAATTGAGCTATGTTAAGGACGTCACACACCGATACGAACCCTAATCAACAATTCTTTAACTATGAAATTGGGGTATGCTCTTTTTTTAAGTAGCTTGAAAATGATTCATCAACGATCAACCCATAAAAATAGAGTTTGGGACTCGAGACATCAAATTTTCAAGGCGTTACCAAATTTCATATATTAGAAAGGCTTCAAAACTCCAAAGAAAATAGGGGTTTCTATTGACTTTATTCAAAGAAAACGAATTGCAGAGGGGTCACTTTAAAGGATTGCTAAAAGACACTGAAATAGATAGGGATCAACTAAAACAAAGGTTGATATTGGTTGATGAAAAAGAGAAAGGCCTTAAAATAATATTGTATGGTTTGTTGATAGTGGTTGCTTTTTGGAAATGTGTAATAGAGATGCAGTACTACAATCTTATATCTTTTACTCATGTAGTAGTACAGTCTATTAATAAAAAATGATGTCTTTCTCGTATGGTAAGACGACAATGCATTATATATACAATTTAAAGTCGATAACTAGCAACAATATCCATCAAAATAAAAGTAACACTTACATAATCCATCTGTCTTAAATATCACTTCAAAAACCAACTACTTCAACAACCAATTGTCTTGAAAGGAACTTCAAAAACCAACTATCTCAGATGGAAGATGTCACTTTTCTTTATGTTTTCAATATTGGAAGATGGAAGTTTTGTTGGAGAACGATCAGTTTTATAGAGGTTGATGATTTTGGTAAAGCATGTTTATGGAAGACGAAGAGTTCTTTGAGAACGTTCTGAGGTTACCTCGAAAAATATTTACCCAATATTATTAATTTTTTTTTTATATTCCTTGGGATTGTAATTATTTTTTTTGGCGGGATGGATTTATTTAATGTTGAAGTATTGGGATGAAAGTGATAATTTATATACTTGTATTTTTATCCATGAAAAGGTCCATGATCCCACAACCCAACCCCATTTTTTCACTTTTTCTAACCCTAACCCTAAAAATTAAATTTAAAAAAGGTTAAGTGGCTATTTCTCAAATTAAGTTTTGGGAGTGTCCCCTTGCCAATTAATCTCTTGTTACTAGGGTTTAATATTCTTTGAAATTAAATTGAAATTTTGAAAAAATAAAATGACAAGTGCATGTGATTTTAGGTCTTCTTGGTACATAGGTAATAGGTTAAAAATATCTTAATTTATCACCATTTTGTGAATTTTATACCTAAACTAGTTTATTAACCCCATGTCTTGTGATACTATTTGGTAATTTATGAGGGTCTGATTAAGAGTTAGTTTATATCAGATTGAAAAACAATGTGAGGGTGAGTAGATTGATACAACTTTATGAAAGTATGTTCTTTTGATGTATTTGTTTGAATTGGAAGGGGAAAATGGACTATTAGTGAATGACCTTGAAGATGGGGAAAATGGAGTATTAGTGACCTTGAAGATGCAATGCTTAGAGATACTCGAAAAGCTTCAAGTTTGAATATGGAAGATTCATGAGGGTCTGATTAAGAGTTAGTTTATATCAGATTGAAAAACAATGTGAGGGTGAGTAGATTGATACAACTTTATGAAAGTATGTTCTTTTGATGTATTTGTTTGAATTGGAAGGGGAAAATGGACTATTAGTGAATGACCTTGAAGATGGGGAAAATGGAGTATTAGTGAATGACCTTGAAGATGCAATGCTTAGAGATACTCGAAAAGCTTCAAGTTGGAATGTGGAAGATTCTTATTCGGATTATATGTTGAAGGTACAACTCATTTTTATAATTTTCTCTATAAACACTTGGTTATTACTTTAAGTTGCCCAGGTAAATTGTGGTACACATGCTTTGCTAACACAAGTAGAAGAGTATTTGAAGAAAGAGAAGGATGGAGTGTGTCACTATATTTATCTCCATATTTAGTAATGAGAAAAACCTTCTGGAGACTTTGCTTCTTGTTTTTGTGATATTAGTCTGCTGCAGCCAAATCACAAGTGTTAAATTACTTAAAGCTCATCTTCATCGTTGGTGTGAGGTGGTGGTTGGTCAATGATTTTTTAAATTTTGTTTAAGGGAATTTAACAATCTCATATTTCTACAGTATTGTTCATGTTTTTGGTTTAAAAGTATTCACCTGATAGCTACTTGACTTGGAATGCTGAAAATTCAGGCCTCCATCATGTTGAAAATCTTCCTTTAATTGGATTTGTTTTCAGTGCTGAGTCAAAATTTGTGCTGCAGAAAGTGATAAACAAATTGTTGGTTTTGTATACCAATCAGTTACTTAATATTTTAGTCAAATTTCTAACCTCACTGAGAGGTGCACACAATCATCGCCACATTAAATGATACTTCGAGTGTGGGTTCATACATTTAAATTTAACAAAAAAGAATAAAAAATAACACTACTATGTATGATTTTGGAAGGAAGCATGTGTTCACGTGAACCCGGTGACCCCCTTTTGCAAACGCCTCTGGCTGAAAGTTCGGGCTCATTCTGCTAAATGATACCATAACACAACCATCGTCCTCTATATCAACATTTCACTATGATGGCCATTCTTTGGAGCCTATTTTAATATTATGTTATATGTTCTCTATAACAATATTTCAATATAGTAGCCAAAACATATCGTTTGGCTGTAATGGGTTTAACGCATAACACAGGCGGACGTTTGTGAAAGTGCGAGAGAGGGTCAATTGTTGTTGTTTTTTTTTGAGTGGCTGACTTGTGAAGATCATTAGTCGACTACTGTTTGCAAAGAAGTATACTGAAAAATGGAAAGTGCATAAAGTAAACTTGACACAAAATGTTTTATACTGGTTAGGATCCAAAAATGGATCTTAGGTCAAGTCCCCTTGGATTGCACGGGTGTTCTCTTCTAGCCTTTGTAACGCTTGATGTGAGTAAAGAGGTGAGTATAATTTTTCACTATTAACACTCGGTTTGATTTCACTCTATTTTATACAAAGCCTTACCAACAATAGTTTTCTCTCCTCTCGCTTTTGTTAACATAGTAGATAAAGGTAATACAATATGTAACACCCAGTATTCTTGAAACACCAAAATGCAAAATTTTAGAAGTTGTAGGTGCCACAACGGTCCCACCTACGGACCAAAGGTGGGGTCTGTGGTTGGCCACATGCAACCCCCTCCCGAGAAACCCAGAAAATCCAGCTAAGTCTAGACCTGCGCCAGAACCTACAGACAGTAGGTAGGACCACGGTCCGTGGTTCAAGACCCCTAATGCCATTCTCTAAAGAAAATTGATGACTGACCAGGATGGACCGTAGGTCAGTTGACCGTCCATCGATCAGGCCCGTCGATTGGCCCCGACAACTTTTAAGTCAAGGGTCTTTTGGTCTTTTACCTATGTGTTGGACACCTAAAGTATGTCGTTTAACCCCTAAACTATGTTGTTTTGGTCAGTTTTAGCTTAGTAACTTAATCAGACTTTACCCTAACCAATTCATTCTCAAAGAAATCGATCAAACTAAGCAAAAGAAGAGAGAAAGCATCAACCAAACCCTCTCCAAGAGCGCAACAAGTTTCCCTCGGTTCCAGCCCCGAAATTGAAAGATTTCTCCATGGAATTCGTCACCAGGTATGTGGGATTTCACTAGTGGGTTCCTTTCACCCATTAGGTCCCTAGAATTCAATCAGATTCTTAGATTCCTTTATTATGTTTAGACTTAGGGTTTCTAGAATATTACATTATCGTAAATATGTTGCTTAATTCTTACATGAAATTCATAACCCTAGTTGTGTAGATTTTATTAGTTCATGAATTACAGTTGCTAGGTCAGTTTATACAGATATACATGCATCAGTTTTCAAATGTTTCATTATCACTACTTAATGTTGCATTTTTAGTTAGCATGTCAGAATCTTGAGCTATCTAGTTTAATTTAATTGTGTTGTATTGTACACATTCTATTTGGGAGTAGGCTTCATACTGAGTTGGACTAGGGTTAGTCACCCTCATAGTCCCATAACTACGTGCCCCCGTAGATTAAGTCCCCTCTATTACAATCATATTTAGTGACCACCCTTATTGTAACGACCCTCAAAATAAAGTAGGATAAAGTAGAGCCTCACATAGGTTTTATCCATTTATAACTTGTTAAAATAATGACGAATAGCCTTTTAGTCATTTTTAAAGAGTTTGGAAGTCAAACATCAAGGGACAACCCTGACGTTCGAAAACTAGTCTTTTATGTGTTGGTGTGTTCTAGTATGTTGTTCATGTTTTTATGTGTTGTTTGGAGTCTAAAATCAGTGGAGGTGACCCTAGTGTCTTAATAAATATTTTTAGGGTCAAAACGTTCCGATAGGACACCTCGGGGGCCACCCTAAGGGTCCCCAAGGAGAACCCCAACCTTTGCCAAGCAAGCTACCAAGGCAGCTTGAAGTTGAGCTTGGAGGGAGAATGTCCGCATCGCAGACTAGCTCCACCAAGGGCAAACAATTTGGTCCGCGTCGCGGACATGTCGCCGATCAACTATCTCTAATTTAATTTCCAAAAAACTTGTGGGAACACCTCCGTATCGCGAAGTTGTGTCCCGACGAAATCTGCGAAAATAAAACTCAAGTTTGACTTGTTAAAAAAGGTCCAACTAAGTGAGAGGTAATTTGGGTAGTTTGGGGAATTATTATAAATGGTTATTCTACCTATTTTAGGGTATTTTAAGTTGGTTCAAACCCCAAAACCTAAAATTAGACCCATTCTTCAAATTGACCATTCCCTCCCAAAATAGATTTTCTCAAAAACTCCATGGAAGACCTTGATGAACCTCAAGCTAGAAGATGGGTTTTCAACTGATTTCTTCTTCAATTTCATGGGTATTTAATATTTAAGATATGATGACTCTTGATTCCGGAATAACCTCTCATTCAAGGAGTTCTATCAAAGATTTTCAAAAGTGATTCAAAGATCAAAATTCCCAATTTTCAATCAAAACATGGGTTCCTTGTCAAACAATTTTGTAAATCATTCTATTGATGAATTAATGTGGAATTAATGTTTTTAAGACAATTTTCAAAGGAATTCTTGAAGAACCGTGATCTCCAATTTTTCAAAATTGGCCCTATGATGTGGGTCTTTCTGAATATGATTTCTATTGGTGAAATTATGTTTAGATTAGATTGTATTGATGTTATGATTATCAATACTTATTCATGTTGAATTGTTGGTATATTGATGAGTTGAGGATTATGGCCTTATGGGAAAAGCTATGGGTTGATCCCTTTGTTTATAGAATTGTACTTAGACTATGGTTATGATATTGAATTAAATTGTTGATTCCTATTACTATCTATGTCAATTGATTATGAATTGTTGAGGATTGATCCATGGTGATCATAGCTTGGAGAATTGATAAGTTGATCTAACTTCTAGTCTATAGTATGAGAATTGATGTTTTGTGGTTTGATCCACTTATGGGTGAGGTGTTCACTTCTTGTCTATTTATGCATGTTTAGAGCATGCCCTTGAAGGCAATAGTTGTGAAGTGAATTGATGATTATGATGCATATGTTTATGAAATTAAGCTATGAAGGTTATGTATGAAATCATAAATGCTAGCATAATGTTTAAAGTGTGTTGATGATGACTAGTATAATGTGAATGATAATGTTAGGAATAAGGTGTGGTCTACATGATTGATTATGTTAGGTACTATAGTGCAATGACCCGTACCTATATGACTCCTATATGAATGTTTGATCATACACATGTTAGGAGTACCTATTCAGTGTTGAATGCGTCATTGTCTCCTATGATGGAGTGTGAGTGTGTGGTCTAGAATCCCTAAGGGCCTTATATGTGAATTGTTCATGAATTGGGGACATTGTGAAGGTGTTGTGATCCATTTAAGGGAAGAGCACTCAATTTCAATGTTGTTGCTAATATGTCACTATGAGGACCAGCATGCCCACACACACTTTACATGTTTAGCTATGAATATGATGTGTTATGGTGTCTATTGAAAGTTAACATTTATATGCACCCTTACATCTTATTATTCATGCAAAGTGTATGATTAGCAAAGTATGAATATGTGTTGTATATAAAGGTGTTTATGTGAAAGGCTTTCTCACATATGTACACACACATGAATGAATAAATAAGGTTTATGATAATCTAGTGAAAGTGAGTCTCTTGAAAGGTTTCCTCAATTGTACTCTAAACTAGACTATGTTATGAATATGGTATGATTATGTGAAAGGTCATTCTCACATAATGTAGGTTCTATGATTAAAGTTCAGTCTCATCTTAGAAACCTTTGAGCTATATGATATGAGGGATTAAGTCCTTAAAGCCTACTTTATGAACTAATGTTAAATAAAGGCTTAAAGATGTTAAAAAAGAGAGTTGGAGCTTAGCACCGAGTGAACATGAAAAATGAGTGTGGGGCCTTCACGTTTAGCAAGTCCGGCTTCCCACAAGAGAACCTTCACGTTTAGCAAGTCTGGGTTCCTAACATAGATGTTGTCTCATGAGATGGAAACCTCTACACTTAGTAAGTCAAGGTTTTCTAGTAGCAAAATCCTTGTTCCATAACTACGTGCCCTCGTAGGTATTAGCTAAGTGGATCCACTAAATAGCTATTATGTATGTAGGTCCTACTTTGTCAAGTACAACCCTCTCTTTTTGGTGTTGGAGTAGAACACCGGATTCCATGTAGCTCGCATGGTCTATGTCGGTTATGGAAATGTCTCCCGAAAATTAAAAAATGAACTAAGATAAGAACATGAACTCTATTCATGATTTCTTGAAGAGTTACTTAATGTAGGTAGGACTATGGATCCTACTTATGCATTGCACAAGTGTACTCTAAGGGAGGTTATGATTAGGCTTTTTATGTAATGAAGACTATGGTCTATGTATGTTAATATGAAAGCATGTTAAGGTTGACTTTACTTATGTCAAGACATGAAGTATGATTATACATGTGAATTACACTTATGACTTCCTAATGGGTTTGCTTAGTATCTGTGGGGGTATGGGACTCCATCTGTACATTGCACAAGTGAGCTTGTGAAGGGGTTGTGAGGGTGGTTTACCTATGATATGAACGAAATGGGTTATGACTAATGATGTAGTAAATGAATGAGTCCTTACATGATGTTATGAGGTATTTTCGTCTTATGTCTAATGTTAAATGAAGATGTTATGACTTGTTGAATATGATGTGCCTAGTCTATGGTAGCTTCCTAGGAACACTTGGTGGGAGTAGTATTATGGGATGTTACTTGCACATTGCACTGGTGTGACTTGGGGGTTGTCTTAGGTGATGGTGCCTATGTGAAGTCTATGTCTTATGGTGTGCTTATGACTCTATGAATATATGTGGTTGGATTGATGAAGGCAATATGTAAGTTCACCTTTTGTAACCTTAAGGCAATACATTGCACCAAGTATTTCCTAAGGGTTGCTTGAGGAAAGGAGTTAAGATAAAGAGGAAGGTAATGTATTGTGTGCATTGAATTTTCCTAAAATGTTATAAGTGGCTATATGTGCTATTATGAATGGTTTTTGTGTGTATGATAATGTATGTGCTTTATATTATGCCTATGTATTAAATGTTCTTGAAGTTTCTCTAAAAAGCCATGATGCAAAGTTTCCAATTAAATGTCCTTTGAAAAGCAAGTTTTGCATGGTTATCATACTTAGTGCATTCTTGTACTAACACCATTCTTCTTTATCTTTTACACCAATTGTAGGTGGTGGCGGCTAAAGGTTCTTTACTAGAAGTGATGAGCTTGGCTTACTATTCCAAAGTTTGGGTGTGTCCTTAAAGATTCAAGGACCTTTATGTTAAAGAGTTTCCTTAAGTTCTATGTACTAGATAGTAATTTCTTTTGTATTGTAAAGGTTGTGTCCCTCTTATGTTGTAGTCACGTTTTAAGATGGCTACCTTGAGAGGTAGTACTCCAATTTTGTATTAAAGGTTTAAATGAGGTGACTTTTAAGTCTTGTGTTATATTATGGAAAAGTTTTAAATTTTCCATTATTTCTCTATGATAAATGCTATGAGGAATGCTAAGGGCTTATATAAGACCTCCGAGAGGTCGAATACGCTAGTAACAACTACGGGGTGCTCTCGGGCCGTTACAAACTTGGTATCAGAGCATAAATTTATGAAAATGGTCTTAGGATTCAATATCTCATGAGCCACATCTAGTAGAATCATATTCATCGATGCGAGTCGTGACACATCTATGAGCGAGAGGCTATAGGATGATAGAAGTTTCACTTTCTTCATTAATCTTGTGTCATACCGTAGAGCTTAACTCCCTATGATCTCTCTTTCTTATTTTTCCCTTATACGGTGGTCTTCTAGATGTGATTACTTGAAAGGGGTGATGTTGCAAGGATCGAGGGAAGAAAAGGTGAGTTTTAATGCTTATTATGATGTGGTGAGTATATGAGTATATATATGAAGGCAGATTTGGAAATTGTATTGCGATGCCAATCATGGCTATGTGTGACCTATGAGGTTGTGAGCACTACATTGAAAATGTTGTATGGTGGTATAGTTCTCTTATGATAAGAGCCGTTATGGTAAGAATGAAATCCTTCTTTTAGCATGATGAGTTGCTTTATGGTGATGGGTAAATGATAGTAGAAAGTCATGGTGAAGATTTGAGGAGTTTTGAAGGAATGTGGTAACTAGTGTGACTTGAAAGTTGCCTTTTTCTTATGAGTGATGCTTCATGGTTATCCTTCTGTGAATAAGAGTTATTGTGTAGGCTTGCCCTAAGAGTGGAAAAAGGGGCTTTGTTCCATGAGTTAGGATAGTGTTTTTCTCTAAGGTTAACTTGGAGAGTTGCGTGTACCCCTTAGTTCATATGAAGGACAAGAGAATAGATGCTGACCAACACTAAACAGGATAGTTGTCTTGTAAGGGTGATCTTAAGTATGGTCATTCAAAAAGGATGTTTAAATAATACCTAAGCATGGTTGAGCGGAAAGTTACACCAATTGTGATGATAAGGGTATGATATGATAAAGAGTTGTTTAAGCTCACCCTAAGTGGGGGATAATGTGCTTAGATGGTAAGGTTTTGAGTGCGCTTAATATTTTTACATTGATCTTCCATGAGTTTTCCATGTTGAGAACCATTTTGAGTGAAAGATATGAAGCAGAGTGGTATAGATACTCATTTTGTTTGGATTCTTGAAGTCCTCAGCTAAAAGAGTATAGTGAAGATTTAGTGGAGAATGTTTCCTACCTTAGAGATGAAGGAGGTAATGATTAAAGGAGCTTGCATAACTTGATCCCAAGAGGGGTACATTGTGCTTAATTGGTAAGCGATAGTTCTCTTGGTTACTTTAATGTGCTCTTAGATGGGTTTACCCTAAGTGAGGGATGATGAGTGAGTAGTAAGGTTATTGATATCCTTATCTTTTCCTTCAATTCTTATTCAAGCTTGAGACCAAAGAGTTCCTAATAGCTTGTTCATGTTTTGGAGTCTTGCATATGATTATGAGTTGTATGATCTCCATATGTTATGCATGTCCTAGAAGACACTATGTTATGCATGTTTTGAAGGATTCTTACTACATAAAAATAGAATTTTAGTAATAAAATTCATGTTTCTCATGTCAATATGCATCTTTATATGGTGAATGCACTATTAACTTCATGAGGAAGAGAGAATGAGCATGCTTATGTTAGAAGTTGAGAATTTCTCCTTAAATGAATTGACCTTTCTGTAATGCTTGCTTACGAGTTTTATGATGCCATGTGTGTATGTTGTGACTAGGAGAAGGTAGTCCCTCCTTGAACATAACTAAACATGGTAATGCCATGTATGTTCTTGATAGTATGATGATTAAATGATAAGACTAGTAGATGATCTATAATCTTCATGTTAGGGTGCAACTAGTACTATGTGTGCACTTGAAAGCCATTGCATAATGGACCCTATGATGATATAAAAGGGGTAAATATCATTTCATGCTTAGAAGAAGATCGTTCCTCCTATGAATATGAGAAAGGTCTATGTGGTTGATGCATTATGAGTTGGTGGATAAAGTTTCAACTTGCTGGTAATGCATGAGTTGATTTGGAGTGCATGCTTAAATGATTTCTTATGATAAAGTTGCATAACGTGCTTTAATGAGATAGTTGCATGTTGTGTTTCTTTGGTGTTTGAAATGAGAATGATGATTATGACATGATTTCCATGTATGCGCATATTTTTGTAACAATTCATGCTTAAGTTGTATTTTGAGTTTTCACGAACTTTATTTCTCATGGTTGAAATTGCACCCTTAGATGTTGTGTGAAGTTGACTTCATGAGAGTTGTAATGAGCATGGTTGGGGTTGTCTTTTTGATCGCTTATATATATATATATATATATATATGTTGATGCGTATTTACTATGGAGAAGGTAGTTCCTCCTATACTTATGAGAAGTAAGGAGTTTTAAACATAGTGATGATTTGGAAAAGGAAGCTCCTCCAAAGAAATGGGAAACAATAAAGTTGATGCATAAGGAGTTGGTAGATGTGTTGCTACTTTCTTGAATTGCCCAAAGTTGTTTTGAGCCTTTTATGTGGAGTTGATGTTCCTTCTTGATGTGTGCTCTTATGTTGATGTTGTATGTTGTGTATTGTGAGCAGCTAGTTGGGTCATTAAGTCCTCAGAAGTGTTTTAAGTGTCATTCGAGGACGAATGTTCCTTAGTGGGGGATATTGTAGTGACCCTCAAAATAAAGTAGGATAAAGTAGAGCCCCACATGGGTTTTATGCATTTGTAACTTGTTAAAATAATGAAGAATAGCCTTTTTAGTCAGTTTTAAAGAGTTTGGAAGTCAAACGTCAAGAGACGACCAAGACGTTCGGAAACTAGTCTTTTATTTGTTGGTGTGTTCTAGTATGTTGTTCTTGTTTTTATGTGTTGTTTGGACTCTACAATCAGTGGAGGTGACCCTAGTGTCTTAATAAATATTTTTAGGGTCAAAACGTTTGGATACGACTCCCTGGGGCCAACCTAAGGGTCCCTGAGGAGGACCCCAACCTTGGACAAGCAAGTTGCCAAGGCAGCTTGAAGTTGTGCTTAGAGGGAGCATGTTCGCGTCCCGGACTAGCTCCACTAAGGGCAAAAAGTTTGGTCCGCATCGCGAACATGTCGCGGACTCTACTGTCTCGAATTTAATTTCCAAAAAACCTATGGAACACCTCCGCGTCGCAAACTTGTTTCCCGACGAAATCTACAAAAATAAAACACAAGTTTGACTTGTTAAAAAAGGTCCAACTAATTGAGGGGTAGTTTGGGTACTTTGGGGAATTATTATAAATGGTTATTCTACCTATGTTAGGGTATTTTAAGTTGGTTAAGACCCCAAAACCTAAAATTAGACCCCATTCTTCAAATTGACCCTTCCCTCTCAAAATAGATTATTTCAAAAACTCCAGTGAAGACCCTTGATAAAGCTAAAGCTAGAAGATGGGTTTTCAATTGATTTCTTCTTTAATTTCATGGGTATTCAATAATTAAGGTATGGTGAATATTGATTCTTGAATAACATCTCATTCAAGGAGTTCTATCAAAGATTTTCAAAAGTGATTCAAACACCAAAATTCCCAATTTTCAATTTAAACATGGGTTCCTTGTCAAATGATTTTGTAAATCATTATATTGATGAATTAATGTGGAATTAATGTATTTCAGACAATTTTCAAAGGAATTCTTGAAGAATCCATGATCTCCAAATTCTCAAAATTGGCCTATGATGTAGGTCTTTGTGAATATGATCTCTATTGGTGAAATTATTTTTAGATTAGATTGTATTCATATTTATTATTTTTATCTATACTTATTCATGTTGAATTGTTGAGATATTGATGAGTTGAGGATTATGGTCTTATAGGCAAAGTTGTGGGTTGATCCCTTTGTTAATGGAATTGTACTTAGACTATGGTTATGATACTGAATTACATTGTTGATTCCTATTACTATCTATGTCAATTGATTATGAATTGTTGATGATTGATCCATGGTGATCATGGCTTGGAGAATTGGTAAGTTGACCTAACTTATAGCCTATAGTATGAGAACTGATGTTGTGTGGTTTGATCCACTTATGGTGGAGGTGTTCACTTCTTGTCTATGTATGCATGTTGAGAGCATGGCCTTGAAGGCAATAAATGTGAAGTGAATTGATGATTATGATGCATATGTTTATGAAGTTATGCTATGAAGGTTATGTATGAAATCCTCAATGATAGCACGATGTTTAAAGTGTGTTGATGATGAGGAGTATAATGTGAATGATAATGTTAGGGATAAGGTGTGGTCTACATGATTGATTATGTTAGGTATTATTGTGGAATGACCCCTACCTATATGACCCCTATATGAATGTTTCATCATATAGATGTTAGGAGTACCTATTCAATGTTAAATGTGTCCTTGTCTCCTATGATAGAGTGTGGGTGTGTGCTCTAGAATCCGTAAGGGCTTTATTTGTGAATTGCTCATGAATTGGGGACATTGTGTAGGTGTTGTGATCCCTCTTAGGGAAGAACACTCAATATCAATGTTGTTGCTAATATGTCACTATGAGGACAACTATGCACACACACACTCTACATGTATAGCTATGAATATGATATGTGATGGTGTTTATTGAAACGTTAAATCTTATGTGCACCCTTACATCTTATGATGCATGCAAAGTGTATGATTAGCAAGGTTTGAATATGTGTTGTATAAAGGTGTTTAGGTGAAAGGATTTCTCACATATGTACGCACACACACATGAATGAATAAATAAGGTTTATGATAATCTAGTCAAAGTGTGTCTCTTGAAAGGTTTTCTCAATTGTACTCTAAGCTAGACTATGTTATGAATGTGGTATGATTATGTGTAAGGTCATTCTCACATAATGTAGGTTCTATTATGAAAGGTCATTCTCATCTTAGAAACCTTTGAGCTATATGATATGAGGGATTAAGTCCCTACAGCCTACTTTATGAACTAATGCTAAATAAAGGCTTAATGATGTTTAAAAAGGGAGTTGGAGATTAGCACCGAGTGAACATGAAAAATGAGAGTGGGGGCTTCATGTTTAGCAAGTCCGGCTTCCCAACATAGATGTTGTCTCATTAGATGGAAACCTCCACGTTTAGCAAGTCAAGGTTTTCTAGTAGCAAACTCCTTGTTCCATAACTACGTACCCCCGTAGGTATTAGCTTAGTGGATCCACTAGATAGCTATTATGTATGTAGGTCCTACTTTGGCAAGTAGTACCCTCTCTTTTCGGTGTGGGAGTAGAATATCGGATTCCATGTAGCTCACATGGTCTATGTCGGTTATGGCAATGTCTCCCAAAAATTAAGAAATGAACTAAGATAAGAATATGAACTCTAGTAATGATTTCTTGTAGAGTTACTTAGTGTAGGTAGGACTATGGAACCTACTTATGCATTGCACAAGTGTACTCTAAAGGAGGTTATGATTAGGCTCTTTATGTAATGAAGTCTATGGTCTATGTATGTTAATATGAAAGAATGTTAAGGTTGACTTTACTTGTGTCAAGACATGAATTATGATTATGCATGTGAATTACACTTATGACTTCTTAATGGATTTGCTTAGTATATGTGGGGGTATGGGAATCCATGTGTACATTGCACAAGTGAGCTTGTAAAGGGGTTGTGAGGGTGGTTTACCTATGATATGAACTAAATGGGTTATGACTAATGATGTAGAAAATGAATGAGTCTTATTATTATTGGTATTCCTCCAATGATTATTTACTTTTCCGTAGTTTCTTTGGTATATGTTAATGCTTTTGGTAGTTCGGGGCATGATTGTTCAGTAGTTATTATTTCATCTTCCGTCACTAATTCTCTTGTAATATAGTTTTTTTCTAGTCCTGTATTTATTAATATTAAATATTTTCGTTGTTCCATTATTCCCGTTATGTAGTAATGATGTGGTTTTCTTTCTTCTTCCATTGGTTTTTGTGGAGGTTTTATCTATTCTTCTTAAGCTACTCATTTTTTATGATATTTGTGGTATTTCACTAGCATCTGATTCTACTATATAAGTAAATTTTTTGTTTTCATCCGGAAAATAGAGTTTAGGTAGGTTCTTACATAATAATTTTATTTTTTGTACTTGTGTTGTGGGAGTAGTATTATGGGATGCTACTTGCACATTGCACTAGTGTGACTTGGGGGTTGTCTTAGGTTATGGTTCCTATGTGAAGACTATGTCTTATGGAGTGCTTATGACTCTATGAATATATGTGGTTGGATTGATGAAGGCTATAAGTAAGTTCACCTTTGGTAACCTTAAGGCAATACATTGAACCAAGTATTCCCTAAGGGTTGCTTGAGGAAAGGAGTTAAGATAAAGAGGAAGGTAACGTAATGTGTGCCTAAAATGTTATAAGTGTCTCTATGTGCTATTATGAATGGTTTCCGTGTGTATGATGATGTATGTGGTTTATATTTTGCCTATGTACTAAATGTTCTTGAAGTTTCTCTAAAAAGGCATGATGCATAGTTTCCAATTAAATGTCCTTTTAAAAGCATGTTTTGCATTGTTAACATACTTAGTGCATTCTTGTGCAAACACCATTCTTCTTCATCTTTTACACCAAGTGTAGGTGGTGGTGGCTAAAGGTTCTTTCCTAGAAGTGATGAGCTTGGCTTACTATTCCAAAGTTCGGGTGTGTCCTTAAAGATTCAAGGACCTTTATGTTAAAGAGTTTCCTTCAGTTCTATGTACTGGATAGTATTTTCTTTTGTATTGTAAGGGTTGTTTCCCTCTTGTGTTGTAGTCACGTTTTAAGATGGCTACCTCGAGATGTAGTACTCCGATTTTGTATTAAAGGTTTAAATGAGGTGACTTTTAAGTCTTGTGTTATATTATTGGAAATGTTTTAAATTTTCTACTATTTCTCAATGACAAATGCTATGACAAATGTTAAGGGCTTGTATAAGACCTTCGAGAGGTCGAATACGCTGGTAATGACTAGGGGGTGCTCTCGGGTCATTACAAACTTGGTATCAGAGCATAAGGTTATGAAAATGATCTTAGGATTCAACGTCTCATGAGCCACGTCTAGTAGAGTTTTGTCCATCGGTGTGAGTCGCGACACATCTATGAGCGAGAGGCTATAGGATGATAGAAGTTTCACTTTCTTCATTAATCTTGTGTCATACCGTAGAGCTTAACTCCCTATGATCTCTCTTTCTTATTTTTCCCTTATACGGTGGTCTTCTAGATGTGATTACTTGAAAGGGGTGATGTTGCAAGGATCGAGGGAAGAAAAGGTGAGTTTTAATGCTTATTATGATGTGGTGAGTATATGAGTATATATATGAAGGCAAATTTGGAAATTGTATTGCGATGCCAATCATGGCTATGTGTGACCTATGAGGTTGTGAGCACTACATTGAAAATGTTGCATGGTGGTATAGTTCTCTTATGATAAGAGCCGTTATGGTAAGAATGAAATCCTTCTTTTAGCATGATGAGTTGCTTTATGGTGATGGGTAAATGATAGTAGAAAGTCATGGTGAAGATTTGAGGAGTTTTGAAGGAATGTGGTAACTAGTGTGACTTGAAAGTTACCTTTTTCTTATGAGTGATGCTTCATGGTTATCCTTCTGTGAATAAGAGTTATTGTGTAGGCTTGCCCTAAGAGTGGAAAAAGGGGCTTTGTTCCATGAGTTAGGATAGTGTTTTTCTCTAAGGTTAACTTGGAGAGTTGCGTGTACCCCTTAGTTCATATGAAGGATAAGAGAATAGATGCTGACCAACACTAAATAGGATAGTTGTCTTGTAAGGGTGATCTTAAGTATGGTCATTCAAAGAGGATGTTTAAATAATACCTAGGCATGGTTGAGCGGAAAGTTACACCAATTGTGATGATAAGGGTATGATATGATAAAGAGTTGTTTAAGCTCACCCTAAGTGGGGGATAATGTGCTTAGATGGTAAGGTTTTGAGTGCGCTTAATATTTCTACATTGATTTTCCATGAGTTTTCCATGTTGAGAACCATTTTGAGTGAAAGATATGAAGCAGAGTGGTATAGATACTCATTTTGTTTGGATTCTTGAATTTCTCACCTAAGGGAGTATAGTGAAGATTTAGTGGAGAATGGCTCCTACCTTAGATATGAAGGAGGTAATGATTAAAGGAGGTTTTATAACTTGATCCCAAGAGGGGGACATTGTGTTTAATTGGTAAGCGATAGTTCTCTTGGTTACTTTAATGTGCTCTTAGATGGGTTTACCCTAAGTGGGGGATGATGAGTGAGTAGTAAGGTTGTTGATATCCTTATCTTTTCCCTCTATTGTTTTTCAGGCTTGAAACCAAAGAGTTCCTGGTAGCTTGCTCATGTTTTGGAGTCTTGTATATGATTATGAGTTGTATGATCTCTATATGTTATGTCCTAGAATACACTATGTTATGCATGGTTTGAAGGAATCTTACTACATAAAAATAGAATTTTAGTAATAAAATTCATGTTTCTCATGTCAATATGCATCTTTATATGGTGAATGCACTCTTGACTTCAAAAGGAAGAGAGTATGAGCATGCTTAGGTTAGAAGTTGAGAATTTCTCCTTAAATCAATTGACCTTTGTGTAATGCTTGCTTATGAGTTTTATGATGCCACGTTTGTATGTTGTGACTATGACAAGGTAGTCCCTCCTTGAGCATAACTAAACATGGTAATGCCATGGATGTTCTTGATAGTATGATTATTAAATGATAAGTCTAGTAGATGATCGATAATCCACATGTTAGGGTGCAACTACTATGAATTTCTTAATTGCCTCATGAGTGGAAATGTTGATCATGTCTATGTGTGCACTTGAAAGCCATTGCATAATGGACCCTATGATGATATAAAAGAGGCAAATATCATGTCATGCTTAGGATAAGGTAGTTCCTCCTATGAACATAAGAAAGGCCTATCTGGTTGATGCATTATGAGTCGGTGGATAATGTTTCAACTTGCTGGTAGTGCGTGAGGTTATTTAGAGTGTATGCTTAAATGATTTCTTATGATAAAGTTGCATATCGTGCTTTAATGAGATAGTTGCATGTTGTGTTTCTTTGGTGTTTGAAATGAGAATGATGATTATGACATGATTTCCTTGTATGTGTATATTTTTGTGAAAATTCATGCTTAAGTTGTATTTTGAGTTTTCATGAACTTTATTTCTCATGGTTGAAATTGCACCCATAGATGTTGTGTGATGTTGACTTCGTGAGAGTTGTAATGAGCATGCTTGGTGTTGTCTTGTTAAAGAAATGTCTTGTTGATTGCTTAATATATATGTTGATGCGTATTGATTATGGAGAAGGTAGTTCCTCCTATACTTATGAGAAGTAACGAGTTTTAAGCATAGTGATGATTTGGAGAAGGAAGTTCCTCCAATGAAATGGGAAATAATAAAGTTGATGCATAAGGATTTGGTAGATGTGTTGCTACTTTCTTGAATTGCACAAACTTGTTTGAGCCTGCTATGTGGAGTTGATGTTCCTCCTTGATGTGTTCTCTTATGTTGATGTTGTATATTGTGTATTGTGAGCTGCTAGATGGGTAATTATGTCCTCAGAAGTGTTTTAAGTGTCATTCGAGGATAAATGTTCCTAAGTGGGGGATATTGTAACGACCCTCAAAATAAAGTAGGATAAAGTAGAGCCTCACAAGGGTTTTATGCATTTACAACTTGTTAAAATAATGAAAAATAGCCTTTTTAGTCAGTTTTAAAGAGTTTGGAAGTCAAACGTCAAGGGACGACCAAGAGGTTCGAAAACTACTCTTTTACGTGTTGGTGTGTTCTACAATGTTGTTCTTGTTTTTATGTGTTGTTTGGATTCTATAATAAGTGGAGGTGACCCTAGTGTCTTAAAAAATGTTTTTAGGGTCAAAACGTTCGGATACGACTCCCCGGGGGCCACCCTAAGGGTCCCCAAGGAGGACCCCAACCTTGGCCAAGCAAGCTGCCAAAGCAGCTTCAAGTTGTGCTTCGAGGGAGCATGTCCGCGTCGCAGACTAGCTCCACCAAGGGCCAAAAGTTTGGTTCGCATCGCGGACTCTACTATCTCGAATTTAATTTACAGAAAACTTGTGGGAACACCTCCACGTCGCGAATTTGTTTCCCCACAAAATCTGATAAAATAAAACTCAAGTGTGACATGTTAAAAAAGGTCCAACTAAGTGAGGGGTAGTTTGGGTACATTGGGGAATTATTATAAACGGTTATTCTACCTATTTTAGGGTATTTTAAGTTGGCTAAAACCATAAAACCTAAAATTAGACCCCATTCTTCAAATTGACCCTTCCCTCTCAAAATAGATTCTCTCAAAAACTCCATTGAAGTCCTTGATGAAGCTCAAGCTAGAAGATGGGTTTTCAACTGATTTCTTCTTCGATTTCATGGGTCTTCAATAATTAAGGTATGGTGACTCTTGATTCTTGAATAACCTCTCATTGAAGGAGTTTTATCAAAGATTTTCAAAAGTGATTCAAAGACCAAAATTCCCAATTTTTAATCTAAACATGGGTTCCTTGTCAAACGATGTTGTAAATCATTCTATTAATGAATTAATGTGGAATTAATGTTTTTAAAGAAATTTTCAAAGGAATTCTTGAAGAACCCATAATCTCCAAATTCTCAAAATTGGCCTATGATGTGGGTCTTTGTGAATATGATCTCTCTTGGTGAAATTATGTTTAGATTAGATTGTATTGATGTTTCTTATGATTATCTATACTTATTCATGTTGAATTGTTGGTATATTGATGAGTTGAGGATTATGGCCTTGTGGGCAAAGTTCTGGGTTGATCTCTTTCTTTATGGAATTGGACTTAGACTATGGTTATTATATTGAATTACATTGTTGATTCATATTATTATATATGTCATTTGATTATGAATTGTTGAGGATTGATCCATGGTGATCATGGCTTGGAGAATTGGCAAGTTCACCTAACTTCTACTCTATAGTATGAGAACTGATGTTGTGTGGTTTGATCAACTTATGGTGGAGGTGTTCACTTCTTGTCTATCTATGCATGTTGAGAGAATGGCCTTGAAGGCAATAGATGTGAATTGAATTGATGATTATGATGCATATGTTTATGAAGTTATGCTATGAAGGTTATGTATGAAATCCTCAAAGCTAGCACGATGCTTAAAGTGTGTTGATGATGAGGAGTATAATGTGAATGATAATGTTAGGGATAACGTGTGGTCTACATGATTGATTATGTTAGGTACTATTGTGGAATGACCCTTACCTATATGACCCATATATGAATGTCTGATCATATACATGTTAGGAGTACCTATTCAATGTTGAAGGTGTCCTTGTCTCCTATGATGGAGTGTGGGTGTGTGGTCTAAAGTCCCTAAGGGCTTTATATGTGAATTGCTCATGAATTGGGGACATTGTGAAGGTGTTGTAATCCCTTTAAGGGAAGAAAACTCAATATCAATGTTGTTGCTAATATGTCACTATGAGGACCAGTATGCACACACACACACTCTACATGTATAGCTATGAATATGATGTGTTATGGTGTCTATTGAAAGGTTAACTCTTATATGCACCTTTACATCTTATGATGCATGCAAAGTGTATGATTAGCAAGGTATTAATATGTGTTGTATAAAGGTGTTTATGTGAAAGACTTTCTCACATATGTACGAACACACACATGAATGAATGAATAAGGTTTATGATAATCTAGTGAAAGTGTGTCTCTTGAAAGGTGTCCTCAATTGTACTCTAAACTAGACTATGTTATGAATATGGTATGATTATGTGAAAGGTCATTCTTACATATTGTAGGTTCTATTATGAAAGGTCATTCTCATCTTAGAAACCTTTGAGCTATATGATATGAGGGATTAAGTCCCTAAAGCCCACTTTATGAACTAATGTTAAATAAAGGCTTAAAGATGTTTAAAAAGGGAGTTGGCACTTAGCACCGAGTGAACATGAAAAATGAGAGTGGGGGCTTCACGTTTAGCAAGGCCGGCTTCCCAACATATATGTTGTCTCATGAGATGGAAACCTCCACGCTTAGTAAGTCAAGGTTTTCTAGTAGCAATCCCCTTGTTCCATAACTACGTGCCACCGTAGGTATTATGTTAGTGGATCCACTAGATAGCTATTATGTATGTAGATCCTACTTTGGCAAGTAGTACCCTCTCTTTTCGGTGTGGGAGTAGAACACCGGATTCCATTAGCCCACATGGTCTATGTCGGTTATGGCAATGTCTCCCAAAAGTTAAGAAATGAACTAAGATAAGAATATGAACTCTAGTCATGATTTCTTGAAGAATTACGTAGTGTAGGTAGGACTATGGACCCTACTTATGCATTGCACAAGTTTACTCTAAGGGAGGTTATGATTAGGGTCTTTATGTAATGAAAACTATAGTGCATGTATGTTCATATGAAAGCTTGTTAAGGTTGACTTTACTTATGTCAAGACATGAAGTATGATTATGCATGTGAATTACGGTCAAAAGTGATGGACTGCATGTGAATTATGGCCAAAACCAACGGACTGCGTCAATTTTTGGGTCAAAATTGGTGGAAAAGTGACGCAGTCACTTTCGACACTTTTTAGATCGATACTTTCAAAAACGACGGAGTGCGTCGCTAAAAAGGGACCGACTGTGTCATTTTTTGACTCTTTTTTTTAGAATTTTTTTAACAAAACTGACAGACTTCGTCGCTATATTTTCATTTTCATTTTTTTTAATTTCCAAAATGTGACGCAGTCCATCGCTTTTATGGAAATTTTATTTTTGAAAAATTTAGAAAAGTGATAGACAAAACCACTCTGTCCGTCATTTCTTCTGCAATATTTTTTAAAGCAGAAACTGGCAGTTTCTGCTTCCCACCTACAAATTCAATTCAATTCAATTCTACACTATTCAACCCAATCAAACTTACACAATTATAAACAATCTACACAAAACATGAAACAACAAACTTAAAATAACATTCAAAAGTATCTAAATCAAAATTTAAAGACTTACAAAATCTTTCAAAATTCGTTTCAAAATTTCAAAAACTCATAAATGTCCAGAGATCTAAACTAGGGAGTGGGTTATACATAATCATCCTCATCATCACTATCGTTGTCGGTGTCCTCGGGAGCCGAACTAGTAGGTCGATGAGTGAGGTTCATCACTTGTTCTTTGATTTGTTGAACGGTCTCGCTCATGCTTCATTTTTCATCTTCTCTTCTCCGCTCCGATGCTACCAGTAACGATGTAAGTTGTGCTATTTGAGCCGACATAGCAGCAATCTGAACACCGTCAAGTGCCTCGCCTTGACTTGATGATCCAATACCTTCTAGGCCTGACTGAAGTCGTCTTACGTCATTTTGATATCCTAGACCATAGCATCTACCCTTGTGTGTCCCTCCTACCAATTTTTGTTTCCAAATTTAGGTGGATAGTTCAGTTGTCAATTGGAACGAATTATCTAGATCCTTAATGACATACTACTGAAACTCATTCTATATATTAAATATAAAAATTGACATTAATATATATACATATCATAAATATATTCACTATTAATATATATTGTTAATATTAAATAATGTAACTTACAAAATTTTGTTCAACCCTTTCCTCCTCCCACACATCCGGATCCAACTCATTTTCTTTTTTCCTAACATGAGTCTTCTTGAAAACCTCCAGTTCAATGGGAGTGCATCCCAATTCTTTTTCCTATAAATAAAAACTAAAATTCATAACGATATAGATGAATCAACTAATTATTTATTTAAAAGTTTGAATTAGAACTTACCATCTCTCTTGCAATTGTTCCAACTCTCTTTGCACCTCCAGTGTGCAACGAGCCAGCCTTAAGACTACCTCTAGCCTTTTTGGCTTGTTCTGATATTTCCTTAAACTTGTTTGTATTCCAATACAGACCAAATTCATCAAGAACATGAGGCAACATCCAATCCAGACGTTCAGAACTATCCTGAACTTTCTTCAGCCATCTAGACAGTTTGGAGGATGCCTTCCTCTCAAATGTGGTCGTAATGACCAAATTGTGCCTCGGCTCCCAAGTAGACATAGTCTAAAAAAATTGAATAACGTTAATTAGATCGATAGTAAAAAAAAGTAAAGTATACTAAACTTAACTAAAAAATATATACCTTAAAGTTATTAAACATCGCCTAGCGTATCCTGTTTGGAATCTCGCTCCAAGAATGGTAAGCATGTGTATATAGTCTTCTAACACAATGTTTTAAAGATCAGGCAGCTTCCTTTGCAGGATGCCACCTGCAGAATACTTAATAAATATGTTAGTTCATGAATAATATATTAAAGTATAAGAAATAAATAAAATAAACTAGCAAACTTACGATGATCCATCTGGCTCAATCATGACTCTACCAAGTCTGTCCTTCTGGCCAGGAGCTAGAGGAGGCATCGTATCATCTGGTGTAGCACTAGGTGTAGTTGTAGATGAGGTAATACATCAGGATGCACAAAAGGCTGAGTCAATGGAGGCTATCGGCCATAGCATTTGACTTCTCGCTACTAGAATCTCCAATCTTCATGGCAGATAATAAGGAGATGTACCTGTGGGAGATGGAGTACCCGCTGATAAGGTTCGTTCTCGACGAATAGTCTTTAAACATAGGTCCTTGTAGAGTCGTAAAGGCAATGCAGGTGAAGTAGAGAAAACACTGACTGGTCGACGATAATTAGGATAATATTACCAAGGATCTGCCATACCAAACAAAACAACAAATAAATGTGTATCATGGCTAATGCTCTCTGGCACAGAAGAAATAGATCCTGCAATATCCTCAGGATCTATGGGTCTCCTAGACTTTTTCTGCTTAGCCTGTTTAGTCTGGCTAACTCCAAGATGCTCGCGATGTCTATTATTGTCATCGCCTGATGACATCTATATGCAAATTTACATGTATAATATATATAACAATCATAAATTAAAATAAATTAGCAAAATACACTAACTTACATATATATACTAGCTATCTTTCATTCTACACTATTTCTCCTCGCTTGTTTCAATTCCATCATTCCCCCATTCTTCCTCCTCAATTGTTTCATTTTCATTATTGTCCCATTATTCATCATCAAATGATTCATTTTCTCATTCTCAAATATTTCTTCCTCAACATTCAGTATCTCATCATCAGATACTTCTTCTAATATGTGTTGAGGATGTTGTAGTGTGGTTTCCAATTCTACATCAACTTCTTGTTGAACAATTGCAACATCATTTTGATACGGCACATCTAAGACATTGTCAATTTCAATTCTTCCCACAGGTTTACTTTTTATAACAACCCACCAATCAACTTTGTCTCTACGCAATGGATATGGAGCTTAATATTCCAATCTGAATTAATATTCATTAATCTAACTGCAACTGACAAGGCAGAATGCAGACTCCCTTTATACAGTGGACGACTAGACTCTTCTAATTGATCATAGAAGCGTCTTGCTTTTTCATTAGGAGCTTCATCAAAATATTGTACCGGTTCTATCCTACATTGAACCTGTAACACCCCGTATCCAAAAATAGATAAGATTTCAGATTTATGGTGTTGCAGGTGGCACTCACGGCACCATCCACGGACCATAGATGGACTCACGGTCTGTCCTGCAAGTCCGTGGTTCATGACAGAAAACCTCCCCAGAACTCAGTCAGAAAATTTGGCTAAGTGTTGACCCACGGTCGGACTTACGGTCCGTAGGTCAGGTCCGTGGATCAATTCCCCAAAAGCCTAGATTTAGTCCCGATTGACGGTTAACTAGCATGGACCGTCAATCAATCCACGTTCCGTAGGTCTGACTATAATGAGGATCAGCAGCCAGTTAGCTAAAAATTGTTGATGGATCAACTTCAGATGGTTATAACTTTTAGAAAAAAATTAATTGTGTGTCCCATGACCTATGATATGATAGATAATTGAATTATCTTTCCAACGCCACCGAGTTTGCTAAAATCCAACCTCCGAGTAAAAAGTTATTCTCATTTTAGTGAAGCCCCATCGGGCAGACTCGATCGACGGACCCAATCTACCGACCGTCGATTGAATGACGGCCCGTCAGTCCAATCCGTCAATCAATCCGATAGCAGTTGAGTCAGGGGTCTTTTGGCCTTTTCCTATTTCGTTTAACCCCTAATATACGTCGTTTAGACCCTAAATCATGAGATTTTAGTCAGTTTAAGCCTAGAAACATAACTAGAACTTACCTTAGTCAAAATCATTAATCTAAACTTAGAAAATTAGAAGCAAGAAAGGAGAAAAAGGTCAAGAACCCTAGTTCAAGAACGCAGCAAGGTTCCATCAGTTCCAGCCCCAAAATTGAAAGATTTCTCCGTAGAATTACTCATTAGGTATGTGGGATTTCACTAGGTGGGCTCCTTTCGCTCATTAGGTCCCTAGAATTCAGTCAGATTCTTGATTCCATGATTATGAATAGACCTAGGGTTTCTAAAATTCCAACAGATCATCATGAATTAGTTAATTAAATGTTCTAAATCAGATTATCATGTTATTGCTCAGTTTCTTACATAAATTTCAGAACCCTAGTTATGTATTTCATTAGTTCTTGAATTACACATACTAGGTCAGATATTTCAGTTATTCAGATATACATGCTCCAGTTTTATGCCATATTATCAATATATTTCAGCATAAACCTTATTTTGAGTTATAAATCATGAAAAGCTTCTATTTAAGACAACACTTCAGTTTTAAACTGAGTTTTTGAGAAAGTTAAGATGAGTTTTGAGAAAGAGCTTCTAAAACATGATTAGTATGACAATTTAGTAGGTCATCAATGTATGAATAGTATGGTATCTAGATATACCATCAATGTTTATGCAGTATGACTTCCCAAGTCATCAATGTTCATAATATAATCTGATGTTGAATTGTTTTCTAAAAAGGAGTATTCACGTATGAGTATCTACATGTCAGTATTTTGAGCTATTCAGATATTTTAGTATTCAAGTTTACATGCCTCAGATTATGAATGCATCATTATTAGATTAATTGTTGTATCCTCAGTTTGCATGTTCAGTTTCGAGTTATCCAATATTTACAAATATTCAGTCATAACCAGTTAACCACTTAATTCATTGGGAGTAGCATAATATCGAGTTGGACTAGGGTTCAGCGTACCCATATAGTCCCAGAACTACGAGCCACGTAGGTTTAAGTCCCCTCTGTGGGCAACATCAGTTTAGTGATCATGCCAGCATGCCTCTATACCTCTGGCAGGGTATATTGGGTCCTCTCGATGGGATGTATATATCAGACTCCACATTTAGCTCATGTGGTTTTATGTCAGTTATTAGTAACTCCCACAGCTCAGTCAGATTCTATTGCATTGACCGTTTATCAATATATTCAGTATTCAGTCTCAGCATGTTATAAATTGGTCATTGCATTCAGTTAGCTTAGCATTCAGTATCTATATCATGTTCAAATTATTTCATTGCTTTATTGCTTTGTTCAGTTATATGTTATTTCAGTTTTACTCTATCCTGCATGCTCAGTACCTTTCAAGTACTGACTCATATGTGCGTTACATCTTCTTATGATGTAGGTTCAGGTTCTCAATATCTAGATCACGCTTAGATCAATTCCCGATCTTCAGTTCAGCAACATAAGTGGTGAGTCTTCATTCTTCGAGGACTAGTGACATGTTTATCTATATTGCTTTTAGTCTTTAGTTTCAGTTTTGCTAGATCTAGTTAGGGCATGTCCCAACATTTCTAGTTAGTTTAGAGGCTTATTTCAGAAATAGTTAGATTCAGATTAATATTGAGTTAATAACTTCTTTGTATTAAACTCATCAGTTGGCATATATCTCAGTTATAGTATATGGGTATTCCCTATCTCTTCAGTTTATTTATAATTTAGCTTCCACATTAGTTTAATATCTTTAGTATGCTCATGATCATGCCAGCAGGGTTAGCTTGGGATCACTTATGGTCCTAGGTCCCATGTCCGCGTCTCGGGGGTAGCTCGGGGCGTGACAAACTTGGTATCAGAGCATTAGGTTTAAGGGTCCTAGGATGTCTGAAAAGCCGCACTAAGTAGAATCATTTTCATCGGTGTGAAGTGCACCACATCTAATGAGAGGGACGCTATGAAGTGTTTAAAGAAACCTTCACTTTCTTGATATTCTTATCGTGCGTAAGGTATGATCTAATTCTATTCTAACTCGACGTTCTACGTTTCAGCGATCATGCCTCCCCGTAGAGCTAACACCAGGAATGCTAATGCAGTTCCTCTAGTCCCATATCAACAAGTTTTGAATGCAGAGTTTCAGAATGCAATCTAACTTTTGGGTCAGAGTATGACCAACAAGAACAATCAACAAGTTCCAGTTGCTACTAATAGAAATGGTGGATCAGTGGCAACTAGAGTTTGATATTTTTATAAGGATGAATCCGCCTGAGTTTTAGGGTCACAAGTTGGTGAAGACCCACAAAACTTTATTGATGAGGTTAAGAAAATCTTTGGAGTGATGCATGTGACTGATAATTGTAGGGTTAAGTTGGCATCCTAGAAGCTTAACGATGTGGCTCACATATGGTACACTCAGCGGAAAGATTCAGGGGCTACTTTATCTTTTATGACTCCTTATATAGCAGTCCAATTCATTGTTAGTCCAAAAACTCTTTCAAAACCCTTCTCAGTCTTTACTCCAGTTGGTGACTCAGTTATAACTAGATAGGTATATAGAAATTGCCCTGTCACAGTCTCTCAGAAAGTCACCTCAACAAATCTTGTACAGTTAGAAATGGTAGACTTCGATGTCATTCTAGGCATGGATTGGTTACATTTTTGTTATGCCTCAGTCGATTGTAGAACTAGGATTGTTCGTTTTCAGTTTCCAAACGAACCAATCCTAGAATGGTAGGGTAGTAGCTTAGATCCTATGGGTCGATTCATTTCTTACCTTAAGGCCAGAAAGATGATCTCTAAGGGTTATCTCTATCATCTAGTTCGGGTTAAGGATTTTAGTTCTGAAACCACAACTCTTGAGTCAGTGAGTTTCCAGAAGTGTTCCCAGAAGATCTTCCCGGAGTTTCTCCAGAAAGGGAAATAGACTTTGGAATTGATCTCCTTCCAGATACCCAGCCTATCTCTATTCCTCCTTACAGAATGGCTCTAGCTGAGCTTAAGGAATTGAAAGAGTAGTTGAAAGACCTTCTAGATAAGGGCTTTATCAGACCTAGTATTTTGCCATAGGGTGCACCAGTGTTGTTCGTAAAGAAGAAAGATGGTTCTCTCAGAACGTGCATTGACTATAGGCAGTTGAACAAGGTCACAATCAAGAATAAATATCCCATCCCCAGGATTGATGACTTGTTTGACCAACTTTAGGGTGCTAGTCATTTCTCCAAGATAGACCTCAGATCAAGTTATCATCAGCTTAAAGTCAGAGATAGTCACATTCCGACAACAGCCTTCAGAACTCGGTATGGTCATTATGAATTTGTAGTTATGTCATTTGGACTAACCAATGCTACTGCAGCTTTCATGGATTTGATGAACAGAGTGTTCAAGCAATATTTAGACTTGTTCATTATCATCTTTATTGATGATATCCTCATTTACTCTAGGAATGAGGAAGAACATGCGAGTCATTTGAAAGTTGTTCTGCAAACTGTCAAAGATCGTCAGTTATTTGCAAAATTTAACAAGTGTGAGTTTTAGTTACAATCAGTTGCTTTCCTTGGGCATATTGTATCTAGCGAAAGAATTCGAGTAGATTCCCAGAAGATAGAAGCAGTGAAATAATGGCCTAGACCTACCTCTGCTACAGATATCAAAAGTTTCTTGGGTCTAGCAGGTTATTACAGAAGGTTCGTGGAAGGATTTTCATCCATAGCCTCACCATTGACTGAGTTGACTTAGAAAAAGGTTAAGTTCCAGTGGTCAGATAATTGTGAGAAAAGCTTCACAGAATTGAAAAGTAGGTTGACTACAACTCCTATCTTGACTCTACCAGAGGTTTCAGATGGTTATGTGATCTATTGTGATGCATCCAAAGTCGGCCTAGGTTGTGTGTTGATGCAGTGAGGTAAGGTTATAACTTATGCTTCTAGATAGCTTAAGGTACATGAGAAGAATTATCCAACTCATGACCTCGAGCTTGCATCATTGGTGTTTGCACTCAAGATTTGGAGACACTACTTGTATGATTTTCATGTAGATGTGTTCACAGACCATAAGAGCCTCCAGTATGTATTCACCCAAAAAGAGCTAAATCTTCGCTAGAGAAGGTGGCTTGAGTTTCTCAAAGATTATGATATGAGCGTGCATTACCATCCGGGTAAGGCAAATGTAGTAGTAGATGCTCTTAGCAGACTATCTATGGGTAGTGTAGCACATGTTGATGAAGAAATAAAAGAGCTAGCAAAGGATGTTCACAGACTTACTCGCCTAGGAGTTCGTCTTATGAGCATATCAGATGGTGGTGTAACGGTTTAGAATGTGGCAAAATCTTCTTTAGTAGTTGAGGTTAAGGAAAAGCAAGATAGTGATCCAATCTTTCTTGAACTTAATGGTGCAGTCCATAATCAGAGAGTGGAGGTTTCTCCCAAGGGGGAGATGGTGTGCTTCACTATCAGGGTCGATTATGTGTTCCTTACGTGGATGAGTAGGTGAAGCAGCCTTGATTAGGCCAGATTTGGCTTATGAAGTTATGGGAAAAAGTTCAACTCGTCAGAAGTAGACTTAAGATAGAAGTCCTATGCAAATGTAATGAGAAGGAAATTAAAGTTTGAGATAGATGATTGAGTTTTCTTGAAAGTGTCACCTATGAAAGGGGTGATGAGATTTGGCAAGAAAGAGTAGCTCAGTCCTAGATATGTAGGCCCTTACCAGATTCTAAAAAGGATTGGTAAAGTGGCTTATTTGTTAGAGTTACCAATAGAACTAGCAGCAGTATATCCAATTTTTCACATTTCACTTTTGAAGAAGTGTATGGATGATCCAGCATCCGTAGTGCCATTAGAGACTGTGGCTGTAAATGATAGCCTTTCTTATGAGGACGTACCAATTGAGATTCTCGATCGCCAGGTTAGAAGGTTGAGAAACAAAGAAGTCGCTTCAGTCAAGGTTTTGTGGAGGAGTCAGTCCGTAGAGGGAGCTACTTGGGAAGCAGAAGCAGCCATGAAGTCCAAGTATCATCACCTCTTTCCTTCCGATTCCATTCCAGCTTGAGGTAATAGTTCCTCTTCAGTTTTTCAGTGATTCTTGCCTAAATTCAGTCTTAGAATCATGTTCCTTCAGTTTGTACTTGCACTTTTAGCGTATTTGCATTTCCTTGGAACTCAGTTAAGTAGGAAATTCAGTTCTTAGTGTTTAGTGTTAGGGATTACAGCCCTCTCCCTCCATTTCAGCTAGTTTAGTCTTCATTTGAGGACGAATGGTCCCAAGGGGGAGATAATGTAAGACCCCGTATCCGAAAATAGACCAGATTACATATTTATGATGTTGCAGGTCGCACTCACGGCACCATCCATGGACTGTAAATGGACTCACGGTCCGTCCTGCAGGTTCGTGGTTCGTGACAGAAAACATCCCCAGAACTCAGTCAGAAAATTTGGCTAAGTGTTGACCCACGGCCGGACTTACGGTCCCTAGGTCAGGTCACGGACCGTAGTTCGTGTTCGTGGATCAATGCCCCAAAATCCTAGCTTCATTCCCGATTGACGGTTGACCAGCACGGACCGTCAATCAATCCACGATCCGTAGGTCTGACCGTAGATGAGGATCAACAGCCAATTAGCTGAAAATTGTTGATGGATCAACTTCAGATGGTCACACCTTTTAACACAAAAAGAATTGTGTATCCCATGACCTATCATATGATAGATAATTGAATTATCTTTCCAATGCCACCAAGTTTGCTAAAATCTGACCTCCAAGTAAAAAGCTATGCTCACTTTAGTGAAGCCCTTTCGGGCAAGCTCGATCGATGGACCCAATCTACCGACCATCGATTGAATGACAGCCCGTCAGTCCAATCCATCGATCACTCCTATAGCAGTTAAGTCAAAGGTCTTTTGGTCTTTTCCTATTTCGTTTAACCCCTAAGATATGTCGTTTAGACCCTAAATCATGAGATTTTAGTCAGTTTAAGCCTAAAAACATAACTAGAACTTACCTTATTCAAAATTATTAATCAAAACTTAGAATATTAGAAGCAAGAAAGGAGAAAAAGGTCAAGAACCCTAGTTCAAGAACGCAGCAAGGTTCCATCAGTTCCAACCCCAAAATCGAAAGATTTCTCCGTGGAATTCGTCACCAGGTAAGTGGGATTTCACTAGTGGGTTTATTTCGCCCATTAGGTCCCTAGAATTCAGTCAGATTCTTGATTCCATGATTATGAACAGACCTAGGGTTTCTAAAATTCCAACAGATCATCATGAATTGGTTAATTAAATGTTCCAAATCAAATTATCATGTTATTGCTCAGTTTCTTACATAAAATTCAGAACCCTAGCTATGTATTTCATT
Organism: Solanum commersonii; assembly: GCA_029007595.1. Classification (NCBI taxonomy): domain Eukaryota; kingdom Viridiplantae; phylum Streptophyta; class Magnoliopsida; order Solanales; family Solanaceae; genus Solanum; species Solanum commersonii. The sequence goes on from JAJTWQ010000088.1 coordinate 1,154,405, forward strand.
AGTTCTTGATTACACATGCTAGGTCAGATATTTCAGTTATTCAGATTTACATGCTCCAGTTTTATGCCACATTATCAGTATATTTCAACATAAACCCTATTTTGAGTTATAAATCATGAGAAGTTTTTCTTTAAGACAACACTTGAGTTTTAAACTGAGTTTTTGAGAAAGTTAAGATGAGTTTTGAGAAAGAGCTTCTAAAACATGATTAGTTTGACAATTGAGTAGGTCATCAATGTATGAATAGTATGGTATCTAGATATACTATCAATGTTTATGCAGTATTACTTCCCAAGTCATCAATGATCATAGTATAATATGATGTTGAATTGTTATCTAAAACGGAGTTTTCACGTATGAGTATCTACATGTCAGTATTTTGAGCTATTCAGATATTTCAGTATTCAATTTTACATGCCTCAGATTATAAATGCATCTTTATCAGATTAATTGTTACATTCTCAGTTTGCATGTTCAGTTTTGAGCTATCCAGTATTTACAGAAATTCAGTCATAACCAGTTAACCATTTAATTCATTGGGAGTAGCATAATACCGAGTTGGACTAGGGTTCAGCGTACCCATATAGTCCCAGAACTACGAGCCACGTAGGTTTAAGTCCCCTCTATGGGCAACATCAGTTTAGTGATCACGCCAGCATGCCACTATACCTTTGGCAGGGTATATTGGGTCCTCTCGATGGGGCGTATACATCGTACTCCACATTTAGCTCATATGGTTTTATGTCGGTTATTCGTAGCTCCCACAGTTCAGTCAGATTCTATTGCATAGACCATTTATTAGTATATTCAGTATTCAGTCTCAACATATAATAAATTGGTCGTTGCATTCAGTTAGCTCAGCATTCAGTAGCTATATCATGTTCATATTATTTCTAGTAGGGGCATGTCCCAATATTTCTAGTCAGTTTAGAGGCTTATTTCAGACATAGTTAGATGCAGCTTAGTATTGAGTTAATAACTTCTTTGCATTAAACTCATCAGTTGTCATATATCTCAGTTATAGTATATGGGTATTCCCCATCTCTTCAGTTTTTTTATGATTTAGCTTCCACATCAGTTTATTATCTTTAGTATGCTCATGATCATGCAAGCAGGGTTTGCTTGGGATCAATTGTGGTCCTAGGTCCCGTGTTTGCGTCTCGGGGGTAGCTCGGGGCGTGACAGAACCCCAAAAGCAACATTGATCGTTTCATGAACCCTATCATGTTCAACCCTATCGTGTTCAGCTCTAATTTGGCCATGTAGTGCAACCATATTATATTCATCCACGGGCATCGAATTATAAAACATACCATCCAATCCATCTCTTTTTCCATGATCAATCCATACAAAAAATATCTAGGCTTAAATCCATTACGGTTCAAATGAACCATAACTATATCTGGTTTTAAAAAAATTACACACTTACATACACTACAAGGACACCTAACCAATCCATTATTCTTGAAAATGTCAAGTGTCATTGTATGTTCAATAAAATTTCTAACATCGTCAATAAACTCAGGTTTCAAACCAGCACCAGTTTCATAATGCATATTATACATCCATAAACAATGATCAATCTACAAAAATATAGATATTCAATTATATTATAAATAAAATTTAATAAAAATTTTACTACATTAATTCATAGTTAATAAATATTTATAATAATTAATTAATAATTCTAATTAAGTTCAATTACTACATTAATTGAATTTCTAAAGTATATTCACAATTAATTAAGTTTAATAAAGTTCTAATTAATTTATATTAAGTTCAAATTAATTAAGGTCAATAAGATTTTCAAGTTCTACAAAATTCTAATTAAGTTCAAAATCCCAAATTCTAAAATCAAAATAGTGCTAAAATCCCAAATTCAAACTAGTAGTAGTACTAAAATATCAAATATTTTTCAAACCAGCTCTAAATTCCAAATTCAAACCAGTCTTAAAATCTCAAATTCAAAGTACTCCTAGAATTCAAAAATCAAACTAGTACTAAAATCTCAAATATAATCCCAAACTAGTAGTAGTCCTAGTTTTGACTTAATTCCAACAACTAAATCCACCAGCCAAACTACATTGTTTATTTTAACTTATTTAAACAACTTTAACTAGTTTAACTTTTTAAAACATTATTTATTTTAACTAGTTTAGTGTTGACTTAATTCCAACAACTAAATCCACCAACTAAATCACATTATTTATTTTAACTTATTTAAATAACTTAACAACTTTAACTAGTTTAGTTTTGACATAATTCCAACAACTAGATCCACCAATTAAACCACATTATTTATTTTAACTTATTTAAACAACCTAACAACTTTTTAACTTTAACTAGTTTAGTATTGACTTAATTGCAACAACTAAATCCACCAACTAAATCACATTATTTATTTTCACTTATTTAAACAACTCAACAACTTTATCTAGTTTAGTTTTGACTTAATACAACAACTAAATCCACCAACTAAACCATATTATTTATTTGAACTTATTTACACAACTTAACAACTTTAACTAGTTTAGTTTTGACTTAATTTCAACAACTAAATTCATCAACTAAACCACATTATTTATTTGAACTTATTTAAACAACTTAACAATTTTTTAACTTGAACTAGTTTAGTTTTGACTTAATTCCAACAACTAAATCCATCAACAAAACCAAATTATTAAATTTAACTTATTTAAACAACTTAACAACTTTTTAACTTTAACTACTTGACAACTTTTTAAAGCTAAGTGTCAACACTAGATGGACACAAATCGATCTTGCAAGAAAATCAATTTTGTCATCAATAGGATCAACTAGTATTGGTACTTATGCTTAACAAATATATTATTTATAAATTTAAAGCTAAGTGTCAACACTAGATGGACACAAATCGATCTTGCAAGAAAATCAATTTTGTCATCAATAGGATCAACTAGTATTGGTACTTATGCTTAACAAATATATTATTTATAAATTTAAAGCTAAGTGTCAACACTAGATGGACACAAATCGATCTTGCAAGAAAATCAATTTTGTCATCAATAGGATCAACTAGTATTGGTACTTATGCTAAACAAACACATTATTCCTAAATTAAAGCTTAATATCAACACTAGATGGACACAAATCGATCTTGCAAGAAAATCAATTTTGTCATCAATAGGATCAACTAGTATTGGTACTTATGCTAAACAAACACATTATTCCTAAATTAAAGCTTAATATCAACACTAGATGGACACAAATCGATCTTGAAAGAAAATCACTTTTGTCATCAATAGGATCAACTAGTGTTGGTACTTATGCTGAACAAACACATTATTCCTAAATTAAAGCTTAATATCAACACTAGATGGACACAAATCAAACTTGAAAGAAAATCAATTTTGTCATCAATAGGATCAACTAGTGTTGGTACTTATGCTTAACAAACACTCGATCGACACAAAAAAATTATCCCAAAGTTAATTGAATTCAAAGTTCAAATTAATTGAGGTCATCAAGAATTAGTTATGAAGTTCTAAGTTCAATATTCAAGTTCTAAATTCAAGTTTATATCAAAGTTCGAAAATTAGTTATACATAAACTTCAAATCCAAAAATTAGCTAGTTATTATATTCAAGTTCTAATAAACTTCAACAACTTCAAGCTCTAATTAAATTCATCATATATATCCAATTTCTAAAATTAGTTATACATAAAATTCTAACTCAAGAATTAATTAGTTATATTCAAATTTCAAAATCAAGTTCTAAATCTAACTTTAATTCATCAAATTTCAATTCATCTAGATTAACACTCCACTAACTTATTATAACAATCAATCAATCCTAACTAAAAAAAAAAAAAAAAAACCCCTAAATCATTCACTAACTAACTAACAATCAATCAAACTTATAACAATCAATAAAAAAAAAAATCAATATTAATTAACAAAATCAAAAACCCTAAATCATTCACTTACTAACTAACAATCAATTAAACTAACAATCAATAAAAAATAATTCAGTACACTAACTTACAAATTCAAAACTCAAATTGAATGAATTAAAAATAATTTCATGAAACCCTAACTTTGAATTAAAGGAGAAGAACAGTGGTGTTGGGGTTGGGGTTGGGGTCGGCGGTGTGCAGCGGCGTGGTGGGAAGCAGCGTCGGCATTGGCGTCTAGAGAGAGGAAGAGAAAAGGAAGAGAGATAGAAAAATGGGGAATTTCGCGTCTGGTAGTGCAGATGTTTTAAAGAAAGTAACGGACAACGTCTCTATGTCCGTCGCTTTTTAAAAAAAATGTTTGACCAACATTTTGACCAAAAAGCGACGGACTAAGAGACACTGTCCGTCGCTTTCTTAAAATATTTGATTAGATATTTTGACCAAGAAATGACGGACATAAAGATGTTGTCCTTTGCTTAATTAAAAAATAATTAAACAATTAAAATTAATAAAAAGCGATGACCGCGTGGCTTTTTTTTAATGTATAAATAATTATTTTTAATAAAAAGCGACGGACTGCATCGCTATCTATATAAAATAATTAATTATTGATTATATATATATTTGGTGCAAAATCTGCAAAAAAAGTGACGGAATAAGCGATGCTGTCCGTTGGTTTTTAGAAAAAATAAAAAAAATATTTTTATTAAAAAGCGACGGAAAGTGTGGCTAATGGTATTGCTTTTTGGAGCGACACCGTCTGTCGCTTTTACTTTCATCGTTTTTAGCAGTTTTTTAATAGTGCCAGTTACATTTCAATATTTAGCTTCAGCATGATATGTACTTGGTCATTGCATTCAGTTTAGTTCATATTCAGTATTTTCAGTATATTCATCCTTTTATCTTATATCATTGCTCAGTAAGTGTTGTTCAATTATGTATGTTGTTCAGCTTTATCCTATCTTACATGCTCAGTGCCTTCATGTACTGTTGCATACTCTGTGCTACATCTTCTTGTGATGTAGGTTCAGGTTCTCAGTATTCAAATAACATGTAGATCAGTTCCTGATCCGTATTCAGTATCAATAGTGAGTCCTCACTCTTCGAGAATGATTGACATGTTTTCTATTCAGTCTTTCCTTTTTACTTTCAGTTTCGCTAGATTTAGCTAGGGGCATGTCCAAGCTAACAAAGCACGTATGTTGTGCACGTAACCACACTAATTTTAAATTAGGATTTTAGTTTATTTACAGTTCATTTAGGAGTCAAGCATTCAGTTAGGATTGCTCACGTAACATAATATGCTCTTATTTCCTAGGAGTTAGTTTTGCACAATCTGTTTTGTTTGATGTGTATATAAACTCCATTATAGTCTCATTAATGGATATACTATATTCAATCTACTTCTCTGAACTTATATGGTATCAGCGTCGAAACACTCTAACAAGTACGCCGGTCAAAAATAAAATTTTCTGCACTAATGGCCCCTTCCACCCCTGTTATCAATGTTGATACTGCCCCTGTCCTCAAACACTTGGTTCAATTTAACCCATCATCTCAGTTGCCGATTAAGCTATGTGGCAGCCATAACTTCACCATTTGGAAGGCTCAAATTTCCATGCTACTTCATGGCCATGACCTCTATGGTCATCTTTACGGGACTAAGTTGTCCCCTCTCGAAACAATCATCACTAACGGCCTTGTGACAGCCAACCTCGAGTACAAGGATTGGTTTCATCAAGAAAAACTCATCCAAAATGCTCTCATGGCCTCTGTTGATGCTACTATCGCTTCCACTGTAGCTTCTGCGGCCAATTCTGAAGCTGTGTGGGATCAACTTCACACCTTATTTGCAAACAAATCGCAAACCCGCATCTTCAGCCTCCATCACTATTTCAGTCGGGTAAGCAAAGACACCAAATCAATTGATGAATATATGCGAGAGATTCGCTCTCTCTGATAAACTCGCCACAGTAGGTTAACCTGTCAATAATGAAGAACTTGTGGAGAAAATATTGAGTTGACAAGGTCCTGAATTTTGTGAGATCTCAGCTGCCATCCGAGCACGTGTTTCACCCATTAGCTACACTGAACTTTTCGATAAGCTTCTTGATCATGAATTGTTCCTCAAACATGAAGACCTCCAGAGGAATACCACCTAGGTCACAACATATGTTACTCAGCGTTTCACAAATACTTCATCGGCCCAATGCAACAACTATCGCCGCCAACCCACCAATAACAATGGGCGTCCCCAAACAGACAACATAATCAAAGCGCCACTTTACAGCATCCAAACGATTACTCTCAAAGGCGTAACTTTCCACACCAATTCTCACGAATTCGTTGTCAACTCTCTGACAAATTTGGCCATACAGAAAATGTTTGCCGCGCCCAGTCCCATAACCACTTTGAAGCAAAAGCAAATTTTGTTGCGCACACGATGCCAAATGACCCCTAGATTGTCGATTCGGGTGCATCTCACCATATTACAACCGACAAAAAATACCTCCACAATGTTCAGGACTTCAAAGGGGCCGAGGAAGTGACCTTGGGTAATTGTAATGTGATTCCAATCATGCAAACTAGTAATACTCATTTAAATGCATCCAATACTATGTTCAAACTCCGTAATATTTTGTGTGCTCCTGCCATCAAACGCAAGCTTATTTCGGTTAATGAGTTTTGCAAAGACAATCTAACCTCAATTGAGTTTTTTCCTTGTACCTTTATTGTGAAGGATCTGACTACAGGAACTCCTCTTCTGTGCGGCCAAAGTAAAGCTAGACTATATGAATGGCCATCCTTGTCTCAACCAAACATCAACGTCGCTACTGCGGGACCTTCCTTACATCTCGCCTTTCATATTCTTCCAAAGACAAGATCACTACTTGTAATTCTTGTTGTTGCAATAAAGTACACAAATTTCCCTTTTATTCCACCACTTTGTGCACTAATTTTCCATTAGAAATTATCTACAATGATCTGTGTGGACCCTCCCCGGTTCTCTCTATTGACAAAAAAAGATATTATTGTTTATTTGTTGATTAGTACACCAAATACATTTGGTTGTACACAATGAAAAACAAACATGAAGTTCAGAAATTTTTTCAAAGTTTACACTATGTGCTTGAAAAACATTTTGGTCACAAAATACTCACACTTCACACTGATGGATGGGGAGAATATCAAGTCCTAGAACCATACCTTAATTCAAATGGCATACAACACTTTGTCTCTCCTCCTCATACTCCTCAAAGGATGGCATTAGCTGAAAGACATCATGACACCTTGTCGAGACTACCAAAATGTTGCTTCATCAAGAAAACCTACCTTCAAACTTTTGGACCTTTGCCTGACATCATGCCACCTTTCTCATAAATCGACTCCCAACCTCCACTCTTAATCACAAGTCTCCTTTTGAAATTCTTTTCAATAAACTGCCAAATTATGAATCCCTTCATATATTTGGCTGTTTATGCTATCCATGGCTATGACCATATGCCCAAAACAAATTAGAGTCATATTCCAGACCTTGTGTCTTTCACTACAAGAAAAACAGTCTCTAAGGAAGGGAAATATGGTCCCTGAAAGTCGAAATCTGGTCCCAAACGAGCATTTGAGACCTGAAAAATCTGGCCGCCACCCGTCCTAAAAGCTTCCTTCGCTATCGCTCAACAGCGACGGGACAAAAAACCCAGTCGCTAAAAGATTTTGGGACGGGGATCCAATCTCTTCGCAAAACACCTTCAGAGACGGTATTTATGGTCTCAATTAGACCAAATATATTTTGGGAAATACTTTTTCTAGGTCGGTAAAACTCATTAGCGACTACCAAAAACTAGTCGTAATAATATTTAGAGACGATATACATCTGGTCCTAGTAATCTCTAGCGACCATTAAAGAGCTGGCCTTAGAATATCTTTATAGACGAGTACTATCTGGTCCTAGAAATACATTAGCGACTATCACCAACCTCGTCCTAGAATTGCTTTGGTGACTATCAACAACCCCGTCCTAGAATAGCTTTAGGGACGAGCATCATTTCTTGTTCTAGATTATCCAATAGAAACGTGCAACAAGCCTGGTCGTCATAGATTAACCTTTAGAGACCAGCAATAATTCTTATCCTGGATTGACCACTAATATACATTACAACAAATATCAAATTGCTACTAAAATTTTCTCTACAAAAAGATGATATATATATATATATATAGAGAGAGAGAGAGAGAGAAGAGACAGAGAGAAGAAGATATATGTAAAGAGAGCGATTTACTAAAATAAACTAGTTTACATCCATGATATTAGTTTCAATACTTCCTTAACCAAAAAAAAATAGCTAACATCCGGGTTAGACTATGACATCAAGTTTTGCATAAAATTTGTAGCAAACTAATAGTGAGCTCATTCATCTTCTTCTAAACTTGTATCTTGCACTGGAGAATGAACAAAAGCTAGGCAAAAAAAATTAAAGTTCCCATCTTCATCAAGTGTCATCCAGAAACATCAACAAAAGCTGCTAGAAAATAAGAAAAAATCTATTAGAAAACTTTGAGATGCATTAACCGACAATCCAATATCTATTTTGAAGATTTACAACTTAAATACATAACATTTGTCTTATAATAGAAACAATGGACTTAATAGCGTTGGAGACGAGTAGGAATGAAAAATAAGCTAGGCAAACACAATTGCTATAAACAAAAAAACAGGGCAGAAATCTCTTGTGCGAAAACATCATCTAGAACTAACTTGACAAAGCATTCACAAATATGTATCAGGCGATTGATGTTCGAGGCTCCACATGAGACCCACTATTATGTCTAGTTATGGATGGCAGAGAAGAGAGGCGTGCAAGAATAGAGCAGTGGAACCGGGAAAAAGAACAAGCAGAACTTGATAACAAGGCTAATGTAGACTAGTAATTACAAAATTGAAAGCAATGAGAATAGATCAGTATTATAATCAGCAATGACAAGAAAGTGCATATGGATAATAGATGAAAACGTTGTGCTGGTTGTGGATCTAAGTTAGCAGATATATACCAACAGGTTTGGTTTCACGAGGCATTTGCGGGGACAAGAGTTGAATGACTGATCCAGAGCTGGAGACAACAATATTAAAATTCTTAATCCTTTAGTCTATTTTTAGCTTTGAAATACTTTGAAATGAGCAAATATTGATTCTATTCATCCAACAATTATAATTCTAGTTTTCATACCATATATGAGCCTTTGAAACTCAAAAATATACTCCTGAAATGACCGAATATCATTTAAACCAGTACAATAGTGAAGCTTATTTATCATGTTTAGTTTGGTTGTGACCTATGTTCTCCGAGAATCACGTTCTTTGAGCAGAAAGTTCCTTTCAAGGAAGGCAAAACCACGACTCACCTCTGTAAGATTTTCCAAAAACTCAACTAAACCGTAGCAATTTATGGTTTACAACCTCCCTTCTAACACGTAAAGAACTGTTGACAACAATCCCAACTTCTAACCTCTTAACTCTTCTCTTGAACGAATGAATCAAGTCCCTCACAAACACAAAACAACAGCTACTACAATCAATTAAGAACAACTAAAAGCAAACTATTACAACTCAAGAACAATATACACAAAACCTTATAGGAGCAAGTTCTTTCATTGTCATAAAACAATCCTTGATTATGCAAACTTACTTTTTCTTGAGCTTCCCAATAGTTTCTATCTATAAATATAAGGGATGTGGAACTTTAGAACTTGGTACTGCTAGTTTCGCGTCGTATAGACTATTGTTTGATATTATGTATGGCAGTGAACTTATATGAGACCTATTTACGGTTGTGGATGCTTAGTCTGTAACTTCTCTAGAAGAGAATCTTGATGATATCATTTAGGTATTTCATCTTTCACTTGAAAAAAAAGAAACCAAACCATTCACAACGAGGATGAGGACATCGTAGAGAGATTGAGGCAGAACTATCATCTCGGGAATAGAATAAAGTCGGGTATATTATTACTTACTTGGTCAGCGGAACAATTGTCATTCGGTTGAAACAGGCGATATTGTAGGTGGAACATGTGATTGTTGAGCAGCAAATAATTCTTTCATTTTCATTATTTCTTTCATCTCATCTTCTAAGGTAGACAAGCGATCATTCAAGGATTTGTTTTCCGCATTCAAGGATTTGTTTTCTTCATTCAAGAATTTGTTATCATCTCGAGTTGAACATAGAGCGAACAATAGTTCAGCCTTTGAAGAAATTCCACCTTTCAAATCTTTCGCCTTTACTCCACCCCCAAATCCAAATGCATGGCTACGAGTTTGTGGTCCACAACATTTTTCAACGATCTCTATACTAGATAAAGATGGATCCTCTTGAACCATTTCCCCAAGTTGAGCCTACAAAATATATAAAAGGACATTTTCTATCAAAACACTTAACAATTGCAAGAGATTAACTTATTCAATTTACCAAACGTACATGCTTTTCAATTGCTTCAGGTTCAACAAGCTTGTTATCTTTCTTACGAGTCTCAAAGAAAATAGACGCCAAATCTGGTGGATTGCCATCTTTCCCACCCTTTACATCAAAGTCAAATATGTCAAATAACGACACAAACCTCATAAATACTCCATCAAGGAAAATAGTTTTTTAACAATACCTTTTGATAAATAATCTCTCGAATAGGTTTGCTACCAATATGATGAAGCATCTTTAACTTAGATCGGTTTGTTGCATTTCTGATGCTTCTTGCCTATATTTGTGAAACAATAAGCTTAATTAGAATAATTATAACAAAAATATTAAAACATAAGGCATTTCATGCCTTAACAAACTTCTAGGTTGTTTCCTAGTAATAGACTTAACCAATACACATACCTGAAAACTTTCGAAGTAAAATGTTCCTTCACTAACCATTCCCATTCTTTTTGTCTACTCCCTTGGGATATTCTTGAGAGATTGTTGAATGGGCTTATCCTTCACATATTTTGCATGCAAGTGTCCTCTCCATTTGTTCCATAACTCATTCATCCATCCCAAGATATGATCACGATGATCATTCATGTCAATGACCTCAAATTTGTGCTACAAAAATCGGGACATGAATTTTTGTTAGATGTAGTTCTTTTACTATCCTCATTTATTTAGGATGTTAATTGTGTAAGATTAAGGATTACTTGTCTCGCTTTTTTAGAACACTTCTCATTTAACTTTTAAGCAATAAATAGAGTGAACTAACGGGGGGTATGAGCAAGGGAAACTACAGTTTAAATACTTGGGTATCCTTATATCAGCAAAGAGGCTCTCTTCAATTGATTGTGAAGATTGAATTAACAAGAGGAGTAGTAGAGTGAACACATGGGGTTCTAAAAACTTGTCTTATGCAGGTCGAGTACAACATGTAAACTCACTCCTAATTAGAGTACACTCTTAGTGGTCTGCTGTACTGATATTGCCTAAGAGAGTAATGTAATGTTACTGTTGCTTTTGTGAATATGGATGTAATGTTACTGAGCATAACAGAGAAAGCAATACAAAGCAGAGAAAAAGAATTACAAAACTGAAAGAAAAAATCAGATCAAAGATTATATTGCAAAAAAGAAAAAAAAACAAAACAGGGGAAATTGCAAAACAAAGTTTTTTTCCCTTTATGTTACTGAAGTCTTGCTTTTCGCTTCGGGACTAAAGCGCTCGTAGAACAATAACACATTTGTTGGATCAATACTACAGGCAGATCCTTGTCACCTTGAAAATATTATTAGATAGAGGTACCATGTCACTTTTCTATTCGATATCTCGAGTAAATAAGATTTCAGTACAACATGAGAATGGTGTGAAACTTATGTTAATGAAAGATTTGAATGAAGTTTAAATTTGTTACCTCAACAGCTGCCCACATGTGATTTAACTTCTGTTGCTTAATATCACTCCAAGAGGTTACGTCCAACGGACATATATTACGGTCACGAACAATTTTTCCCAAATGCCTCGAAAATAATTTGCCATTTCTTCCAACAGTTCGATTATTGTAAAATGTTACTTTCAGCTTTTCTCCATTTTCAAGTGAAGCAACTTCTTTGCACATATTGCTCCCTCGAACTCTTCTTACCTTTGTAGGATTTGATGAACCTACGGTGCATAATTTAGCAAAAACTATAGCAATCAAATTTAGGTTTACAAATTAATAAGATATGGCTTAAAAATGTCATACCTTTTTCAGTTGTTTGAGAATGTTCCATAACTTGATCAATTGATGGAGGCAATGAAAGATTGGTTTGCATATCCTCTTTCTCAAGAATCGATTTAAGAAGTCATGTAGTTGTTATATTTCATTCCCATTCCTTGACTAATACACAAAGTAGAGCTTTTAAGTCCTTGTCCGCGCCCCTTCCCTGTAGAACTTAGAGAAATCACATCATATTACCAATACTTTAGCATAGTGTTTTAGCCATGACATAGGAATACAAAGTAGAGAAAAAAATGGATGCAGCCATGAAATAGGAAAAATTTGTGACATTTATAAAAGTAAGTGTTACTACTAATTTTATTGTGCACATAAGCTAGAGGTGTGAAAATATGAATACATATTTCAGCATATCAAGCATGTTTCATCCTCTTCTTTAACTAGAAAAAGTTTAAGACTGATCGAAGTTGTGGTTGCTCTTTGGGAAGCTACGATGTGCTACATCTGGAAAGTAAGGAACTGAAAATAGTTCAAAGATATTACAGACAAACTTGGAACTTTTATTTGAAAACCTAGCAGATTTTCAAAAATCTTACTTGTCTCAACTTTTGGGTGTATTGCTTACCTAGATTAGTCGATGCATGAGCTGAAGGGTTAATTTGCTTGTTCTCTTTCTCAAGATCGATGGAGTTCTTAGGTATCGTTATCATTCCTTGACTAGTAAACAAAGTAGAGTTTGTAAGTCCTTGTCCTTGACCCTTCCCTACATAACATGGAGAAAACAAATCATATTATTAATACTTTAGAATATTCCTTTTGAGAGCAAGAAGTTGTAAGAAATAACAACGGCTACATAATATGAGCTATTAATATCAATTTTGAACAGTTTATTTAAAGTATCTTACTTGTTTCAATTTCTTGCATGTACTCATTAACTAGATCACTAGATTGAGACACAAAACTCTTAGTTGACAAGTCTCTTCTCTCAGCCAAAGATTTAAGCCCTTGTCCTCGTCCTTTTCCAATAGCACCAGGTGCGACAAATGTATATCTAATAGTACTCTTCATAAATGAGTCAGCCTCTTTTTCAGTCTTCAATGGTTTCATCTTGAACCTGCAAAACGAGCCAAATATAAAAAGTAATAAGCAAAAATTTAAGACAATGTTGGAATAAAAGAAATCATGTCATCATACAGTGTAACAACGAATATATTAATTCATAAAAATATACTTCACCTCATTAGTTCTTTTACGTTTCTTTTGTGAAGGACTTCCTAACTCTACAATATCATCATCCATTTGTTCCAAAATCTCATAGGAATCACGAGGTTGAGTCTTCTCACTACTTGCCAACCTTTGTTGGAATGATCATTAGCATAAAACACTTGAGATGCTTGGTCCGCTAAAACAAATGGTTCATTTGTTTTCAAGAATCTATTGGGATTAACACTCATGTAATCATACTCATCTTTCTTAACTCCTTTTATTTCATCACACACATCAAACCAATTACAACGAAATAAAACTACTCTTCTATCCATGACGAATTGCAACTCAATCACATCGTTAAAACTCCATAGTAATCAAGGTTCTCACTATCTTTATCATTCTTACCCAATACAACGACACCACAATTTTGAGTCCTTAACTTTTTATCATAATCTTCTACATGAAATCTATATCCATTAACAATGTAACCATTAGAATGCGTCGAATATCGTGTAGGACCGCGTGAAAGCAAGAGCAGATCTTCCATGATACGACTACAATCTCCTTTATGCAATTGTGCAACCTATCATCAAGATTAGTATGATTACTTTATAATGAGTGTTACAATTTTAAAATTTCAACTTTTATGCTTATGTATTACTCACCCTATCTTTAAACCATTCAATAAATAGTCGATTCCATTCTACATCAGACAGGTGGCGAGCATTTTCATGAGTTTGTGCAAACTCTCTACAAAATTGAAGTGAACCATAAATTTCATATAAAAAAATAAATAATCCTACGAAAATAATAATGAGAACATATGAAATAATTCTCCATACTCGAGATATGGTAAAACTTCATCACAATTCTTCAATATGTATATGTGTGCTTGTTCTAATTCATCCGCTTCAAGCTCAAATGGAGTTTTAGCTCCTAGAGTTTTTCCGGGTTGACAGAATAGTGATAAACCTCCATTAGATTGCTTTAAACCCCCGTCATAATTTCTTTCAGGTTGATTAAATTTTGAGTCAATTCTATGTAGATACCTTGAACATAAGGTCATACATTCATTTGCAATGTAGCCCTCTGCAATACAACCTTCCGGACATGCCCTATTACCAATGAAAGATTTTAGAAAATATAGCCATCGTTCCACAGGATACATCCATCGATAATGAATCGGTCCAGCAATCTTAGCTTCAGTAGCTAAATGAATAGGTAAGTGAACCATGACATCGAAAAATGAAGGAGGAAAGATCTTTTCTAACTTGCAAAGTGTAATGGGAATTTGAGCTTCAATACGTTCCAAGTTATCAATTCTCAACTCTTTTGATCCAAGAATACAAAAAAACAAAGATAACTCAATAAGAGGTTCACACACTTCTTTGGACAACATACCATGAAGTGCAAGAGGGAGTAGATGTTGCAGAAGAACATGACAATCATGACTTTTCAACCCAGATATCTTATGATCTTTTAGGTTCACACATTGAGAAATATTAGATGAAAATCCATCAGGAACCTTTAGATTCTTTAGGAAAAGTCATAACTTGTGCTTATCTTCGGGAGACAATGTGTAGCATGCAGTTGGAACTTCAATTTTCTCCCCTTTTTGGATAGGGTGCAATTCTGGCCTAATGTTCATTTCTTGCAAATCTAACCGAGTTTTAATTGTGTCCTTGGTCTTTCCTTTGACATTCATGATTGTCCCCATAATATTATCACATATATTTTTTTCAATATGCATTGCATCCAAATTATGTCGCAACAAGAGACTCTTCCAATATGGAAGTTCAAAAAAGATACTTTTTTTGTTCCAATTATCCTTTCGATTTTCATGTGATATCTTCTTCCTTTTCTTAGGATCCTTTGATAATTGTAGCCCTTCAAGATCCTGCACTTGATTAAGTATCTCAATACCAGAACGCATTTGTGGGGCGGTCTCGGGGGTTTCATCCCATCAAATGACTTCTTCTCATTCCTCCATTTGTGATTATGAGGAAGGTAACGTCGATGACCCATATAACACTGCCTCTTACCATTAGACAATCGAGTTGATGAAGTGTCTTTATTGCAACATGGACATGCCAATATTCCTTTTGTACTCCATCCAGATAAATTTCCATATGCTGGAAAGTCATTGATGGTCCACAACAAAGAAGCATGCAACTTCAAATTCTTTTTAGCTGACGCATCATAGGTCTCAATACCAACCTCCCACAATTCCTTCAATTCCTCTATTAAAGGCTGAAGATATGTATCAATTGCATCTCCTGGGCCATTTGGACCAGGAATAAGCATTGACAAAATAAATTTTTCTTGTTTCATGCACAACCAAGGTGGTAAATTATAAGGAATAAGAACCACAGGCCAAATGCTATGTGAGGTTTTTGAATTTTGAAATGGCTGAAATCCATCACTAGCAAGTCCAAGTCGAACATTACGAGGCTCGACCGCAAATGAAGGATGAAGTTCATCAAATGACTTCCATGCCATTGAATCACTGGATGCCTCATTATTCCGTCATCAACTCTTTTATCCTTATGCCATGTCATAAGAGTAGATGTCTTTGTAGACATAAACAACCTTTGAAGTCTAGGCTTTAAAGGAAAATAGCGTAAGCTCTTTAATGCTATCCTTTTTCCTTTTTTATTCCTTGTTTCCCCGCTATGTTTATCTATCTTCCATCTAGATGCCCCACAAACTTTGCAAGAATCAAGTTGGTTATCCTCCTTCCAGTATAACATGCTACCATTAGTACAAGCATCAATCTTGTTATAAGAAAGGCCGAGTTCTTTGATTATCTTCTTTGCCTCATAATATGAGTTTGGCAAATTAGCTCCATCAGGCAACAACTCCTCTTTCAACATTTTCAATAACATTGTAAATGAAGCATTACTCCAACGACCCATACTTTTGATGTGAAGCAATTTAATCAAAGAGGAAAGCTTTGAAGCTTTGGAATTTCGATATAGTGGCTGCTCGAAATCCTTCAATAGGCTGTAAAATCTTTTTGCTTCAACATTTGGTTCCTTCTCAAGGAAATCATCACCATCAGCGTGTGTAGTTCCTCCATCAAGATTAGGATATAAATCTCTCAAAAGTTCTTCTACTTCATCCTCACTCTCACATTCTTCTACTTCAACACCATCTCCAAATACAAATTCAAATTCGGATTCAGATTCTGACAATGGCTCACCCAAACGTTCTCCATGGTGATACCAAAAAGTATAATTCTTAATTATTCCATATACTTGCAAATGTGTCTCAACCGTTTTACGAGTACCTAAAGTTGTATTGTAACATTTGACACATGGACATCGTATTTCATATTCTTCTCCTATTCTTTTAAAAGCATAATCCAAAAACTTTTGCACACCTACTAAATAAGTTTCATCGAGCCGATGGTCCACTAGTTGCATCCATTGCTTATTAGGAGCCATAACCTTGAATAGTACATAAAAATCTAGATTAAAAAAGATAAAGGATAAGAAAAATACTAACATCAATACAACTTGTTATAATTAGATGCACAAAACAGAAATGTACGTTATGATTGATACACCACTAGTTAAAACTTATACTATTTGTCTAAAGACATTATTCATGGTGTTTCATTTAACTCATCTTAAGATAAGATAAGATGGAGTATATAATTATCTAATAGGGAGGCTTATTGTACAACTCACTATCACTCGTGACTTTTTGGATTCCAAAAATGAATGAAATGCAATTTTTAACAAAAAATAATAATCAGATTGCACTAATAAACATAAAAGATTATTCATCTTAAAACATGTAATCTTCTATAGCTTTGTACTTATACAAAATGGTCGTTTGTTATTAAAAAAAATTCTTGTTTGTAGTCGCTTGTGATTAAAAAGTCTTGGCTCATAACTAACTTCTCATAAAGTTAAGAATGACTTAGTCGCATCCTCAAACAAATGCATAAAGAAAAAAAATCAAGAAAACTAGTAATTGCAACTATATGCTACATTGGCTATAATTATCTATAAGGGAAAAAGAGATGATGTGTTTCCATATGAGGCATTTTATGCATTTCGCTTCAGATATGGCTGTACGCACCGCAAGAGGTGTGATGTGAATTTATCCTAATGCAAACATTAGTGGCTGCATCTTCAGCTTGTTAGCTTATCTACTTACGCAAAATTTATACCAAAAAAAGGAAGAAGCAAGGTCTAATCACTTCAAAAGGATGCTTGCAGAACTAAATTTCCTAAATCTCCAGTTCATAGACCAAAAAACTAAACAGAAGCATAAATAACACTAATAAAACAAAGAACACATCTGGAGGTATATGCTAGATTTGTTGTCAATGAAAATCCAACATTCCCTAAAAGCAATATGCATATCACAATATGTAGATTTCAAAATAAATAGGAAAGCTAAGTTAATTGCTCAAAAAATTGTTCATGAATGGATAGAAAAGCATCAATATACGTTGTTGAATAATAGAAATTTAAGGTATAGTGTATACACTTGTCGATTGTTTTGTCAATGAGGGCATGGAGCTTGATGACAACAAAAACTTCTTTCTCTCTCGCTAAGTTTTTGCGGTTTTATGTCTATGTTAACTTTAGTAAAACATTGAGCAGGAATCCTAAGGCATAATACCTAAATCAAAGCTTTTCAAGTTTAGTTCATTATTATTTATCTTTAGGAACACATACTTCTTGAAGAACTGATCGATCCCCTTCACTTTTGGCATCATACCACACTACGAAACTGAATCTTTTTTAAGAAAACGATCAGCATCTAGTCTTAGAGAACAAGAACTCAAACAAGACGAGTTACAACTCAAACAAAACAAACAAGCAATCAACCGTATAGAAAAAATTAAATCAACTCATAGAAGTGGAGGCATACCCGAGATCCGAGTGAATAGAAGACATATGTTGAGTGGAGATCACTTTGCTAGGAAGACCTCTGCGTTCTCTGTTTTGAGAAAACAGAGATGAAACAACGATCAATGAGACTGGGTTGCGTTTCTTTGCTAGGCGGCATTCGTGTTTTCTCTGTTTTGAGAAAACACAGATTTTTGGTTGAGAGCTACGTACCCTAAGATCGTTGTAAGGGAAGCTGGTTGTTAGCTAGGGAAGATCGATCGCTGCTATAGGTTTTTTTTTTTTATTTCATTGAGAAACAAACTGAAGAGTCTTTTATTTGTTTTCTTTTCCTTTTAGAATTTTAACAAATTGATGATTTTTTAGGCGGCTAATTTTTTTGGTGAAAATATGTTCCCGCCTTCCAATATATTTCTAATTAATTAAGACCCAATTAGTTTTATTTGGGACGAGTTACTACTTTTTCTAGAGACCAGATTTAGAACCTTCACAATAACATATAAAATTAAAGACCGAAATAAAATCTCGTCCCAATATATGTACTTTCTGAGACGGGATTATTAACTCGTCCCTAAATATTGGTCTTAAATAAAGTTGTTTCTTGTAGTGTTTCTCGGTTTTTCTATCACTCATCATTGCCATCAGTGTTTTGACCCTAAAAGCTCCAAAGATTTCCTCTCATGGGATGTAAAATTTGTAAAGGATATTTTTCCATTTGATAATATATTTTCTACCTTAAAACAAAACTTTTCATATGTTACTTGGGAACGTACTTCCAATTTTACTAATACTGATGTGGACAATACTTCAAATCCTACTCATCTCCAGTTGTTGCCCCCCATAATTCCGTTGATGCAAGACACACGCCACGATTTATGCTCACTTTATACCGCACAAAGGACCACCCCACAGTCGGATCACTTCATCATTGATAAACTAGTTAATCTTCCAACTACTTCTCCTAATATACCTCAGCAATCCTTTGTTGTTAATATCCCGCAACCTCACTTCATATTTCAAAGCCAGCCCCCTGCTATCTCTACACATCATCTCCCCTTACATAGCCGACCACCCATTACTCATGTTTATCTACGTCGCCCAACCTCATCACCCAATATACCGACACAAGCACCCATAGTTCAAGTTACCCAAATAGAATAAATTCATGTAGTAACAAAGTCGCAAACACAACATCATCAAGCGACGCAAAATTCTTGATTATACTGCCCAAATAACCCAACATGTACCTCCTACCACTGTAACCCACAACAAGCACACAAATTTCCATATTGGAGAGATGCTATGTAGGTTGAGTTTGATGCGTTAATGAAGAACCAGACTTGGGAGTTGGTTCTACCAGATCACACTCGCAATGTTGTTCCATGTAAGTGGTTGTTCTGAATTAAGACTAAGGTTGATGGATCTGTCGACAGGTACAAAGCACATTTGGTTTCCAAGGGGTTCACTCAAAGGCTGGGGTTGCTTTTCATAAGACATACAGTCCAGTGGTCAAACCCATCACGATTTGTACCTTGCTCACCCTTGTTGTACAACAAAATTGGGCCTTACATCAACTTGATGTCAATAATACTTTTCTCTAGGGGAAGCTTCATGAAAATGTCTACATGTCTCAACCCCCTAGCTATGAAGATTCAGTACATCTTGATTATGTTTGCCATCTCAAAAAGGCAATCTATGGATTGCGCCATGCTCCTAAAGCTTGGAATGATGCACTCACCAATTCATTGGTCCAAATGGGATTCCACTTGTTCGAGTCTGTTAATTCTCTGTTTGTTCTTCATAATTTAGAAGTAACTATTTATTTTCTAATTTATGTTGACAATATTATTCTTACTGGCAGCAATGAAGTACTCATTCAACAAGTTGTTACCTCTCTTTCCAAAACATTCTCTCTCAAGTATCTTGGTTTATTGCACTATTTCTTGGGCATTGAGGTACATAGGGATGATGATGGAATGTTTCTTAGAGGAGGTGCTACATGACACTAAGATGCAAGACTAGAAAGGCATCCACTCACCAATGAGTACATCAGCACCACACTTGGTAGATGATGGAGCTCCTAAAGCTGATGGCACAGAGTATAAAAGTGTACTTGGAAAGCTCCCATACCTTTCACTTACCCGACCTAACATCACCTATGCAGTAAACAATCTTACTCAGTTTAATATCTCTCCCTCTGTGGCTCACTGGCAAGCAGTTAAATGGCTACTTCGGTATCTTAAAGAAACATCCCAATATGGTGTCCATATTTCCCCACAGTAGTCCACCAATATTTCTGCTTATGCTGATGCGAATTGAGCGGGTGATATTATTGATCACCACTCAATACCAGGTTACGTTATCTTTCTCAGCACAACAACAATTTATTGGTGCTCTCGTAAGCAACCAATTATTTCTCGCTCCTCCACTGAAGAGGAATATAGGGCAATTGCTTTTGCGTTGTCTGAAACAAATTGGATCACCCACTTACTCAAGGATCTACATGTGACGCTCTTTGTTGTTCCCATAATACTTTGCGATAATCTTGGGGTCACCTACATAGCTGAAAACCCAGTTCATCATACAAAAATGAAGCACCTCGAGGTTGATCTTCACTTTGTTCGCAACCAAGTTCGCAATGGCCTAGTTCAAGTCTCACATGTTCACTCCGCTAATCAAATTGCAGATCCAATCACCAAACCATTGTCTAAGACAGCCTTCCAGTGCATGCTTCCCAAGTTACGTATTGTCTTTTCACCCATAACTTGAGAGGGGTGTAATAGAGCACGTATGTTGTGCACCTAACCACACTAGCTTTTAATTAGGATTTCATTTTAGTTACAGTTTATTAGGAGTCAAGCCTTCAGTTAGGATTGCTCACATAACTTAATATGCTCATATTTCCTATGAGTTAAATTTACACAATCTTTTTTGTTTGATGTGTATCTAAACTCCATTGGAGTCTCATTAATGGATATACTATTTTCAATCTACGTCTCTGAACTTATATCTCTAGTCAGTTAGAGGCTTATTTCAGACACAGTTAGAATCATTTATAGTATTTTGAGTAATAATCTAGTATTGTAAACTCTTATTCAATATGTTATTCACATAAGTATTGGATATTCCCCATTTTAGTTTATATCATGTTTTAAGCTTCCGCACAGTATTTCTCATTTCAGTAAATCTTTATGTATGCTTATGATATGCCAGTTCAGGGTTAGCTTGGGGTCACTCGTGATCCTAGGTCCCGTGTTACGTAAGGGGGTAGCCTCGGGGCATGACATAATGCTTTTGTTAAAAGTAGAGTAGAGAATGTGAAATGATTCAAACTCGTTGAATATTTCTCCAATGGAAGCCTAGTTCTCTTTTATAGTATTTGAGACTTCAATCTTTCCTTCGAAGAGATGGCAACCCAAAATATTTGATCCTTGGAAAAGAAGGCGGGGGATCCTTTTTTTCCAAGAATAAAGTCAAGTCTAATCTTCAGTTTCCTTCTAGATTCTACCTTAATTCACTTTTATTCTCTGCTTCCTTGATTGAGATTTGAGTGAGATATAGTCGTTGAATTTTCCTTCCTTGATTGTCCTTGTCTTTTCTTCATAACTTGATTTCTTGATTTAGATCAATTTAGCCGTTGCTATCCTCTTCCTTGATTGATGAACTTTGTTTGGTAATCTTCGGTGTGTCCATTTGTATGCTTGATTGAATCTTTGTTAGATCTGCATCTCCATGCTATCTTGAATACTTATATTCCAGGTTTCATTGTTGATTCTTTCCTTTTCGATGTTGTGTTCTGACCTATAAGAGTTAATTGTTTATCATTAAAACCTTGTTCTAACAATCTCACCTTTTTTGATGATGACAATATATAGTAAAGGTACTTCCCTGTTTGTATGGTCGACTGGCAGAGCTGATATCTTATTTTCTCCCCCTGAATGTCGTGGAATTGTAGTTGACTAATAGAGCTGAGTTTCTTACTTGCTCCCCCTGAAGACATGCGGGTATTTCTCTATGATGTGTAAAGGCTTCGCCTTAATATATTAAGATTTATAACCAACTAGCTTGTGGCAATACATATTACAAATTATCGCAACAATATAATCAATATTTATGAAACGCTAAAGAGAATATAAGCAATGAATAATCAGAAGCATAGATAATAAATATTAGATAAGCAAAATATTTGATAGTCATTCTCCCCCTTTGGCATCAACAAAAAAGAAAGAAGAAAGACTTCAGCAAAATATAAAAAGCAAAGTCTTAAAATGAGCAACAGACAAAAGCAAGAGCAAGATAGCATGTTAACAAGGATGCAAGAAGTAGGTAAGAGTATTGACAATAGCGGTGGACGTTTCCTAAAATCTGGAGGACAAAGAGGTGGAGATAGCCTTAGAGCTAGCTTGCACCTTGGCTACAATCTTAATTGTTTCTTTCATGATTTGTTCAAGCCTTAGGCGAATGCGGGCCACATTAGTACCTGTTTCCTTCGTAACATCCTTCACATTGTCGATTTTGAAGTAAGAAGCAAGTAGGAGGTCCTGAAGAGAGTCCACCTGTTCCCCCATGGTAGTCATCTTAGTCATGAGATCACTTACTTATAGATGATATCTCAATGTTTAAATGTACCTAGATTGTAGAAAACAACTAAAATCATAGGTACGATTTGATAGAACTCAAACGGAAAGAAGTGGGAAAGGGTAAAGGAACTAGTGACCTGGCATACTGAGTGGCACAGGGCACCAAACCTCATACTACAGAACCTAGGTTGGGGTGCACTGAGTGGCGCGTCGCCCTAGAGCCCAAACTACAGAAATCTTCCCGTTGTGCTCACTGAGTAGCGTGATGCGCCAGCCCCCTACCTAGAAAGCCCACAAATTTTCTTGTTCGTTTTTCAACCCTAAACCATCTAGATTTGATTGGTTTCAAATACCCAACCAAAGTATACAAGAATATACTCAAAAATAACCTTAAGTCATCATCAAATCATCTCAAGAACTCCTCCAAAACTCAACAATCAAGATCATAATAGAAACTTCAACAAAATCCATCAAGATCTCAATTACCCTACTTTAAAGAATGTAAATACACTGAATTAAACATGATTGGAACATGAGTGAACGAAACCAACACTATGTGATCTCAAATACCTTGTAGGGATTAACCCTTGTCAAAATCCGCAAGCGAAACTCTAGAACGCAACGAACTTTGGTTCTTTCTCCTTTTTTCTCTTCTCTCAAAACCCTTGCATAATTTTTGTGAAACGTAAACTGAACCCAATCAGTTTAGACCCCAATTTAATTACTAAAAATAAATTAAGCTAATTGGGAAATGAAAAGACCAAAATACCCTTCAAAATCCGGGTGACTTTCCTTATTCAAACAACCCGACTTCAAACGAGCATTTCTCCTTCATACGAACTCGAAAATTAGCAAGCTCGGTGGCGTTGAAAAGATAATTCAAAGATATTTCATTTAATATCTTGTAGCTCACCTAATCATCCTGTGGTGAGAGTTATGGTCGCTTGAAGTTGACCCAAAACTCGTACATAGCATACCTTGCCAAAATTTCCAAATTTAATTATTTCCAAAAATAGTTTCTTTCTATTTCTAGTTCTTTCGAATAGCGGGGTGTTACAAAAACAAAGAAAACTAGAAGAAAATCTAGAAAATAAAATGAAATATATAGGAGTTTGACAACAACACTTTTTAAAAAACAGTTACAACAGGGAAGATTAAGAGGCGTTGATGGTGGCGGCAACGACATCATCTTCAGCTAATGTGACTCCTCTGCAAAGTTCTGCTACATCGCATAAACAAAGAATCTCACATTAAACAAGTCATTAAGACACCATTTCAAATTCATCTTCCAAATAAAGTATTTATATCCTTACTAAGCCTTAAATTTCACTCTCTTGAAATACTTGAATCTAGCCTTGTGAGTTAATTTTGTTTCACAGATTATTGTTTGCATGCAGCAAAGATCGATCTTTTCAAGCCAAAAATCTTGTGGTCTGGATGATGCGAAGGAAACCTCAAATAAAATAATTGTTTACTTCTATAAATCTAAATTCGATGGATTGAAATTCAAAAGATTTTATACTACCATCAAAACTAATATCCACAAAAAGATTACTCATTATAATTTTCTTAGTACGCTATTTAACTTTCTCCTCTAATAGATATTCATAGTCTTCAGCAATACCTTTATATGTAAACTTG
The DNA here is from genome assembly GCA_029007595.1 of Solanum commersonii. Classification (NCBI taxonomy): domain Eukaryota; kingdom Viridiplantae; phylum Streptophyta; class Magnoliopsida; order Solanales; family Solanaceae; genus Solanum; species Solanum commersonii. The sequence continues at coordinate 1,178,814 of JAJTWQ010000088.1, forward strand.
TTGTATATGGATTTAACACAACTATAGATAAAATATGTTGGTTTAACCCCACAAATTTTGATTTTATACCATATATAAAAACTCAAAGCTCTTACTAGGTGCATGATATATTAATCATGATTTCAAATTAGTCAGACCCCAGGATAGATATCACACTCCAAATGAGAAACCAACAAAAAGAAGTATTCTAGTTCATAACAATAGGGATATATAACATCATAATCATATATGTAGATGTTCTACTAGAGCATCTTTAACACTCACCAAATTTGAAAGTAATATTTGTATCGGTCAAGTACATAACTAAAGAAGTACTATATAATATAGCTTTAGTCTTGTAATAAGGTGATTTATTTCTTCTATAATATTCTTTCTTCTATAATAAGAACTACAATATAACTTTATCCTTTGATTTTCTTCTAAACTTTGTTAGAAATTTTCTCAACAAGGCTCTGAATTATCTCCTTTGTTAATGACTTCTCATTGCATTCATCAAGCCTAGCTTCCATAAATCCATTTCTTACTCCCAATGTTTCCACTCAAAACTTTTGAAAATATAATATTATGAATTTTGAGATATATCATCATTAGCCACAATAAGTACACTTTATTTTTTCACCTCGTTCAACGTTATTTTACCCTTTGAAGATGAAGCAATTGAAGTCATTTTTCTGCCAACAAAATTATTTAATTTAATTATACTTTATAATTTGCAATTAAAAAAATTATAATTATTTAACATAGTTCTAATTATATATGTAGTATTGAATGAGAAAGTTTAGTAAGTATACTTGAAGAATACTTGAAAGCACATTATACTAGAAAAATGCTTTGATGCTCATTTAAATAGTAGTCTCATGGTAAATTTTAATAAATAAAATTTTCCAAAATTTGTTATTGGAAATTAATAATAAGTAGCAAATTGAATTAAATGAAATATGCTCAAATTTGTTGTGGAAAGTTTGAAAGAGCAATTGGATCAATTTGATGTTATTGCATTAAAGAGTTTTTTCCCTCTTTCTAAAGAGGAATTATTGAAAGAAAGTATTAATTTCTTGAATATATTTGAATTTTGACATTTTTAATTATTGTAGACATTATTATGTTATAAGTTAATTTTTTTTACACGTGTGTGCGTTGTACGTGCATATCGAGTCATGTTGAAAACTTTCAAGATCTTTTTTCTAATTTTGATTATACTTTATAATTTGCAATTATAAAAACATAATTATTTAACATAGTTTGAATTATATATGCAATATTGAACGAGAAAGTTGAGTAAGTATACTTGAAGAATACTTGAAAGAGCATTATACTAGAAAAATGCTTTGATGCTCATTTAAATAGGAGTCTCATGGTAAGTTTTCATTTTCCAAAATTTGCTATTGGAAATTGATAATAAGTGGAAAATTGAATTAAATGAAATATGCTCAAATTTGTTGTGGAAAGTTTGAAAGAGCAATTGGATCAATTTGATGTTATTGCATTAAAGAGTTTTTTTCCCTCTTTCTAAAGAGGAATTATTGAAAGAAAGTATTAAAATTTCTTGAATATAAATTACTTTTGACATTTTTAATTATTGTAGACTTTATTATATTATAAGTTAATTTCTTGACACGTGCGTGTGTTGTACGTGTATATCGAATCATGTTGAAAGATTTTAAGATCTCTTTTCTAATTTTGATTTTACCCCCCCCCCCTCCCACCCTCCTCCCTCCCATGGGTGTACTCAAAATAAGTCGATGGCGAGGACCTGACCAAAATAATTATTAATATCATTTTTAAAAAACAAAAGTTTGACACTTAGAGCGTCTTTTATTTCTAAATCAAATCTCTACATAGGCTAGCCTAAAATGACCCAACCCATTAAAAGAAATTAAACATAGAAAAATTAAAAGAAAAGCTAAAAAATAAAATTAAATATCTAGAAATGTGACAACAACACCTTTTAAAAACAGTTATCAGAGGGAAGATTAAGAGACGTTGGTGGCGGCGGCAACGATATCATCTTCAACTAATCTGACTCCCCTGCAAAGTTCTTCTACCCCGCATAAACAAAGAATCTCACATCAAACAAGTCGTGAAGACGCCATTTCAAATTCTTCCAAATAAAGTATTTATATCTTTACTAAGCCTTCAATCCACTCTCTTGAAATACTTGAATCTAGTCATATGTCTTCATTTTTTTGCACAGATTATTGTTTGAATGCAGCAAAGATCAATCTTTTTAAGTAAAAAATCTTGTGGTCTGGATGATGCAAAGGAAACCTCAAATAAAATTAATTTTTCTTCTATAAATCTAAATTTGATGGATTAAAATTCAAAAGATTTTATACTACCATCAAAACTCAAATCCACCAAAAGATTACTCATTATAATTTTTTAGTGCCCTTCTTAACCTTTCATCTAATGGATATTCATTGTCTTCAACAGTACCTTTATACGTAAACTTGTGGTATATGAATTTAACACAACTATAGATAACATATGTTGTTTTAACCCCACAAATTTTGATTTTATACCATATTTAACAACTCAAAGCTCTTATTAGGTGCATGATATATTAACCACTATTTCAAATTAGTTAGACCTCCAGATAGATATGCCACTCCGATTGAGAAACCAACATAAAAGAGTATTCTAGTTCATAATAATAGGGATATATAACATCATAATCATATATGTATCTTTAACACTCACCAAAATTGAAAGCAATATTTGTATAGGTCAAATACATAACTAAAGAAGTACTATATTATATAACTTAAGTCTTGTAATAAGGTTATATATTCTTCAATATATTATTTCTTCTATAATAAGAACTATAATATAACTTTATCCTTTGATTTTCTTCTAAACATTGTTAGAAATTTTCTGAACAAGTCTCTAAAGTATCTCCTTTGTTAATGGCTTCTCATTGCATTCATCAAGCACAACTTCCATAAATTCTTTGTGATATTCTTCATTGTCATCTGGAGTTGTTATTCTCACAATCATCATAGTAATCCCCATCAATTGAAACTTTTTTGTTGCCTAGTAATAAAAAAACGTTCAATAAAATACAAACACATTACGCACATAGATAAATGTTTTATTGTTTGGATTTTTCAGAAAATATGCATGTGTGTTACACATGTATATCGAGTCAAGTCATATCATTAAACCAAACATTCAAGTAAACAATTACACATAAAATTAAAATTGAATTGTAATTAGTTAGGAATTAATTACCTCGATACCATCCATAATAGGCATAATTGAGCTCAGTAGGATTAAATCAAAACATATTTGTGTTTTATCATGAATATTGAATTCCATTTAAATAGGAGTCTAATGGTAAGTTTTCAAATATGAAATTTGGCAAAATTTGCTATTGAAAAATTAATAATAGCAAATTGAATTAAATGAAGTAATGCTCAAATTTGTTGTGGTAAGTTGGAAAGAGCAATTGGCTAAGAGTGTTTTCACCTCTTTCTAAAGAAGTATATTCTTGAATATATTGACTTTTGATATTTTTAAATTTATTGTAGACCTTATTTTATTGTAAATTAGTTTTTTGTCACGTTTGTTGAACGTGTATATCGAATCATGTTGAAAAATTTCAAGACTTTTTTTCCGATTTTGGTTTTAAGTAAAAAATCCATATCAAAACTACAATCAACCAGTTAAAGTTAAGTATAAATCTAGTACTGAAATCTCAAATCGGAGCTCGTAAAATGGAACCTGTTTTAGTAAAGAACATTTTAGTTCTCCAAGTTATACGGATCTCAAAATTGAGACTTAACACCACTTAAGAATAAAAAAAAGTTTAATCCTTCAAAATGAACTTTCCAACGTGAAATCAAGTTAGTCAAACCTCAAGACAAATATGAGCCTCATGAAAAGTTTTGATAAATAAAATTTCCCAAAATTTTCTATTGGAAAATTAATAATAGTAGATTGAATTAAATGAAATATGTTCAAATTTGTTGTTGAAAAGATAAACTAGATAAATTTGATGTTATTGTATTTAAGAGTTGATCTTTTTCCTCTTTCTAAAGAAGCATTGTTGAAGCAAAATATTTAAATTTCTTGAATATATTAAGTTTTGACATTTCTAATAATTGTAAGACCTTATTTTACGATTAATTAGTTTTTGATACGTGTGTTACATGTATATATTAGGTCAAGTTTGAAATATTTTCAAGCCTTTTTAAAATTTTGATTTTAGCCCCTCCCCCTTTCCTCCTCCCTCCCATGGAAGTACTCAAAATAAGTCGATGTCGAGGACCTGACCAAAGAAACTATTAAACTCTTTTTTACAAAAAAAAAAAAAGTTTGAGGCTTAGAGTGTCTTTTATTTCCAAATCAAATCTCTACATATGTTGGCATAAAAAAGACCCAACCCATTAAAAGAAATAAGCAAAGCAAAACTAAAAGAAAATCTAAAAAAATGAAATATCTAGAAGTGTGAACCACAACACTTTTATAAAATAGTTATCAAAGGGAAGATTAAAAGACGTCGGAGGCGGCGGCAACAACGTCATCTTCAGCTACTCTGACTCCTCTACAAAGTTCTGCTACCTTTCATAAACAAAGAATCTCACATCAAGCATGTCGTTAAGCTCTATGAGGTGACACTATTTCAAATTCATCTTCCAAATAAAGTATTTATATCCTAACTAAACCTTCAATTCCACTCTCTTAAAATACTTGCTTCTAGCTTTGTGAGTTAATTTTCCTGCCTAGATTATTGTTTGCATGCGGCAAAGATCAATCTTTTTAAGCCAAAAATCTTGTGGTCTGGATGATGCAAAGGAAACCTGAAAAAAATCATTTTTTTGTACAAAAAATCTAAATTTGATGGATTGAAATTCAAAAGATTTTATACTACCATCAAAATCCAAATCTACAAAAAAGATTACTCATACTAATTCTTTTAGTACCCTTCTTAACTTTCTCCTCTAATGGATATTCATCATATTCAACATCACCTTTCTATTTAAACTTGTTGTATATGAATTTAACACAACTATAAATAAAATAATTTATTTTAACCCCACAAATTCTAATTTCATACCATATATAACAACTCAAAGCTCTTATTACGTGCATGATATATTAACAATTATTTCAAACTAAGCAAATTTCCCATGCTTCGCGCGGTGGTGAACTACGTCAATAATCAACTTCTAAACATTTGATAATATGAGTATTTTTGAGTGGGTACAACCCTAGGATAAATTGTCAAGAATACTTTTGATTCCAAGTGTTTATGCATTTTGTTATTAATTCATCATTTGACTTTAGTTATTCATCACCAAAGTCTTTAGAAAAGATATGCAATTGTTTATATTTGTATTTTCAAAAGGTGGTACAAACATTTTATTCATCAATTGCAAGAGTTTTCACCTATTCAAGACCTCTACATACATAATCTAATTATTATACATCTTATTATACATATTATATAATTAGTTGTTCACTTGATAAGTTCATTAAAATTTAAAAACACATCTCTTGGAGTTCAATGGAATAATGTATGTCGCTCAAATAATTTGGATTAAATGATGTCTTGGCAAGTCCCTTATTCAAAATCATACGCAGTCGATAACACTACTTTGATAGGCAAAAGGCATATTTTGTTGTTTATGTTTCAATTAATATGGTTAAAACTCTATTTTTTTGCGACTTTTAATCTAATGTTTATAAGGAGATAATGATTTCTTTAATATTTGATTAATATGGATTCATCCTACTTTGAGGGGTAATTAATTGACTCCAATTCAACATTTCAACCCCAAACTTTTGATTAAGGTTGAGTACAATACTTACAATCCCACTACATTCCATTATATTTTTTATGTCACTAATCAATTGAATGCCTCGATAAGATAGAAAGTTGATTAACTAAAACTTCAAGGTAGTGTGGAACCACCATAACTTTTGAACACTCAAAAGTCCCTTCTTGGACATCCCAAGGATCTTTTAGCCACTGAAAACTCTATAAAGATCAAAGTCATTTTTTTTACAAGTTTAAGAATTCTAATCTACATGATCAAATGATTACATCAAACTCTTGATTAACATATCTACATAATGATCGAAAGCATAAACATAAACAACAAAGTTTAAAACATGTACTAAACAAAATTAATAACATAAGCATAAATTAATGACTGTAAAAAAAAATACTAGGATCTATAACAATAGAATGAAACAGAAAGGAAAAAATTGAGTCCACTGAATGCATATTGTCCCCTTAAGGAAATTATTCCCCTCTAGTACCCAAGGTTTAAAAGAATAGATCTAGTCAGGATAGAATGATTCTATTCATCAGTGTATTGATACAAAAATAATGGTTTCATTGAGCAACTCAACAGCAACAAAGTACACGAATATTTAATTGTACAGAAGAAGAAGAAGAAGTAGTTACATTTTTTTTTTGTTTTAAAATGAGAGGAAATCCCTCTATTTATAGACAACGAAGGGTAGTGTTAATAAATGCTTATTGTACCTTATCATAAAGGACACAACTCTTTCGAAAAGTCACAACCTTTCATAAAATTTACAACTTTTCATAAAAATTGAAACTTTTTATAAAAGTCACAACTCTTAATAAAAGTTGCAACTCTCTAGAGAAGTCACAACTCTTCGTAAAAGTCGCAACTTTTCATTAAAGTCACAAATTTTCATAAAAGTCACAATTTTTCATAAAAATCACAACCTTTCATAGAAAAGAACGATAATTTTGGAAATAAATAAATTAAAAGTGAATCTTGGTTTGTGGTGGCGCCACGTTAATAATTGATTAATAAGGATTCATCCTACTTTGAGGGGTAATTAATTGACTCCAATCCAACATTTCAACCCCAAACTTTTGATTAAGGTTGAGTACAATACTTACAATCCCACTACATTGCATTATATTTTTTATGTCACTAATCGATTGAATGCCTTGATAAGATAGAAAGTTCAATAAGTAAAACTCCAAGGTAGTGTGGAACCACCATAACTTTTGAACACTCAAAAGTCCCTTATTGGACATCCCAAGGATCTTTTAGCCACTGAAAACTCTATAAAGATCAAAGTAATTTATTTTACAAGTTTAAGAATTCTAATCTACATGACACCAATAGTCAAATGATTACATCAAACTCTTGATTAACATATCTACATAATGATCGAAAGAATAAGCAAAAACAACAAAGTTTAAAACATGTATTAAAAAAACAATTAATAACATAAGCATAAATTAATGACTGTAAAAAGCATATCAGGATCTATAACAATAGAATGAAACAAAAAGGAAAAAATCGAGTCCACTGAATGCACATTGTCCCCATAAAGAAATTATTCCCCTCTAGTACCCAAGGTTTAAAAGAATAGATCCGGTCAGGATAGAATGATTCTATTGATCAGTATATTGATACAAAATAATGGTTTCATTGAGCAACTCAACAACAACAAAGTACTGAATATTTAATTCTGCAGAAGAAAAAGAAGAAATAGTTCAAAATTTTTGTTGTTTTAAAATGAGAGGAAATCCCTCTATTTATAAACAACGAAGGCTAGTGTTAATAAATGCTTATTGTACCTTATCGGAAAGGTCACAACTCTTTGGAAAAGTCACAACCTTTCATAAAAGTTACAACTTTTCATAAAAATAGAAACTTTTCATAAAAGTTGCAACTCTTAATAAAAGTTGCAACTCTTCATAAACGTCGCAAATCTTCGTAAAAGTCGCAACTTTTCATTAAAGTCACAACTTTTCATGGAAGGGAAGGATAATTTTGGAAATAAATAAATTAAAAGGGAATCTTGGTTTGTGGTGACGCCACATAGGCGGGCCTAGGGTTCTCTTATATATATATATATATATATATGTCACACCCCTATTTTTCCTCAAAACGAATTGTTTGAAAATAGAGTTTTTCCAATTGTAGTGACATTTTGAAAAGAGATTATTTTATTTCAGAGTCGCTACTTGGAATTGAGTTTTGGTGTTCCAAGTCACCTTATTTAAATCTCTAATCAAAAGGAAATTTGACTCTTTATTTTTGTTGGTCTGCGAACTAGAAGTTCGGGTAAGAAATTAAATTCTGTTGATTGAGGGGAAGGTGTTAGGCACCCCTCGAGTCCCGTGGTTCTAGCACGATCGCTTTATTGACTTATATGACTTAAATTAATTTTTTGAATATTGTATTATTAACTTAATAACTAAGAAAATTATTTACCCTCATTCTTTGATTTATTTTTAAAACTATCCTATTTTATTAATATATGTCCATTAATTAAAAATATGTATATGCAAACTAAATAAAGTAAAGTTGAGGAATAGATATTTACAAATCTTGAAACGTCTGTAATTTCTTTTCTTTTCCCTTTTTATGTATTTATATATATATTTTTTGTGTTATTATGGGTAGAATTTATATAGGTATCTAATAGTTAGGAATTAGAATTTACGCAGGAAAGCGATTTTTTTTTTTTTTTGAGTTTGAGCATTTTAGGATTGTATTTTTAGTTAGATTAAAAATGCGAAATAAAATTTTATGAGATTTAAGATTAGTTTTAGAAAGAAAATTTTAATATATTTTTTTTATTCCATGCTGCACTTTCAATTATTATTTTTCATATCGTATTTTTGTTTCTCTTTCTTCTTAACTCTTTTTTTTTTTTTATATTTTCTTTTTTAATATTAATTTTCTTTCTGTTTTAACTTTACTTTATTATTATTATTTTTTTCTTTTTATTAGTACGTTCTCCTTCTTCCTTTTTTTTTTTTTTTAAAGAAAACAAAAAAAAAACTTCTACCTTTTATTCTATTATTACTATTTTCCTATACTTTCAACTTCTGCCTCCTCTTCTCTTTTTGTTTTTATTCAATGAATTTCTTTTTATTCTTTTTATCACATTTTCCCATACATTTTTTCACGTTGTTTCTAATTTTTTCTTCTATTTTTTCCTTTCTTCCGCTTCTCTCGCTTTTCACTTCCTGTTTTTTGTTTTTTTTTTCTTCTTTTTGTTTCTTTCTCTAGTGAAATCCTAAATAGAATTCATTCCTTCTCTAAAAATGTATACTTAATAATATATATTAAAGCGATAATCATCCCAAGCTTATTCTAGAAGTAAAACTACTTAATCGAAAGTAAATAGAATAAAAAGGTTGAAAACATATTTTACACATCCAACTACTTAACTTTCGAAGGAAAATAATCAGTTGACATGACTACGTTATAGCATTATTATAACTAAGACAGAAAGGCAGATAACATTCTTGAAGTAAACACTAAAACATATATATTTAGGAAAAAGAAAGAAAATTAAAGTTTAAAAAAATGCTGACAAAGTACTGTAATATTGCTAACAAAATGTGAACTATATGCCACCAAAGGTTTCAATGAAACAAAAATAAAATAAGAGTAAATAAAAGTGAAATCCTATGATATTATAGATTATTACACATATTGTGCTTGACCATTCGATAAGTTGGAACATTGTTTGCTAAGTTAACTACCAACTCCATGTCACTAAGGTTTACGTATTCATTGAGCAAACTAAAATAACACGAATCAACTAATAAGCTCTTTTAAAACAAAAAGAAAAAATAATTAAAAAATAAAGCTCAAAGAGAATGAATATATCAAATTTACACGACACATAAAAGTAAGAGGTACAGCAAAATCTTATATATACTTGGCTGGAAAAAAAACAAGAAAATATAGTATCACAATTTTATTTTTATGCTAATGTGAAGATACAAGAAAAGGAGGTCAGTTGTTACCTCTTACGGAAATTTCCACACAAAAGAAACAACCGTTGCGATATACTGATTTCCAAAGTTAATAATTGTAAATTAACTTTAAAGAGTCATGTATTTCTTTAAAACCTCAACCAACACCTCCCACTCCCACACGTCTCTCCACTTCCTCGCGTATTTTTTTTCTTCCTTTTAGAGAAGAACCAACCCCCCACTGTTATATAACCAGCAACCTATGTAGAAAAAAAGGGGGAGAGAACAAGCAACATAGCAAAATACAAAAGTACACAGATAGTCGGGTGGCAATTGGGGCGGGGCAGGATAGGGCGGGCCAGGTTACACTCTTAATAGGGCAGGGCAAGGAAATATGTTAACGGGGCAGGTTAGGGCAAGGCAGGGCAAAATATTTTTTTTCATAAATCCTAATGGGTTAGGGCAGGGCAGGGTAAGTCCAAATTTAAAAATGGGACGGATTAAAAAAGAGTGACCCGCTTAATCACCTACGCCCTACTTCAAAGAATGAAAGTAGCGGCTCTCTTCCTCAAATTTCATCTCTCTTAATTCTCATCTCCATTCTCCATCTAGGTTTCGATTTCGATGCTACAAATCATGATTGAATCGTTGTTTTTTTAAGACTATTCTTTCAGATTTCTTCATATCTTGAATTGGTGTTATAATTTCATTTTCAGGTACTATTTCTCTCATAGAACTGTGATTTATCAGTTGGATTTGAAGTGCTTTTCATTTGTTTGAATGTGTATAATTTTTTAGCTGGAATCTATGTTCTTTGTTTGCTACTAGTGCAAAACAACTAATTACATAGACAATACAAATTTCTTTAGAATAGTGATTCTTATGGTTAGGCATTATTTGGGAAATTATGATTCCATTGTTCTGATGAACTCTATATTTTCAAGTTTATCAGTTACACTATTATAGAACTTGATGTATTTGTGAAAAATATATATTCGAAATCTAACCTCTTTTTCCTGTTTCCGTAATAGGCAATCATGACATCTCAAAATGATGAAAATTTGCCTGCTTCATCTTCTAATGTTATTTCCTTAGAGGCTGATAGTCCGAGGCCTTCACAAATTGATGAAGTTGTTGTACCGGGAAAAAGAAAGAGATATTCTAAAGCATGGAAGCATTTCAAGTTGGTATATGTTGATGGTGTTCCGTATGGTCAATGTAAGTATTGCAAATCTCAATATAAAAATGCTTAAAATTGTGGGACGACGTCTATGTGGGATCATTTATGTAAGTGTGCTAAAAAGCCAAGAGGTGAGGGTGATATAGAGGGTGATGATGAAGGATACTATTTTGATCAATATGTTTCACGGAAACAACTTGCCCATGCCATTATCTTACAGGAGTATCCACTCTCTATAGTTGATCATGTGGGATTTAGGAACTTTGTTGTGAGTCTCCAACCTATGTTTAAAATGGTTTCAAGAAATACGATAAAAAATGGCATACTGAAATTTTTTGACAATTTGAAATCAAAAACTGCTAGTTTGTTGGATAAAGTCACGAGTAGAGTTTCAATAACAACCGATATGTGGACTTCAAATAGCAACAAAAAAGGATTCATGGCTACTACTGGACATTTTATTGATGATTCATGGAGTATTCAAAGTCATATTTTTAGGTTTGTTTATGTTCCCGCTCCACATGATAAAGATGCATTATGTAGTGCTTTGGTTAATTGTTTGTTTGTTCAGAATCTTGAACGGAGAGTATCAACTATCACAGTTGATAATTCTAGTACTAACTATGCAATGATGAGAACCTTATTGGATGAGAAACTTAATAAAAGAGATTTGTTATTGGATGGTCGAGTGTTTCATGTGCGTTGTGCCGCACATATCTTAAATCTGATTGTCCAAGAAGGGTTAAAGGTGATAGGAGAAAGTATTGGCAAAATACATGATAGTGTCTTGTATTGGATTGGATCAGCTGGTAGAATTGAGAGATTTGAAGAAGCTGCATGTCTGCTACGTTGTTCTTGTAAGAAGAATTTGGAGTATGATTGTCCTACCCGTTGGAATTCAACATATCTAATGTTGAGAACATCCTTAGAATACAAAGAAGTGTTTAAGAAATTGAGTCTAACTGACTCAAACTATAAGTCGTATCCAACAGAAGAGCAATGGAGTCAGGCAGAAGATGTTTGTGGGAAGCTCAAACTCTTTTATCATATCACTGAACAATTTTCAGGGACTCGATATCCAACTTCCAGTCATTACTTTACAAAAGTTTGTGAAATTAAGATGGAGTTGGAAGACTGGGTGAAAAGCTTTAATCCTTTGATTAGCTCTATTGGGATGATGTGCATGTTATGATGGGTATAGCCGCAATTTTTGATTCAAATGTTATTGAAATTTCAAAAATATTGGGATGATGTGCATGTTATGATTGGGTATATGCTGCAATTGTAAATCAGATTTTACCACTTAAAATTAGAAGAAGAATCTAAAAAACTAACGGCATTTACGGTACCACAAGGATTTTATGAATGGAACGTATTACCATTTGGATATAAAAATGCACCGGGTAGATATCAACACTTTATGGACAATTACTTTAAACAAATAGAAAATTGTGTAGTGTACATTGATGATATATATTATTATATTCCAAAACACAAGATGAACACATAAGATTATTAGAAAAATTTATTTTGATTCAAGATATAAGATGAAGTTGGTAGAGTTCTTTCTTCCACAAATTTATGATAAAGATGCTTCGAGTGAAAAACTAAAATTCAAGAACATCACTGAGGTGTATTATTCAGAACATTTAATAATACAGAAATAAAATGGGAAATAAATAGAAAAGAATTATATTCGGTATATAAGTGTTTATTATCATTTGAACCATATATTGTATATAACAAATTTATTATAAGAACGGATAATACACAAGTAAAATGGTGGCTAACAAAGAAAAATACAAGATTCGGTAACAACAAAAGAAATAAGGAGATTGGTATTAAATATATTAAATTTCACATTTACAATTGAAGTAATTCACGACAAAGTCGGAGGCGAGACGAGGAAGAAAATACAATTGAAAGATCATTACTACACTTTCTACAAAAGTGGATAGTATGGACAACAAATACAAAAAGCTAAAGACTAATGAAGATAATCAAGTCTCACAAAGATGACTATAAAATGCGAGCTACGTCGATCGGAAGACGGAAAAATTCGAGCTAAAAGGAGACGATGGGAAACTCCTTAAAACCCATTAGTGAAAAACAAAAGAATACAAACTTAAATAGAAAAACCATTTACTCCAAGACTAACACCAAAAACATATTAACTAAAGAACCACAAATCTTCGAGATAGCCTACACCATGACAAAAGGACATACAACCATATTACACGAACCTATATAGAAAATATATACAAAATCCAAACATTTTTAAATCTTAACCCAAGATCTACTACAACCCAAAAACCCAACCAAGATTATTTAACCCAAAGGTTACAAGGTTATAATAATTTATGCCAACAAAAGGATAATTGGTATATCAACTATCATACAGAGCTAGCAAATAATTATTTAAACTAAAACGCTATATGGAGCTACTATGCAAGAGATCAACTAATGATTTATTCCAATTCAAGGGAGTTAAGGAAGCAGATATGGATGAAGTCCGAGAGATGGATTTTATCATTACTTAAGCCGAAGAACAACCTACAACGAGAGCTTTGAAGACAGATTTATTTCAAAAGAATTATTGACCAGATATTGTAAATTAATTGGACACAAATATCCCGACCATATATGTACAAAATGTAACGGAGAAGATAATATAATCCAGGATGTACGGCTGGAATGATCAAATAAGACGGAAGAAGATAAGAAGGAGATAATGGACGAGATGGACACATGTGTGCGTAAGAAAGTAGAGAAAGAAAGATGAGATAAGATAGAAAGAAGAAAACAAAGTAGATAAGATGAGAAGCTATTTGTCCTATTGTAAAAAGTCATGAATGGTAGTAGTGTGTCAAAAATTAGGTAAGTGTCATAATAAAGTAAATAGTGCATAGTATGGTGTGTGTCATAATAGTGATGACAAGTGTAAAAGTAAGTATGAGATTGTCAAGTAGTGTAAAAAGTCATCGAGTAAGTAAAAGTAGTATTATTAGGTGACAAGTGTAGTAGTGCATTATTGTAAGTAATGTAGTATGTATGTAAACTCCTTTCTATATAAAGAAAGGGATATGTAAATAAAGAGAGAGGCAACGCCTAAGTTAATAAAAAACTTTCAACTTTCAAAACTCTCTCCACTAAGATATAGAAATTACTTAAAAGTTAATGGAAAAATCAAATAAAATTCGGATATTTCGGATAGCATGGCCAAGCAAGAGGCAAAGGTATATTGTTCAAAAATATGCAGAACTAATTTCATATATTCCCGAATATCATATATATGATTGAATAAATTTATGTTAGTTATTATGTATTAGAATTATTTGAATCATGATTTCTAGTTTATTAGCACTGAAATCGGAAACAGGAGAGAAAACTTCTATACTATGCCATCCTAATGTTGAAATAAAAAACCGGTAGGCGAGAAAAGCCATTTAGGGTGTAAACAAAGTTGAGGCTATTGAAGAAATAAAAATTGTTAGATAAAAGGAAGTATCCGCTAAAGTACGATGCTAGTAGTGAGACACTTAGTAAAAAGAAAACATGATAAAGATAATCTAGTTCATAATGATCTAATATGAATTTAGTCAATTATGAATATGATAGGAAGGAATAATTTGAAATAAAAAACCCGCATAATGAAGAACATGACTACATACGTACATGATGAAGTGATAAAAACTATGAAACTTTAATCTTATTATACTTAACGGTATAGAAATAATTGAATTAAGAAAATAATATGGGAAAAAATATTTAATGATTACGAATTAGAAAATATATTAAATCAAGAATGGTATGAAATAGATTTACAAGATCTATACTTAGATAATGGAAGAATAGAATGGTACGATTTGAGAAAAAATTCAAAATAAGATGAATTACTTAATATTTACAATATTGGAAGAAACTATTGAAGAAATAAAATTGTTAGAACAATTAATGGCGAAAAATTTATATATGTACCAAGAAAACCCAAGATATGTTATATCTAGAATATATCATAAATAATATTAATGAAATATTAATTAAAACAACTATCGGAAGAATATTACAATAAATATTATTATATATTGCCATGAACTTAGCACTACCAAAAATAATATTAAAGAGATATCAAGATTGAGACACTTAGTAAAAAAGATATTATAATAAAATCTTAAAAATAAGTCACTCACTTACTACCCTACTATCTACCACACTACCACTTTCATGAATTCACCAACTACCAGTTCCGCACCGAAAAATGATATCAGAGCTATGGATGTCGAGAAGTATAAGAAGAACCGTATTAGTAGAAAGTTAAGAAAAATAAGAAGAAAATTAAATAAATTATATCCGAAGTGTAAACAACTCAATATCACAAAAACTGATAACGAAAAATGGTAGCACATAGAAAAAATAGACTTAACAGTAACATATTTGCACGAGTTTGTCACAAATCTATATTAGCACAAAGAAAGACTATTTTCTATCTAGAAATACAAATAAATAAGTTAGAATATAAATTTCAACACGATCTATAAATGAATAAGGAAGAATACACAATAGATGAAAAAACATATGAAAATTATGACGGATTAAAAATAAAAATAATATTTTCTAATCTAGGAAGAAGATATAAGAAAATAGGTGACAATATAAGTTTAATGTTAGAAAAGAAACGGAAAAACTAGAAGATAGTTTAAATAGCTATGGTAAGAATAACAAAAGAAAATGAAGAAATCGATAGAAAAACGGAAATTGAAAAAATAAAACAACAAGCAAAAAAAGAAGTACAACAATTAGAAGAAGTAAAAAATATCAAAATAATAGAGCTAGAAAAAGAGTTAGCAATATTGAAAGAAATATATGAAATGAAACAAAAAGAAAAAGAACAAAAAACGAAATTAGCAAATGAGATAATTAAGTTTAAAGAAAAATTGCAGCTAGAAGATGAATTAGAAGAAAAAAGAAGAAAATAAAGATAATCTACCCGAAATAAGAGTTGATGAAATAAACGACGATGATCTAGAACAACATTCGGAAAACAAGCGAAACATAAACTTTTAGCAAACATAGATAATACAAAGAATTTAGAAATAAATACAGGAGACATAGACATGGATGAAAAACCTAGCACATCAGGGGTAAAAAACCCAAAAAATTTTAATCCAAAATATTATGATGCAAACTATGAACAATATGATAGTGAAAAACTATATGGGATAAAAGATTGAATAAAAAATGGACAAAATAAATAATAACGACATGAACTTAGCATGTGAAGATATAAATAAAATAATCCAATTATGGATGGGATACATATCAAAACAATTAATAGATAACAAAATAACAATGGATGAGGATATATATAGAAAGAACATAGAACGAACAAGAAAATGGCTACAAAATTTATCGATGAAAGTTTACAAACTCTAAGAAGTAATAAAAAATTTGATGGTGGAATAGCTAACAACTATGGAGAGACTACATAAATATGAAATAGCTATAAGAAACGAATTTAGTAGTATGTAAAAACTAGAAGAACAAAATAAAGAAAAATTATAAATCGAAATCTAATGACAAAATTAGCAATATGTAATATGTGTTACATAGATGAATATACATTGCATTTAGAGAATACTATTATAAAGAAATATAGCACGGAAAGTAAAGAAATAAGAAAATTATATTTTACAAAATTACCGTAACCTTTTAGTTCAAAAATAATAAAAAGCTATGGATGGGACACCTTAGGAGCTAGAATGAAATTCTTGCAACGATGGTTTATGGAATTATGTGAAAAACATAAAGAAGAAATAAAAATGGAAAAATATTAATAAAAACTTAGCATGTTGCAAAACAAAACAAAGACCTCAATTTGTTTGTAGGGATAAGTTTTATAAATATAGAAAGAAATATAATAAAAAATATAGATCAAAATATAAATATAAAAACCTAGAAGAAGGTACTATGTAAAAAACTATAAAACTAAAAGACCATATAGACCAAAAAAGAAAACTAAAAATTATAATTGTGGAAAATTAGGACATATAGCTAGAGATTGTAAATTACCTAAAAATCAAAAGAAAAAACAAATATCGTAAATAATAATAGACAATGAAAAATATACACAAATAGAAACGTAGATTATGAATTAGAAAGTGAAGATAGCATATATGAATTATCGAAAATGAAATAGACGAAATGGAAAATAATTCATTAAAGAATCGAGATATGAACACTATATAAATGAAGAATATACAAACAATAACTAAAGAAAAATATCAAGATGAAGAATCGGTAGAACAAAAATAATATTTGATAATAATATATTTGAACAAATAAAAGGAAAAGAATTAGATCTAAGTGTAACAAAAATATTCGAAATACCAACAATAAGAAATTGGTTTAAACGACAAAAAGAAGAATATTATGTAGTAAGTCAAAGAGAACATATCATAGATTGCAAATACACTAAAGGAAAGGCCAAAATACCAATAATAAATAAACGAATAATAAATAAAGAAATGCAAGATATTAAGGCTAAAAATCCAATTAAATATGTACATTTAGGAGGAACGGAAATATTAATAAAAGCATGCTTTAGAGAAGGAATAGATACAATCTATAGAAATATACTTAGCAAAGAGATGATAGGATCATACAACCTATAGAAAAAAGTATAATAAGCGCAAATGTACATTTAAAAGGTAACCTCATATACCAAAAATTTAAATTTATAATAAGTGCTAACTACTCAAGCAGAAGAAATGAGAAATATAGATAAATCCTTAGTATTATATTGGAAAATGTCGGAATAGAACTAGCCCCCGGAAGTAAAATATTTACAGCTAGATGTAAAAACTTATATGTTTTAACAACAAAACATAAAATAACAAAAAAAATAAAATAGATAAAATAAAAATAGAAGATCCCTTTGAAAGAATAGTTACGAGTCATAGATAATAATGATTATAGCTATAAAGAAATTGATATAGAAGAAGATTTAGAAATAGTAAAAGAAAGACTAAGTACATGAAAAGAATAAACGATGAGATACCCCAAATATCATCAAAATGAGTACCTCAAGAAGAATAGATAAATCTCCACAAAAATCAATGGAAGAAGAAAGAAAACCACATCATTACTACATAACGGGAATAATGGAACAACGAAAATATTTAATATTAATAAATACAGGACTAGAAGAAAATTATATTACAAGAGAATTAGTAACGGAAGATGAAATAATAACTATTGAACAATCATGCCCCGAACTACCAAGAGTATTAACATATACCGAAGAAACTACGGAAAAGGAAATAATCATTGGAGGAATACCAATAATAATAAAATTTAAAATATATCGCGGAGATGAAAATATCACTTTAGGAATAAAATGGCTAGAACAAGTAAAACCATATAATTTAGAAGACAAACAGGTTAATAATAAATTATGAAAAAATAAAAGAGTAATAATAAAAAGGACTTTGGTATGATAAAAAGATGAAAATATATATACTTGCAAAGATAATAATAGAAGGATATTACAGATATTATACACCAATGATAGATACGGGAGACTGTAAGCTAATATATGTAAATATAATTGTTTACCGGAAGATAAGTGGGAAAAATTAAAAACACCGATAGTAGTAGTAATGTGGATTTAATAATGAAGGAAACATGATCACATATAAGGCAAAAATATAAAAATACAAATATGGGATAAGATATTAACTATAGAAGAAATATATAACTTTGAATTAACTACAAAAGATATGCTATTAGGAATGCCATTTTTAGAAAAATTATATCCACATATAATAACAAAAACACACTGGTGGTTCACCACACCGTGTAAACAAAAAAATAGGAGCAAAAAGAGTAAATAATAAAAACGAAAAACAACAAGAATGGATAAAAGGAAGTGAAAAATTACACAAAAATTAGAAAATATAAAAGAAGAAGACCCTAAAATAGAATTAATTATATTCTCTATAGATAAAGTAAAAATAATTCAAGATAAGCTAGAATTATTATAGTGAGGATCCTTTTTACAAGGATGGGAAAACATAAAACAAAAATAAAAATTGAGCTAATTGATAATAACAGTATAATAACCCCAAAACCATTAAAGTATAATTTTAGTGATTTAACCGAATTTAAAATACATATAGATGAATTACTAGAAAAAGGATATATACAAGAAAGCAATAGTAAGCATACAAGCCCGGCATTTATCGTAAATAAACATAGTGAACAAAAAGAGGAAAAAGTAGAATGGTTATTGATTATAGAAACTTAAATGCAAAAACTAAAACATATAATTATCCGATACCAAATAAGATACTAAAAATAAGACAGATACACAAGGATATAATTATTTTAGCAAATTTGATTGTAAATCAGATTTTACCACTTAAAATTAGAAGAAGAATCTAAAAACTAACGGCATTTACAAGTACCACAAGGATTTTATGAATGGAACGTATTACCATTTGGATATAAAAATGCACCAGTAGATATCAACACTTTATGGACAATTACTTTAAACAAATAGAAAATTGTGTAGTGTACATTGATGATATATTATTATATTCCAAAACACAAGATGAACACATAAGATTATTAGAAAAATTTATACACATCGTAGAATATTCGGTATAAGTCTAAGTAAAAGAAGGCCGATATAATGAAAAATCAAATAGAATTCTTAGGAATACAAATTGATAAAAACGGAATAAAAATGCAAACACATATAGTACAAAAAATAATTAACTCAAATGAACAACTAGACACAAAAAAAGAAATTACAATCATTCTTAGGACTAGTAAATCAAGTAAGAGAATACATACCAAAATTAGCGAGAGAATTTAAAACCATTACAACAAAAATTAAAGAAAGATGTAGAATACCAGGTTTGATAAGAAAGATCAAACACAAATACAAAAAAAAATAAAATGGGAAATAAATAGAAAAGAATTATATTCAGTATATAAGTGTTTATTATCATTTGAACCATATATTGTATATAACAAATTTATTATAAGAACAGATAATACACAAGTAAAATGGTGGCTAACAAGAAAAATACAAGATTCGGTAACAACAAAAGAAATAAGGAGATTGGTATTAAATATATTAAATTTCACATTTACAATTGAAGTAATAAAAACCTGATAAGAATGTTATTGCGCATTACCTATCACGACAAAGCTACTCGGATCGAGACCGAGGAAGAAAATACAATTGAAAGATACTCAAAGCCATTACTACACTTTCTACAAAAGTGGATAGTATGGACAACGAAATACAAAAGCTAAAGACTAATGAAGATAATCAAGTCTAAAGCTAGTCACAGCATGACTATAAAAATGCGGAGCTACGTCGATCGGAAGACGGAAAAAATCTAGAGCTAAAAGGAGACGATGGGAAACTCCTTAAAACCCATAACATTTGTTTAAATACAGGCTGCGGTACAAGCAAACGAGTTAGTGAAAAACAAAAGAATACAAACTTAAACCAGCCTATTCGAAAAACCATTTACTCCAAGACTAACACCAAAAACATATTAACTACGTAACCACAAACTTCTACATATGCAGATAGCCTACACCATGACAAAAGGACATACAACCATATTACACCGAACCTATATAGAAAATATATACAAAATCCAAACATTTTTAAATCTTAACCCAAGATCTACTACAACCCAAAAACCCAACCAAGATTATTTAACCCAAAGGTTACAAGGTTATAATAAACTAATTGCACAACCAAAAACTAACGCCAACCTAGTGCGGACATGTTATAACTATGGATTATTAAATACGTATATACATATGATGGAGAGGAACTAAGTGGAATACCGTAACTACATAAAACATTTATTACATATAAAAGAGTTACTAAAGGAAATTTATTCTATGTGAAATTTTATACGGCAACAATGAGAAATATTATACGAGGAAATAAAACCTCCGATACAAGTGGTGAAGATAGGACTAACAAAAGATATGATAATACCGGAAGATATCGGACAGCAACCGAGAGATACAAAAAAATGAGATACCAAGTTTTTATGCCAACAAAAGGATAATTGGTATATCAACTATCATACAGAGCTAGCAAATAATTATTTAAACGGAAACGCTATATGGAGCTACTATGCAAGAGATCGGCTAATGATTTATTCCAATTCAAGGGAGTTAAGGAAACGAGATATGGATGAAGTCCAGAGATGGATTTTATCATTACTTAAGCCAGAAGAACTTAAGAAAGTCGTAGAAAGAAAGATGAGATAAGATAGAAAGAAGAAAACAAAAGTAGATAAGATGAGAAGCTATTTGTCCTATTGTAAAAAGTCATGAATGGTAGTAGTGTGTCATAAATTAGGTAAGTGTCATAATAAAGTAAATAGTGCATAGTATGGTGTGTGTCATAATAGTGATGACAAGTGTAAAGAGTAAGTATGAGATTGTCAAGTAGTGTAAAAAAGTCATCAGAGTAAGTAAAGTAGTAGTATTATTAGGTGACAAGTGTAGTAATGCATTATTGTAAGTAATGTAGTATGTATGTAAACTCCTTTCTATATAAAGAAAGGGATATGTAAATAAAGAGGAGAGGCAACGCCTAAGTTAACAAAAAACTTTCAACTTTCAAAAACTCTCTCCACTAAGATATAGAAATTACTTAAAAGTTAATGGAAAAATCTGAAAATCGATATTTCGAGATAGCATGGCCAAGCAAGAGGCAAAGGTATATTGTTCAAAAAAATATGCGTAACTAATTTCATATATTCCCGAATATCATATATATGATTGAATAAATTTATGTTAGTTATTATGTATTAGAATTATTTGAATCATGATTTCTAGTTTATTAGCACAATCGAAACAGGGAGAAAACTTCTATACTATGCCATCCTAATGTTGAAACCGGTAGGCGAGGAAAGCCATTTAGGGAGTAAACAAAGTTGAGGCGATAAGAAGGAAGTATCCGCTAAAGTACGATGCTAGTAGTGACGGGGAAAACATGATAAAGATAATCTAGTTCATAATGATCTAATATGAATTTAGTCAATTATGAATATGATAGGAAGGAATAACTTGAAATAAAAAACCTGCATAATGAAGAACATGACTACATACGTACATGATGAAGTGATAAAAAACTATGAAACTTTAATCTTATATATACTTAACGGTATAGAAATAATTGAATTAAGAAAAATAATATGGGAAAAAATATTTAATGATTACGAATCAGAAAATATATTAAATCAAGAATGGTATGAAATAGATTTACAAGATCTATACTTAGATAATGGAAGAATAGAATTGTACGATTTAGAAATAAATTCAAAATAAGATGAATTACGAATATTTACAATATTGGATAGAAACTATTGATCTTTCATGATTATAATAGTAGACTATCTTCACCAAGGGGGTCATTTGAAGTATGTAGCTCTAGTGAAGTCGCTAATCTTATTGAAGGTGATCGACTATCGAGCTTTGATAGATTTTTTGCTTCGAGTCGAGCTACTATGGAGAAAAAATCAGAGTTGGATTTATATTTAGAAGAAAGCTTGCTACCCCGGACTCCATCATTTGATAACTTTAGTTGGTGAAATACAAATGGATTGAAATTTCCTACTTTGCAAAAGATGGCTCGTGATCTCTTAGCCATTCCTGTGTCTACTGTTGCTTCTGAATCAGCATTTAGCAGTAGTGGGAGGTTGATTAGTCCGCATCGCAGTAGATTGCATCCTCTACTTTGGAAGCTCTAATGTGTGCTAGCACATGGTAATGGAATGAAATAAATGGTATGCAATTTTTTCATTGTTATCTTATTAGTTATTCAATTCTTATAAGTATTATAATTTTCTTTTTAGGTTTGACTTCAACCATCGATAATGTGTCATGTCCAACGTTGATTGATGAAGAGGACAAGCCTGAGATCAGTTTCATGCCCAATGTTGATTGATGAAGAGGAAAATGTGGAGTCAAGTTTTGTCAACGAGATGAAGAGGAGAAACTTTATTCCATTTCTATAAGTCACTTTTCAACTACATTAGTTTCTTAGCAAGAATGGCATCTGGTTTCCTGTATATTTTAAGATGTCCACAATCAAACTTTGAAACAATATTTAGTTTTGGTAGTTTGCTGGGAAAGGACCCAAACAGTATATGAAGGATAAACAATTGAACATATTTGTATAGACTTGAAGTAGGTCCAGTCTACATGTTAATGGACATGCATATTCTACTTTCCCTGCACAATCTTATTATTATGTACATAAGGGGCATCTGGAAGCTCTTTGACAATAGAATAATAAATAATGCTCTGGAAGTACTTTTTAGGTGTTGAAAAATGAGTACTCTTCTATTGAATTTCAAGATGTGTGGCAGTAAAATTTAGATAGATATATGTACCTGTATAATGTCCCGATTGCTGTTGTAAATGGGGCAGGGTAGGGCAGGGTTTAACGGGGCAGGGCGGGGCAGGGGAATCTATTTTAAAGATGTTAAATGGGGCAGGGCGGGGCAGGGGAATCTATTTTAAAGATGTTAAACGGGGCAGGGTAGGGCGGGTCAAAATGTTAATAGGTCACGGCTTCCCCTGCCCTAACCCTCCCCATTTACGTCCCTACAGATAGAGAAAGGAGTAGAGAGAAGTATATGATATATGGTATGATATATGATGATTAGTCAGACCTCAAGATAGATATGACACTCCGAATGAGAAACCAACATAAAGATGGATTCTAGTTCATAGAAATAGGGATATATAGCATCATAATCATATATTTATATGTTCTACTAGTACATCTGTAACACACCAAATTTGAAAGTAATATTTCTATAGGTCAAGTACATAACTAAAAAACTACTATATTCTATAACTTTAGTCTTGTAATGAGGTGATTTATTTCTTTAATAATATTATTTCTTATATAATACGCAGTATAATATATCTTTATCCTTTGATTTTCTTCTAAACTTTGTCAGAAATTTTCTCAACAAGGCTCTAAACTATCTCCTTTGTTAATGGCTTCTCATAGCATTCATCAAGTCTAGCTTTCATAATTTTTTTGCGATATTCTTCATTGTCATTTGGAGTTATTATTCCCACAATCATCGTAGTAATCCCCATCAATTGAAACTTTTTTGTTGCCTAGTAATCGAAAAAAAACATTCAATAAAATAAAAACACATTTAACATATAGATAAACGTTATATTGTTTGGATTTTTCAGAAAATATGCATGTGTATATCGAGTCATTTCATATCGTTAAAATAAACATTCGAGCAAACAATTACACATAAAATTAAGATTAAATTATAATTAGTTAAGAATTAATTACCTCGATATCATCCATAATAGGCATAATTGAGCTCATTAGGATTAAATCAAAACATATTTGTGTTTTATCATGAATATTGAATTCCATTTAAATAGGATTCTAATTTTGATTTTAGCATATTTTACATTTAAAAAGTATAGCACAAAATGTACTTAACAATCTTTTAACCCAAAAATCAATTAGCTATACACCAATTTACACCATGTATACAATAACAGACACATAGTAAATTAATACATTATATTGGGACAGTTTTAATTTGAAGTAAACTATTGCTACATTTGACAATTAGGTAAACTATCACTATGCTTGACGATTGTTTCCCATTGAGTTTAGATACAATATTTATTTTCATGATTGTAACTTAAATTTTATTGTACATCATTTTGTGTTACGATTGATACTTTTCAGGTAGGTTTGTCATTCAAATTATTGATGTATGATATTATGCAACAACAGAAAACAATACAATCTATCTAAAAATTATATTTTATTATACAATACAATTTAATATAATATATTATAAAATAATACGTAACAACCACCAAATAAAGTAAGGTTCAAAGTTATAATGTCATTTCTGAAATTTCTCTACAATATAAGTCAAAACTAATATAAACGCAAGGAAAGAAAAACAGAAGCAGACATCAAAGCAAATAAAATATATAGTAGAATATAATATATAGTTGTCACTCTTAATTAACGATGCGCATCTATCCCTAACTAGTAAATGGAGAAACGGACGGGGATTCCCAAATTCCCTTGTTGACAACCATAACAAAGTGAAACATTTTCTAACACCTTGTTCGGATGGTTGTTAACCGTTATATTATATTGTATTGTATTGTATTGTTAGTCTAAATACAATGTTTGTTTTGATTATTACTTAAATTATATTGTATCGTATTGTTTAAATCCATCGTTAGGTAACGACAAGAAGACCCAACCGATTTGGTGTGATAGCGTTGTTACTTGATATTTTCTTCTTATTTTGTCTCTATTTATTATTTAATTATTTTATTTTATCATTTATACTTTCATTTCATAGTATCTCTACCTCATACACTACAATTTCTTGTAGATTTATCATTCTGATTTGGATATGTGACATGATGTAACGACAGAGAACGATATAATCCATCCAAACATTGTATTCATTACTATACATAATAATACAATACAATACAATACAATACAATACGATACATTACGAAACAATGCATAACAATCATCCAACCAAAGTGTAAAATTAATATATATATATATATGTATATATATATAATATATATATACATATATATATATATAAGTAAATAATAAGTTTTTTATTTTATTTTACCCCTCCCCCAAGAGCTCTCACTTTTGCTCTCTTGGTGACTCGAACTAACAACCCTTGTTGGGTTTTAAAGGAGGTGAATGGAAAATGAAGATTTGCGACTTTTATGAAGAGTTGTGACTTTTATGAAGAGTTGTGACTTTTATAAAAAGTAGTGACTTTTATAAAAAGTTGTGACTTTTATGAAAGGTTGTGACCTTTTCGAAAGACTTTTCCAAAGGGTTGCGACCTTTCCAGTAAGGCACAATAAGAACCTTTTCACCCTACCCTTTGTTTTCTATAAATTGAGGAATTTCCTCTCATTTTAAGAAACCTATTTTTTCTGGACTTCTTGTACTACTACTTAATCTAGTATTCTAAGTGTACTTTACTGCCGTTGAGTGGTTCACTGTCACCGTGGTTTTAGGTACTAATACACCAGTGAGTATGATTGTTCTATCCTGTAGGATATGCTCCATTAACCTTAGGTACTTGAGGGCAATAATTTCCTTAAGGGGACACTGTGCATTCAGTGAGCTCGATTTTCCTTCTTTGAGAAAAATATTTTTATATTGTTTCTAATATGTTTCTGATTCTATTTTCTCTACTAGTTTTAATTTTCTAGTTTTGAAAATACTCTTTAAACTTTGTTGTTTCTTATAAAGTTCTTCAAAGTTTTGTTTTAAGTATAATAGGAATATAAGATGAACAACAAACCTAAGGTTGGAAATGATGGGTGCTTACCATCTGAGCAATTCCCTCTTATCGAATAAATAATAAGTTTATTAATCCCTGATTGATAACGTTATTTAAATTTAAATTTTCATGGTATTTGATTAGTTCAAATATTTGAATTTCAATATTGTCAAAACTACAATAAATGTGAGCTTTGCATTTCAAAAGAGTGAAGGCAAAAGTGACTCACAATTGGATTGTTCTAGAGTATTGGGAAGTATGATGTATATCACGAAGAGTGCACGATCAGATATAGCATGTGCTATTAATAAACCGAGTCGGTTCACGAGTGATCCCAATCAAACTCTTTAGAAGGCAATGAAAAGAGTTTTGGGGTATTTAAGTAATACTCAAAACTATGTCTTGCATTATAAAAATATCCAACAGTATTGAAAGGATATAGTGATGCAAATTGGATCACCGGGATCAAATGAACTAAAATCCACGAGTGGATATGTATTTACTCATGGTGGAGGAGCAATCTTTTGGAAATCTTCCAAAAAAAAGACATGTATTGCTAGCTTGACAATGATTGCTGAGCTATGTGCTTTAGATAAGAACGGTGAATAAGTTGAAAGACTCTGAAATTTCTTGATAGATATATTTTTTGGCCCAAACCTTTGGCATCAGTATGCATACACTTTGATAGTCAAGATACAATAGGTATGACATGGAGCATATGTATAACGGAAAGTCTCGTCATATAAGTCATAGACATAATACCATTAGAAAACTATTCTCTGGTGGAATTATCACAATTGACTATGTAAAGTCAAAGGATAATGTGTCGGATCCACTAACAAAAAGGCTTAACTAGAGAGAAAGTTGAAAGATCATCTAAGGGAATGGGTTTATTGCTTAGGACAAGTCATCATGGCAGTAACTCTACCTAGAAGACTGGAGATCCCAAGAGCTTGGTTCAAGGAGAAAAACAAAGTTGTGACTGACGGTTAGACATTGTTAACCAACTCAATCAATTCTCATGATGAAGACAATGCTCAAAAACAAGGATATAACATTAAGGCCTTTTAATGAGTTAATAAAGCTTAAAGTTTCTATTGATTTGCTAAGTTTGACAAATTTGACCAAATAGTGTATCTATGTGATAACATGGTTAGAAATCACCTATGTGAAAGTGAAGTGTGAGCCACTTCAAAGAGGATGATTGTCAAAAGTCGATCTCTCTATACACTCATGAAACTAGGAGGTGTTCATGGCTGAAGCGAACACAACTGTAAGAACCATAAACGGTAAAAGGGTTGATTGTGTAACATATGGTTGTCTAGGTATTACACCAAAGCTTGACAGTTCAAAGATATCAAATCTACCAATTGATCGAGTATATCCGACAGATGTTCACTATGGAAAGTTCAAAGGGAAACCTACTTATCCATATGCAATTAATTCTTGCTTGTAAAGTACACATACTTGTCCGTTTCTTTGTCTTGGAGTCATTCCCCATTTATGCGGGGGATCTTTGGGTTTTAAAAGGTGTGAATGGAAAATGAAGAGTTGCGACTTTTATGAAGAGTTGTGACTTTTATGAAAAGTTTTGACTTTTATGAAAGGTTGTGACCTTTCCGAAAGATTGTGACTTTTCCAAAGGTTTGTGGCCTTTCTAGTAAGGTACAATAAGAACCTTTTCACACTACCCTTTGTTTTATATAAATTAAGGGCTTTCCTTTATTTTAAGAGAACTAATTTTTCTATACATCTTGTACTACTGCTAAATCTAGTATTCTATGTGTACTTTACTATTGTTGAGTGGTTCGCTGACACCATAGTTTTAGTTATTGATAACCGGTGAGTAAGATCGTTCTATTCTGGGAGGATATATTCCATTAACCTCGGGTACTTAAGGGGAATAATTTCCTTAAGGGGACACTGTGCATTCAATAGACTAGATTTTCTTTCTTTGAGAAAAATATTTTTATATTGTTTCTAATCTATTTCCGATTCTATTTTCTCTTCTAGTTTTAATTTTCTAGTTTTGAAAATACTCTTTAAACTTTGTTGTTTCTTACCAAGTTCCTCAAAGTTTTGTTCTAAGTATCGTAGGAATACAAGATGAACAACAATCTTAAGAAAATTACTATATTGTTGGTATTTCTTGTATTCTAGTGATTGAGAGAAACAGATCATGGAAGTAGAAGATTAATGCATTACTTCTCTAGAATTCGGTGCCTTGTTTAGCAAGGTCGAAGTGAGAATGTAGTAGAAGTATTGGTGGCATTTCGGTTAAAGATTACATCACGTAACCTTATTATTTATCTAAGAAGGAAAATAGTTTCTAAAAGTTAACAATTTTGATATTTATCATGTATGTCTTTGGAAAAAGATCTGCAGACCATATGATTTTTTAATGAATTTTCCTTCTCAAAAAGTAAATTCTTTAGTCTGCAGATTGAGAGATGCACATTTTTTTTTGATAAAATAGTATGTCAAAATGTTATAGTTGGAAGGCTATTTGAAAAGAAAAGCATATCTTTGTGATATTCTAAGAATATGTTTAATTCTGTTTGGAGACTTAAAAAAAACTTTTGTAGTTTTGTACTCCATGTGAAATTTGATTGTATCTGATTTTTGTAGACTAAAAACTTTTGTAGTTTTCTACTCTGGATAAATTAGACTATGCAATTGGTTTTAAGAAGATGAAAACTTCACATAATAAGTCAATGTTGTACTTTTGATTTTCTATAAACTTCACTGTTATATTGAAACAAATTGTACAATTTTTTTTGTCTTTATTGTTAGTATTCTGATTACTAAGTGGTATGTCTATTTGTGATAAGGAAAAAATACAAGTGACTTAGAGTCTGTTATTTTGTGCCTCTATGGAATGAACTTTTACATTGTGTAAAGATTGTCAAATGGAATTGAAGCACTATAATTCTTTTGTAGAATAATATTTTCACAAGAGGTTTCATGTTGCCAATGACACTTTGATAGCATGAGGAAAACAAATATGTGGAAAAATTATGTTCAAATACATGAAATATATTTTTGAGATCATATTTAAAATGTGGGGAGTTCTTTGCTTATGACAAAGATAAAATTAGACTTAGTGTCTAATTTAAATTTGGAGCATAAGATATGAAATTCGATGATACTTTTGTATTACGTTAGACCCACAAAATTCTTGGAGTATATTTGATATTGTGCTCGTTGAGTTTCTCTTTTACTAGTATATGTTATGACTAGTATGAAGCTACCAAATTATATGTATACTTGTTCAAAATGATTGAGGTATATTATGAAAAAGTGTCACTTAAAATGTTGTGATTTTTCATGAAAAGATATGTCTATTAAATATAACTATTTGTATAGACATGAATATTGGTGAATAGTCATTTGTCATGTTTGGACTATATTGCCTTTATTGAACACGATGAAACTTTGTTCATGGGTAGTTCTATAACAATAAATTGAAAGTTATGGAAAGGTCCTTCTGAAAAGGACATTGGACAAGGTGATGACTCTAAATAATGTTTGTAACATAGAAAATTGTAAGAAATATGAACAAATATTTGTGAGAAAAAGCTACCTTGCAGAAAGCTTTTCAAACTCAATATTTTTATTTGTTCTTACTTGCTCAAGTCAAACTATTTGTGACATGAACACTTGGGACATGTCAATTATAAAACCTTGTAAGAAAAATTGATCAACTTAGAAGTTTTGTCTAACTTTGAGTGCAATGAATTAAAATGTCAAGTTTGTGTGAAATCTGAGTATGCTGAGCATTCTTATAAATATGTTGCAAGGAATTCTAATCCCTCAGAGTTGATTTACACTGACATTTGTGATATGAAGTCAACACCATCTCGTGGTGGGAAAAAGTATCTCATAACTTTTATTGACAATTGCATTTGATATGATTATGTCTATTTGCTGAATGGTACGGATGAAGCAATAGAAACGTCTAGGCAATATAAAATTGAAGTTGAAATCAGTAGGGAGAAAAGATAAGAAGTGATAGGGATGGAGAATATAAATCTCCTTTTGCAGAATTATGTTTGGAAAATGGATTTATCCATCAAACTACTGTCTTATTCACCTAAATCTAATGGAATTGAAGAATGAAAAAAATGGAATTGAAGAATGGAAAAAAAATGACCTTTGAATGAAATGATGACTGCATTACTAAAAGTTCAGGTTTACCACAAAGGTTGTGTGGAGGAACTATCGTTACTGCAAAAGGAAACAAAAAGTCTTGTCTTTTCAGAAAGAAAGCAATTTTGTTTGTTCAGGATAAATTGTATTCCATATGAGAAATGGAAAGGAAGGAAATCCAACTTGAAATATTTCAAAGTGTGGGGGGTGTCTAGCTAATGTCCAAGTTCCTATTCCTAAAATGATTAAAATAGAACCTAAGACTGTGGACTATAAAATTCGACTTGAGTAGTCTAGTGAAAGGTCTAAATGACCTTGGAAAGAACAAAAGGAGAATGTACTTAATAAAGAGATTCAGAGGCATAGTAAATGTCAAAGGACATCTACTACCTTTAGATATGATTTTGTAACATATCCTATGTCTTATGTGGACTCATCCTTTTGGAAAGATGGTGTCAATAGTGAGATTGGTTCAATCAAGAGCAATCCTATTGGAAGTTGGTTGATCTTCCTCCAGGAAATAAACCTTTGGGCTCAAAGTGAATCTTCAGAAGGAAAATGAAAGATGGTGGAATTGTTGACAAATATAAAGCAAGACTTTTTGTCAAAGGCATTAGAAAAAAAGAAGGTCTTGATCTTTACGACACATACTCGCCAGTAACTAGAATTACATTCATTTGGATGTTAATTGTGTTAGCTGTGATATATGACCTCCAAATTCATCAAATGAATGTGAAAATAACTTTCTTAAAATGGAGAATTGGAGGAAGAAAATTACATACAACAGCCCGAGGGTTTTGTAGTTCCTGGTAAAGAAAAGAAAGTGTGAGAACTTGTTAAGTCACTTTATGGACTAATACAAGAACCCAAACAATGACATAAGAAATTTGACCAAACCATGTTGGCAAATAGATTTAAGAATGATGGAGTTGATAAATGTGTTTACATTAAAATCAAAAGGTCATTGTTTGTCAGTATATTGATGACATGTTGATCATCAGTAGAGACACTAATGACATAAATGCTACTAAATGTATGCTAGAAAGCAAGTTTGAAATGAAAGATCTTGGAGTTGCTCATGCGATCTTAGGTATAAGAATCCTTAGAACTCCATAATGTTTAGCATTGTCACGGTCTCATTGCATTGAAAAGGTATCTGGTTAGTTCAAATATTTGAATTTCAATATTGTCAAGACTCCAATAAATATGAGCTTTACATTTCAAAAGAGTGAAGGCGAAAGTGACTCACAATTGGATTGTGCTAGAGTATTGAGAGGTATGATGTATATCATGAAGTGTGCGCGATCAGATATATCATGTACTATTAATGAGTTAAGTTGGTTCACGAGTGATCCCAATCGAACTCATTGGATGACAATGAAAAGTGTTTTGGGGTATTTAAGAAATACTCAAAACTATGTCTTGCATTATAACAATATCTATCAGTATTGAAAGGATATAGTGATGCAAATTGGATCACCGGGATCAAATGAAGTAAAATTAACGAGTAGATATGTATTTAGTCATGGTGGAGGAGCACTCTTTTGGAAATCTTCCAAAAAAAAGACATGTATCGCTAGCTCTACAATGATCTCTAAGCTAGGTGCTCTAGATACGACTAGTGAATAAGTTGAAAGATTCCGAAATTTCTTGCTAGATTTTCTTTTTTGGACCAAACCTTTGGTATCAATATGCATACACTTTGATATTCAATATGCAATAGGTAAGGCATGGAGCATGATGTATAACGGAAAGTCTTGTCATATGATACATATACATAATACCGTTACAAAACTACTCTCTAGTGAAATTATCACAATTGGCTATGTAAAGTCAAAGGATAATGTGTCAGATACACTTACAAAAAGGACTAACTAGAGAGAAAGTTGAAAGATCATCTAAGGGAATGGGTTTACGGCTTAGGACAAATCATCATGGCGGTAACTCTACCTAGCAGACTGGAGATCCCAAGAGCTAAGGTTAAAGGAGAAAAACAAAATTGTGACTGGAGGTTCAGCATTGTCAACCAACTCAATCTATTCTCATGATGAAGACATTGCTCAGGAACAAGGATACAATGTTAAGGCTTTTTAATGAGTTAATAAAGCTTAAAGTTTTAATGATTTGCTAAGTTTGGCAGATTTGACCAAATAGTGTATCTACGTGGTAACACAGGTAGAAATCACCTATGTGAGTGTGAAATGTAAGTCACTTCAAATAGGATGATTGTCAAAATCCCATCTCTATATACACTCATGAAACCATGAGGTGTTCATGCCTGAAATAAACACAACCATAAAACCATAAACGGTAAAGGGTTGATTGTGTGACATATGGTTGTCTAGGTATACACCAAAGAATGGCGGTTCAAAGATATAAAATGTACCGATTGACCAAGTATATCCGACATATGTTCACTACGGAAAGTTCAAAGGAAAACCTACTTAACCAGATGCAATTAAT
The DNA here is from genome assembly GCA_029007595.1 of Solanum commersonii. NCBI lineage: Eukaryota > Viridiplantae > Streptophyta > Magnoliopsida > Solanales > Solanaceae > Solanum > Solanum commersonii. Next base: position 1,211,704 of record JAJTWQ010000088.1, read on the forward strand.
TTTTGCCTATGAAGTACACATACTTGTCTATTTCTTTGTCTTTGAGTCATTCCCCATTCATGCCGGGGATTGTTGGGTTTTAAAAGCTGTGAATGGTAAATGAAGAGTTGCGATTTTTATGAAGAGTTGTGACTTTTATGAAAAGTTGCAACTTTTATGAAGAGTTGTGATCTTTATAAAAAGTTGTGGCTTTTATGAAAGGTTGTGACCTTTTCGAAAGATTGTGACTTTTCCAAAGGGTTGTGTCCTTTCCGGTAAGGCACAATAAGAACCTTTTCACACTACCCTTTGTTTTCTATAAATTAAGGGATTCTCTCTCATTTTAAGAGAACTATTTTTTCTAGACTTCTTGTACTACTACTAAATCTAGTATTCTAAGTGTACTTTACTGCCGTTGAGTGGTTTGCTGACACCGTGATTTTATGTACCGCTACACCGGTGAGTAAGATCGTTCTATCCTAGGAGGATATATTACATTAACCTCGGGTACTTGAGAGGAATAATTTCCTTAAGGGGACACTGTGCATTCAGTCGGCTCGATTTTCTTTCTTTGAGAAAAATATTTTTATATTGTTTCTAATCTGTTTTTGATTCTATTTTCTATATTAGTTTTAATTTTCTAGTTCTAAAAATACTCTTTAAACTTTGTTGTTTCTTACCTAATTTTTCAAAGTTTTGTTCTAAGTATCTTAGGAATACAAGATGAACAACAACACTAAGGTTAAAAATGATGAGTGCTTATCATCTGAACAATTCCCTCTTATCGGATAAATAATAAGTTTATTAATCCCTGATTAATCTCTTTGTTTGAATTTTAATTCTTATGTTATTTGACTAAGCACATTAGATGTTCAATATGTGTTTTTGCTCCTTTAAACTAACATATGTTAAAAATATGACATAATTAGAAAAATATATAACGAATAAGGTTTTTACAAGTCAGATTAGCGCTCAAAAGGAAGATAAAAGGATTAAAGTGTGATAATTCAGCCAAGAGTGAACAAAAATAGGCAGTCATACACCCTGATCAAAAATAACTTTTGCTTGCTTACTATTTTTAAAATATATTTTTGAAATACATATTCTGTAAAATATTTGACATCCGGCAACTTAAAGAACCAAAATCACACATTTCGATTTATTGAAGATTTAGGGTGTGTTTGATATGAAGGAAAATATTTTCCTACATTTTCCAGGAAAACATTTTCCAACTTCTAACTTATTTTCTCATGTTTGGTTGGTGAGAAGAAAATATTTTTTAATGTTTAGTTGGTGAATGAAAAATATTTTTCCAGAAAACATATCTTATTTTTGGCTTAAGACTAGAAAATACTTTTAGGAAAGTAATTTATGATCCAAAAATCTGTCCCAATAATTGATCTAAGACCCGACCCTGACTCGCAATCTAGGAGAAGACCCCAATGACCGTTATTCCAAAATTGGCCCTAAGATTTGAACCATCATATTTTTTCCAAAAACAATTTTTTTTTAAAAAAATTTGGTGGGGTTGCATGGGGAGTGGGGTAGGGATGGGGGTGGCATAAAAAATTTAATTTTTTAAAATTTGAAATATTTGGAAAAAAACAATTTTTTATAATTTTTTTATGGGGGTGGCTTGGGGGTAGGGAAGACATAAAAATGAAAATTTGAAAAATTTCCCAAAGGCAATTTTTTCTTAATTTTTTTTTACGGGAATGGCCTGGGTGGTGGTGGGGGTAGGGGTTAGGGGGTTGCGTGAAAAAGATTTTTTTTAAAGTTTGAATTCTTTTCCAAGAACATTTTTAAAAAAAAGAATTGATGGGGATTGTCTAGGGGTCAAGGGGGGGGGGTGTAGGGGTGGGAATGACATAAAAATGATTTTTTAAAAATTTGAAATGTTTTTAAAAAAAAAACAAAAAAAATTGATGGGGGTGGACGTAGAAGGTATAGGTGGGGGTGACGTAAAAAATGATTTTTTTTTAAATTTGAAATATTTCCCAAAAATAATTTTTCTTTATTTACTTTTTGATGGGAATGGACTGGGTGAGGGGGGTGGGGGGCGGGGTAAGGGTAAGGGGTGGAATAAAAATGATTTTTTTTTGAAATTGACATATTTTCCAAAAACAAACTTTTTTCTCAAAAAAACTGACGAGGATGACCTGGGTGGGGGTGATGGGGGGAGTGGCATAAAAAATATTGAAATATTTTTCAAGAGATTTTTTTTGTGGGGAGGGAGGGTTTAGGGGCGGTAGGAGTTGGGTGAGGTAAAAAAAATATTAAACTTTGAAACATTTTTCAAAAATATTTTAAAATTTTTCATTTTTTTTCTTTGAGGGGGGGCAGGGGGCCAAGCTTGTTAGGGGGTAGAGATAAAAATATATTTAAAATTTAAATAAATAAGAAAATTTACAAATTTTAATTTCTTTTTTTGAATGGGGAGGGTTGGGTACGAGGTATGGGTAGGGTAAAAAAATAAATTAAAGGAAGAAGTAGAGTTTAGGAAAATGTTATCCTTAAATTGTGAAGGGAAGTAATTTTTCCTTAAATTTGAGGAAAATGAGTTGATTTGGAAAACACTTTCCAAACATTTACGCCAACCAAACATGGGAAAATTGGACAGCATTTTCCAGAAAATGTTTTCCTCCATACCAAACACACCCTTAATTTGCTTGATCAAGTAACACAAGGATCAATCATATATATATATATATATATATAAAGAGATCCTTAGGCCCGCCAACGTGGCGCCACCACAAACCAGAGTTCACTTTTAATTTATTTATTTCCAATACTAGCCTTCCTATTTCCTGAAAAGTTGTGACATTTACAAAAAGTAGTGACTTTTATGAAAAGTTGTGACTTTAATGAAGAGTTGCGACTTTTATGAAAAGTTGTGACTTTTACGAAAAGTTACAACTTTATGAAAAGATGCGGCTTTAATGAAAGGTTGCGACTTTTATTAAAAGTTGTGAATTTTATGAAGGGTTGTGACTGAAGGGTTGCAACTTTTCTAAATAGTTGTAACCTTTCCGATAAGGCACAATAAATATTTGTTCACACTACCATCTGTTGTCTATAAATAGAGGGCTTCTTCTTCCTTTTCCCAATTAAGTATTTGTGTACTTTACTCATGTTGAGTGGCTCAGCGAAACAATTGCTTATGTTACAGATCTTTGTATGTATTTTTACAATCATTAATAATTTATGCTTATGTTATGAAGGATAAATGATAAGATTTAATAATTTTCATTTTCCTTTACATTATTAATCTTTTATATAAGATAATATAGTGTTTAGTTTCAGTGACTGATAAGTTTTAAGTATTATTTTATATATTTCGTGATAATAAATTCCCGTGTGAAGCGCGGATAATTTTACTAATATATAAATAAGATAATAATAAGGATCCAAAATGCTATTTACACACACACACACACATATATGTATGTATACATAGATCAAGTGAATAAGGCTTGTGTTTTCTCTAACAATTTTAAGTTTTTAGATGAGATGACACATCATACTGAATCACGTTATCATTTCATCTAAAAAACTTAAACTATTAGAGAGTGTTATGCAATTTGTATATTAAACAATATTACTAATAACAAAACTCTGCAGAAACAGTAAATTAAAAAGTTTAAATTAAGTAGTGAAGAACAGAAATCAATTAACAGAAATTAATGACTATAAAACATACCAGAATGTGTAACAATCATATTAAACAGAATGGAAAGAAAATTGAGCCCACTAAATGCACAGTGTCCCCTTGAGGAAATTATTCCCCTATAGTATCTGAGGTTTGAATTGTAATATATCCTCCAAGGATAGAACGATTCTATTCAGCACTGTATTGATACCCAAAATAATGGTGTAAGTGAGTCACTGAACGGCAGTAAAGTACATGAATAATGAATTTGTGCAGAAGAAAAGGGTGAAGTTCAGAAACCACACGACCATTCATGAAAGTTTGCAACCCTTTAGAACAGTCATGGCTGTTCTTGAAAGTTACAACCTTTTAGAACAGTCATTTCCAATGGTTGGAAATTCAAATAAAATGGGAAAGACGTTTAAACATGGGTCGTGCGGATCTGAGTTTGTTTGGTTCGGCTTATTATTTAAATAATTAAAACAAATAATAAAAATAAACTTTGTCCAAAAAAAATCTCTTGATCAATCATTTTCAAAAGCCAAAGCCGAGCCGAGCCGAGCGAGTGACGACGATGACGACGCTAGGGTGGTCCCTCTTTCCAACCCTTTAAACAACTAGTAGAAGTGTTTATCTATTTAAACACTTTAACTTTTCTTGCTACCACCAATGAAACGACCCCAAAAATGCCTGAAAATGTGCTTCGGAAACACCTATAATTGCAGTTTCCATATATCTCAAAATCCGTGCATGATTTCAGAAATTCGACTTCATATTCTTATTCATGGGGTCAAATTGAGTGGGAAATGGGTCTAACCCAAATTTTAGAGCAACCGTATCAAAATTTGAAAATCGCAAAAAATGCGATTTTGAGGATCAACTTTAAAGGGGTATATCTCTTAGCACACAAGGAACTGGAAGGACCTCAAACTATGAAAATTAAATCTCTTTGAGTTAGCTTTCCAATGCACTTGGTTTCACCTCATTCTGAGTTAGGATGAAGGAGTTATGACCATTTTCGTAAAATCTGTCTGTGCAGATTTGCAATTTCCAGTGAGCGATTTTTGCTCCTTAAGCCTCATTTTTGAGGCTAAGTGTTGGGGACGTTTTTTTATAAAAAGGGGATATGTCCCATACTTCTTCATTTTTTTTTACTTCAAAGCACTCAAAAACACTCTCTAAGCCCTCTCCAAAATTCCACCAAGATCCTCAACCAAATTCAAAGATCTCAAGCTCTAATTCCGGATTCAAGACTCAATCTCAAGCTTCAATTTTCCATTCCAATCTTCATCAAGGATTCTCCAAAGTTGAGGTATGTGGGTTTGATTGTGGAAACCTTCCTTTCCACAAGTCCAACCATTTATCCTCTATTACTACTTCAAGTTTATGGGTCCTTATGGTTATTTATGAACTCTTGAAGTATGAAATTATTGCTACACACCCTATTATGGTCTATTTTGCATATTATCATGAAATGGAATTATTATGTGATGTTTATGATTTTCATGCTTCCATGATCAAATTATGAAGGTGGATATATATATATGTATGTTGTTGGTGGGCTGATTTGTATGGATTTTGAAATTGGTTGGACTTAGTACTCTTGAAACACTTGATTTTATTTACATGAACAATAGCCCACCATGTGTTTGATAAAATGCCCATTTATAGAATTCTTAGGAAATGGAAGGTCCAAGTACGTCCTATGAGTCGGATGGTTATATAATTATTGAAATAATGATGAAATGGATACATGTATATGATTTTGTCTATATAGTGTTGTGAGTCAACCAAGCCTAGCCCGGGGGGTTGTAGGCCCGGGTAACCGTATCGAGGGGTTGGTACCTTGGTTGCCTAGTACGGGGGGTAGTAGGCCCGTATAACCATATCGAGGGATTTGTACCTTGGTCCCTAGCTCGGAGGTGGTAGGCCCGGGTAACCACATTGAGGGGTTTGTACCTCTTTCGCCTCTCCAAGGGGGTGGTAGGTCTTGGAAATACTATATTGACGGTCACTCACTACACATGTACTACGCCCTACTAAATATGATTTTTATGGAAGCATCATTATATATATCATCTCATTAATATGCTATCTATCAGGTATGATTATGCATTTTGCCTATGATGTCCATCTATTGTTGCATTGCATTGCATCCCATATACTTAGTACATTCAAATGTACTAATGCATACTCTATGCCTATATGATGTCACCATGTAGGGGCCGGAGCACCACTTGACCATCCTCCTCCGCGTGGCTAATACGATTTTCTATCGAGCTTATTGGTGAGTCCTCAATTCTGGGGACGTTGCTTATGATCTCTTGCTATGTATAAGACTTTTCCTTTTTAATTATGTATTGACTATGAGGGTGAGCCCGGTAGTTTGTCTTGGCCCCCGCTAAGTATCCATGTTTAGAGGTGGTGTTGGACAAGTTGTGTATTATGTTTGAGCTTGACTCATCTATGGTATTTATGTATTATTCTCTTTTTTTCTCTTGCTCCCTTAGTCCCGATTTCCCCTTGACTATGCTTATCGCTTATGGTCATTTTAATTGCTTTTGCGACCAAGGATGTGTAATGATATGCTATGAGGCTTGTTTGGGGTTCCTTCGGGTTCCCCATTCACCGATCATGTCTAGGACCTAGGCTTGGGTCGTGACAAACTTGGTATCAGAGCATTAGGTTGATAGATCCTCAGAGTCCAACACACCGCATCGATTAGAGTCCGATTCATGGTTGTGTTGTGCACCACAACTATGAGTAGGAGGCTATGAGACATTTTAGGAAATGTTTTCTTTCTTCATGTTCTAAGTCGTGATGTAGAGTTGAATTAAGTTTTTCCCTAACGGTTTGCTAAGCTAGATTATGCCTAATACAAGAGGAAGATGAGCTCGCGCACCCAAGGAACAACCGACCAATGGGGATCTTCGGGATGCCCTTATTTTATTTGCACAAGCTATGGCTAATCAAGCCAACCACGGGGCCCAAACCCCTCAGGCTCCTACCCCGGCATCTCGGGTGAGAGACTTCGTGCGGATGAATCCCCTGAAATTCTATGGGTCTAAGTCAGGCTCCTACCCCGGCACCTCGGGTGAGAGACTTCGTGCGGATGAATCCCCCGAAATTCTATGGGTCTAAGTTAGATGAAGACCCCTAAGAGTTCATTGATGAAGTCTACAAGATATTAGCTATCATGGGCGTGAGGTCAGAAGATATGACAGAGTTGACAGCCTACAAACTAAAAAGGGTGGCCCAAATATGGTACAACCAATGGAAGGAAGAGAAGGGGGCAAACTATGTGGTGCGTTGGGAAGAGTTCAAAACGGCTTTCCTTAATCGATTCTTTCCTCTTGAGCTTAGGGAAGCCAAATTGGTAGAGTTCATGAATTTAAAACAAGGGTCTATGAGTGTGAGGGAGTATGCCCTCAAGTTTAACCAACTTTCAAGATATGCTCCACACTTGGTTGCTGACTCATGGTCTAGAATGAACAAATTCGTGATGGGTGTGTTCGACCTAGTGAGTGAAGAATGCCGGTCTGCAATGTTGATTAGTGACATGGACTTGTCCTGCTTGATGGTCTATGCTGAGCAAATGAAGGAGGAGAAGTTGAGGAAGAGGAGGGGTCATGAGGCCAAAAGGGCCCATTTTGAGGACAAGTTCCAAAGTCGAAGGGGAGGCCGGTTTCATCAAGGCCAAGGGTCTTCTCATGCGCCCCATAGGGGGTTTTCCAATGACGTTTCAAGGGCCCAAGGTGTTGGTGGTATGGGTCCTATTAATGTATGTCCGAAGTGTGGTAAGGGCCATGGTGGCCCGTGCTTGAGAAATACCGGTGCTTGCTACAGTTGTGGGGAAATGGGGCACAAGGCAATGGATTGTCCTCGGAATCGCAACAAGGGTAAGGAGGTTCGTCCACAAGGTGCCAATGCAGTTCCTTTGGGGAGAGGGGGCCGACAAGATGGTGCCCCAGGGCACAATTGATTTTATGCTTTGCATGGGAGGCAAGGGGTCGATGAAGTCCCCGACGTCGTTACTGGTATGTTGAAAATCTTCGACTTTGATGTATATGCATTAATTGATCCGAGTGTCTCTCTTTCTTTTGTCACCCCCTTTGTTGCCAAAAAGTTTCATGTTGAGCCCGACTTGTTGCATGAGTCATATAAGGTGTCTACTCCTATTGGTGCATATATTGTTGCTAGGAAGGTCTATAGAAATTATCCTATTTGCATCTTGTATAAAATATTGCCTTGTGATCTTGTTGAGTTGAACATGGTCGATTTTGATGTTGTTCTTGGGATGGATTGGTTGCATGCATACTATGCTTCCATTGATTGTAGAACCCGTAGGGTCAAGCTCCAATTCCCAAGTGAACCCATTCTTGAGTGGGAGAGTCAAAATGTGGTAGTCAAGGGTAGGTTTATCTCTTGCATTAAAGCCTGTAAGTTGATCTCTAAGGGGTGTCTCTATCACCTTGTGAGGGTTAGGGATGTGGAGTCCAAAACCCTTCTTATAGAGTCAGATGGTTGATATGGTTGAGCTTTGGTGTATACCTAGACGCTCCCTGCCCTAACTATTGCTTATTGACTACCACAATGTAGGCATATAGGTCCCACAAGTATGTGCATGTATGAAATGTCCTCTATGAAATTCTGGAGTCATTCAGCTTCTTCACCGGTATTATCTAAGGTAATAAATTCATATTCCATTGTAGAGCGAGCGATACATGTCTTTTTGGATGATTTTCAAGAGACTGCTCCTCCACCAAGTATAAGCACATACCCACTTATGGATTTGATTCATTTTACCCAGTGGTCCAATTTGTATCACTATATTCTTCAATCATAGTAGGATATTTATTATAATGAAAGACATAATGTTGTGTATGTTTCAGCTACCCAAACACACGTTTCATTGCCATCTAGTGAGTGTGATTAGGATTACTAGTGAACCGACTAAACTTTCTAATAGATCCTGCTATATCTGGTTGCGTACAATTCATAATATACACCAAACTTCCCAACACGCTGACATAGTCTAATTGAGAGTCACTTTCACCTTCATTCTTTTGAAATGTAAAGCTTATATTAATTAGACTTTTAACATCGTTGAAATTTAAGTATTTGAACTAGTCCAATGCTCTTTCAATATAATGAGATTGAGATAATGCTAGTCCTTGAGGAGTTTGGGAATCCCGATCCCTAAGATCAAATAAGCAACTCTCAAGTCCTTCATATCAAACTTGCTGGACAACATGCGCTTACTAGCATTTATATCGTCAATATCTTTACTCATTAATAACATGTCATTAACATACAAAAAATCAATGACTTCATGATTAAGAATGTTTTTAATGTAGACACATTTATCATGCTCGTTAATCATGAATCCATTTGCCAAGATTGGTTGGTCAACTTTAGCATGCCATTGTTTGGGTGCTTGTTTGAGCCCATAAAGTATCAACACACTTTCTTTTCTTTACCAGAAACTACAAACCCCTCAAGTTGTTCCATGTAAATTTCTTCCTCCAACTCTCCATTAAAGGAGGTTATCTTAACATCTATTTGATGGATTTTAAGATCATGTACGACAACTATTGTTATTAACATCCTAATAGATGTTATCCTCGTTACTGGAGAGTATGTATCAAAGAAATCCAGACCTTCCTTTTTTCTGTATCATTTGACTACAAGTCTAGCCTTATATTTGTCAATAGTCCCATCAACTTTCATTTTCCATTTAAAGATTCATTTTGATCCTAAAGGTTTATTTCCTGGAGGAAGATCAACCAATTCCTAAGTATGGTTATTCAACCTCACTGTTGATTGCTTTATTCTAAAATGTTGACTCAGAAGAAGACATCGCTGCTTTAAATGTTCGAGGCTCATTTTAAGGAATGCCACAAAATCTAGTCTGAAAGAGGTGGATTTTCGTTGCCGATTACTACGCCTATTTTCCGTTGACTCTTCCCATGGTAGTTTAGATCTTTCATTTGTCGACTCACATTAAGTTTGTTACAGATAAATGTGTTCAAAGAACTAAACATTATCTGACTCAATTACCATATTAACATTAATTTCATGATTATCAAATTTTTAAACCAAAAACTATCAGGTCTTAGTGTTCACAACAAATCCAATAAATACACAATCCACTATTTTAGATCCAATTTTAACCCTCTTGGGTAAAGAAACTTTTACCTTGGCTAAACACCAACACACTTTGAAATAATTCAAGTAGGGTTTCCTTCCTTTCCATAACTCATATGGAATAGATTGTGTTTTTCTATGGGGTACCCAATGGAGTATTTGGTTAACCGTAAGGATAACTTCCCCCTACAAGCATTGTGGTGAACTAGAACTGATCAACAAGGCATTCATCATGTCCTTTAATGGTATGTTCTTGCGTTCTGCCATTCCATTTGTTTGTGGTGTGTAGGGTGAAATAGTTTGATAATAATACAATATTCCAAACAAATCTCTACAAAAGGAGATTCGTATTCTCTACCCCTATCACTCCGAATAATTTTTATCTTTTGATTTAATGGATTCTCCACTTCATTCTTGTATTGCTTAAATGAATCAATTGCTTCATCATGACTATTAACAAAATATACAAAACAACATCGAGTGCAATAGTCAATAAATGTTATAAAATACTTTTTCCACCACGAGATGGTATTGACTTCATATCTCGTAGATACACTATTTGGTCATCTATCAAACTTAGAAAATCAGTAAAAACTTTAAGCTTTATTAATTCGTTAATAGTCTTAATGTTTTAACCTTATTCCTGAACTTTTTCTTCATCATGAGAATGGATTGAGTTGATTGACAATGTTGAACCGTCAGTCACAACTTTGTTTTCATCTTGAACCTAGCTCTTGGGATCCCCTGTCTGCTAGGTAGAGTTAACTCCTTGTAGACTTGTCCTAAGCCATAAACTCATTCCCTTAGAGGATTTTTGAACTGCCTCTCTCACTAGGCCTTTCGTTATATGATCTGACACATTATCTCTTGACTTCACATAGACAATTGTAATAATTCCACTAGAGAGAAGTTGTCTTTCGATATTATGTCTCCGTCATATATGCCGAGATTTCCGATTGTACATTATGCTCCCCGCCCTACCTATTGCTGCTTTACTGTCACAATATATGCATATAGGTCCCAATGGTTTGGGCCAAAATGGAATTTTCTCTATGAAATTCTAGAGCCATTCAACTTCTTCACCGGCCTTATCTAAGGAAATATATTTAGATTCTATTGTAGAGAGAGCGATACATGTCTGGTTGGGCGATTTCTAAGAGACTGCTCCTCCACTAAGTGTAAACACATACCCATTTGTGGAATTTACTCCATTTGACCTTGTGATCCAATTTGCATCACTATACCCTTCAATCACGACATAATATTTATTATAATGCAAGGCATATTGTTGTGTATGTTGTAGATACCCTAACATATGTTTCATTACCATCTAGTGAGTTTGATTAGGATTACTAGTGAATCGACTCAGCTTGATAATAGCACATGTTATATCGGGTCGCATACAATTCATAATATACATCAAACTTGCCAACACTCTAGCATAGTCCAATTTAGAGTCACTTTCACATTCATTCTTTTGAAATGTAAAGCTTATATCAATTGGAGTTTTGACATCGTTGAAATTCAAGCATTTGAACTTGTCTAATACTCTTTCAATAAAATGAGATTGAGATAATGCTAGTCCTTAAAGAGTTTTGAGAATCCTTATCCCTAAGATCAAGTCAGCAACTCCCAAGTCCTTCATATCGAAGTCTGCTTCAATAATCATGATTTTTTTTCTATCTGACATATCAACAGTAGGCACTAAAGTTTATTCATTGGTTAATTTATGCATACTAAGATGGTAAGCCAGAAAAATACTCGTTGCTGCCATTCTTTGAAATGCACACCAAAAAATTTTCCCAGTTCCTCTATAGGTGGTACAATAGTTCAGGTTGGTGGAGCAACCACCACCAAAGTCGTTACACTATCAATTGCCATTTCTGATAAAGAAAAATCAATACAACTAATTAAGTTAGCAATAAATTAAATTGCAAACTTAATTGGAGTATTAAGCCACAAAGGTATTTGTCTCCACCCACAAATATAAATTAACAAATAAAACAATAATTTTCTTAAAATTGTTATGCAATCTGTATTTTAAAACAATACTACTAATAACAAAACTTTGCAGAAACGGTAAATTCCAAAGTTTAAATCAAGTATTGAAGAACATAAATCAATTAACAGAAATTAATGATTGTAAAACATGCCAAAATTTGTAACAATCAATGAAATAGAAAAGAGTGAAAATTGAGCCCACTGAATGTACAGTGTCCCCTTAAGGAAATTATTCCCCTCTAGTATCTGAGGCTTGAATTGGAATATATCCTCCCAGGATAGAACGATTATATTCACTAGTGTATTGATACCCAAAATAATAGTGTCAGCGAGCCACTCAATGGCAGTAAAGTACAGGAAAAATGAATTTGTGCAGAATAAAAGGGTGAAGTTCAGAAATTTCGTAAGTTAAAATTCTGACGATTCACATGTATTTATATCCAAGAAGCATTGGTTTTGAAAGGTTATAACCTTTTAAAAACCACATGACTGAAAGTTTGCAACCCTTCAGAATGGTCATGGTTTTTCCTGAAAGTTACAACCTTTTAGAACAGTCATTTCATACGGTGGGACATTTTACACACGGGTCGTGCGGATCTGAGTTGGGTCGGGTCCTTTTGGCTAATTTAATAAATAATTAAAACAAACTTTGTCCAAAAAATAATCTTTCAATTGATCATTTTCCAAAGCCAAAGACAAAGCCAAATCCAAAGTCAATGCTGAAGGTCGGGTCGTTCAACAAATTATTTAAATAATTAAATAAACAATTAAAATAAACTTTGCTTAAAATATAATCTCTTGATTATTTTTTAAAACAGAAGCTGATTGAGCGACGACGACGGCGCGAGGGAAGCCCCTCTTACCAACCTTTTCAAAAACTAGTTGAAGTGTTTCTCTATTTAAACAGTTAGGGATTGTTTGGTACAGTGTATAAGAAAAATGCTAAATAGAGTGTATTAATAATGATTTCATTAGCATTGCATGTATTAGTTATGCATGCATTAATTAAACATAGAATTTTTTTATGCATCGTTTGGTTTGATGCATAAAAAATAGTATGCATTGCATAAAAAAATTAATTTACAAAGATACCCTCCACTATTATGGTGGAAAAGATGTAAAATAGCTTTTGAGGGGAAGTCGGGTCTTTGATATGCTAATGCATGCATTAAAACCATTGTATTGCTAATACCTAGAAATCCATTGTATTAACAATACACAATAGAGTGTATAACTAATGCAAACATTAGTTATACATAGGTTCAAAAAGAGTACCAAACAAGATAGTAGTAATATACAAGGCTAATGCATACATTATTTTTTCTAATACACTCTACCAAACGACCCCTTAAACATTTATTTCCACCACCAATGAGGGAAAACTGAGTTTTACTAAAGCATAAGAGAACCTTCAAAATTCTTCTTTTCATCTTCCCTCCATTTCCTATTAATTCTTACTATACACCTAACAGAGAGGCCACACTTTTCTGGATTACCTTAGTATTCATGATTTATTTTGTGATTGCAGAGTTGGAATTAACCTTCCTATAGTAGAAGTTAGTTTTGAGAACCTAATGATAGAAACAAATTACTATATCGGAGACAGAGCTTTTCCAACGCTACTGAATGCAGCTAGAACCTTGCCGAATTTGCTCTGACTTGTCTAAGTATTAGGACTGCTGAAAAAACCAAACTCATTGTACTTAAATATGCTTATGAGATTATCAAACCTTCTAGGTAATTGATCCCTAATAGAAGAAAAAGGTATACATTTTTGTTATATTGACACATTTCCAACATTTACATGTCGAATAAATCTCTGTACAAAGCGCACAATAAGTCTTAATTATATAGCAATCCTTCATTGAGGAATATATATACGGGAAATAAAAAATGCATAATATACATGTTGAACCATACCTATTCTGCCTCGAATTTTCGTTGCTCCACATGACGACCCTTCTATTAGTCACGCCTTCCTCTGGGAAGACGACCCTTTTGTTGGCTTTGGCTTGAAAATTAGACCATAGCTTAAAGGTTAGTTACTTGAGTGAAAATGTGTAATGTCCATAATCTAGTGCATATAATGTATTGTAATTTATTAAACAAGTAACATTGATTGTTATATGTTACTGTCACAACCCAGACCATCGTGATTGACACCCACATAACCCTCTAGTGGGAGAACCATTACTACAACTCGAACTAAACAACTCAACCAAAAACTAAGGCATTTAAAGAGACAGAAGCAGGTTTAAATGCAGAATTTTATAGCGTTCCCATAAACTCCAAAGGTTTAAATAAACTAACCAAACTAATGCGGAAGAACAACCCATAGAACCTGAAAGTCAATGTACCAAAACTCTACTAACTACAATTCTAAGAACAAGGGGTACAACCCTGAAACTAAACAAACATGTTTAACAAATAGTTTGAGTCCGAAGAGAGTGGACTTAAACAAGAAAGATCGAAGGTAGCCTGAAAGAACTGGCTCACCCTTGAATCCGATCACGCTCAATAGTCACGTAGCTGAGGTCTATCAATAGCCCCCTGAAGATACCCTATACTCAACAAAGAAAGAGCAAGTGCAGTATCAGTACACAACCATATTGTACTAGTAGGGTCACACGGCTATCCCATTTAGTGAAACATACACTAGTCAATACAACAATATAATCACATTCACATATTGAACATATACTATATCATTAACATATATGAACAATGAACTACTTCATGATTCTCACATATCACAATTATATCAATTTAGAGCAACATACTGTCTTCCATTATTAATCGTTATTAGATATAAGTATGGGATCGATTGACACGTTCCGACATAAGAATAAACATACATCACACAATTATAGAATCACAACCATCACCTACTTCTAATCCAAACTTGAATGCCCTACGACACTTGAATCTTCCCTTTCCGGATTCTTCTCGCTTGTTCGTGGTCTAAAACATGCAATTAACGCAAGGATCAACTATTAAAGGTCTAATTATCCAGATTATAACAAACCCAATAACCCTAGACCAAATCGAAGGTCCTAACACCCAATTTATGGTTTTTTCTACTATATAATCTATAACAAAACCCTCCCCCATTAATATTTATCCATTCTATTACATTCTACTGATCAAAAAATGGATTTGGGGAGTAAAAAGCTTACTTTTAACCTCAAGAATGGTCAAATATGAGTAGGAGTCGCCTAGGGTTCGTTCCTTAGCTCTAAAAATAGAAAAGTGCCAAATAAGGTCATTTAGGGGTTTATTAATGACCCTATGTCGCATCGAGCCCACTACAGCAGCCGTCACCCCGCTGTAGCGGCCTCGCCAGAGCAGCAAAACCCAGCGGCAAAACAGGTTATGCGAGACAGTAAGTTAATTAAAGAATTCCAAAATCCCTATTGCACAACACACCTCTAACCAACGATACTCAGAAAATACCCTTAGCGCTAGGACCAATTTCACAAATTTTACTCACCCAAATTCAATTCTGTAAAGTCGTACGGGATCCTTAATGTTTTAACTATTCCTTCATATAATCAAATTCATTAATAGATTTCTCATTTTTTAGCATATTTCCCTACACCTTAATGACTTCGATTTCGTTCAAATCTGGACTAGGTTAGGAAATTCCAAATTACTATGAAATTTTTTTTCTAGCCTCAATTCTTTCCCCATTGGCTTTTCCATAACCAAGGAAATCAGGTCGTTACACTTACGGTGCATGTTAGAGGAGAAATCACTTATAATGGCTATGATCTCGAGGGATTTGTACCCCAAAAAACATCAGCATACATTAGACAGAATGACATTCATGTTGGAGAAATGACTGTTAAAGAGACCTTGGATTTCTTTGCTCGATGCGAAGGGGTTGTCTTTCAATATGGTACGTTTTAGTTCACACAAATCAGTTCATTCTTTGCGTTATTATTCAGTAAAATTTAATTCTATTATTTAGAACTTCTAGAGGAACTCACTAAGAGGGAAAGGGAAGCTGGAATATTCCCAGAGGCGCAAATAGATCTTTTCAGAAAGGTTGTGATCATGGTCTTAGAAACTCACATTTACTTTTTCCAAAAATTCTCTCCCCATTTGAATGTCACAACATATTACTAATTTTTATAGGCGAATGTTGTGGAGGGACTCGAAATTAGTCTCATTACCAATTACATGCTCAGGGTGACTGTCACGACCCATCCCACCTATCCGTGCGGGCACCTACTCAAGCACCTAAGTAGGAGAACCTTCGATTCCCAATAATTAAAACATGCGAAAGATTAAGAAAACTGGCGAATAAAAGAAATTCGTGTAAATTAATATATAAGTGTTTTTAAATACAATTTTAGTTAAGACTTGCAAAGTAATTAACACCCACATGTATCTAGTCTAAGCAAGTACAAGCTACTAAGAGTACAATGTATAGAAACATATATAAATTACACAACTCCTGCCACATGGAAGAAAAGTAGAATTTGTTAGAGATTGTCTTCGTCTTCACCTATGAAACATCACCGAACCTGCATCCAAACTATTCAAAAAAGGCATAGAAAGAGTAGTATCAATAAAACCACACGTACTGGTAGGCATCATCGATCAATCCGAATACCCACCGTATAATATATGAAATCAACTGGCGAGAAATATACAAAAGACTATTCATTCTTCCACCTTTATATTTACTAAACGCCTTAGAGGCTCTAACCATTACTCACTTTGTTCTTGTTCATACCTAATAATTTTATCCCCTTAGAAGACATTACGGAGATAACTACTACCAACCCGGTCGACAGTCACGACTATCCTTCACTTCATTTCCATCTCCACTCAACTAATAACCGCATATTACACCTATGAAGGATTACTACCCCATTCCGGGGAAACCCATCTATAAACACTATCACTAACTACCACCCCAAACTTCAACAATAATACCCATGACCACATTCTAGCAAACAAGGATAGCATCGGGTCCCTTAGTTTCCCCTTACCATATCCTACTTGGGTGCCAACTAGCTGCACAAAATTATGACTTTGATTCTTGTTCTTAGACCTTGTGATGCTGGATTTGAATAATAATTTGCAAGCTATCGACCTTCTCATGCTATAAATCTTTTCCTCCTTCTTTCCCAAGACTAGAGCAGCTTTTGGAATGTTTATAGGGTGATTCACGTCTAATTTAGATGTTTTTGGAAGAAGGAGAATATAATACATCGTGTTACTTACATTCTGTCTTGCCTACCATGCTCTCGCGACTACTTATCCTGTTGTGGTGCTGTCGCCCTAGCGGCATCTCGCCTGCCCTAACGGGATTATGGCCCTAATATTTTCTGAAGTTTTTTCTTTTCCTAAATAACAATGGTTTGGGTCGTTACAATAGATACCAATTTACCTCTCATTCATCTCCGAACGACTAGCGAAGGGATAAACATGCACCCTATTTTGAAGTAATTCTAAAGTAATAGATCGGTCCATTACGAAGTCGCGAGGAATTGTGACCTTTCAAATTGAAACATGAAAGATGCTATACCCAAAGGGCCGGTTAGGAAATTGACGCGACCCACAGAAAGATATTGGGTCCAAATTTACATAGCCTAGCCCACGAGGGTGGCAACCTTTCCACTAAGGCGGGGCCGCTGTGGCGAGGAATCCCTCGTAGAAGAGGGGGAAAAGGAAACATTTTCCTATTTCTCCCTATACTTTCAAAAAGTCTCCAAAAATCCTCTCGATTAGTCTCCTCCGAACATCAAAATCAAGGTAAATTTCTTGCTATTTACTCTCTTTACTTCGTTACTTACTTAACTACGAGTATGATGATTAATTAATTGAACTTAAATGGTTTTTGGGTAGTTATTCCAAAATGAACTTAGGTTGCTAGGTTGATACAAAAATGTAGCATGGATGCTTCATTCCCAACGTTCCCAACGTCTTGGACGTAAGGATTTCGTAAATATATGGTCTAACTAGTTCCAAAATGGTTGGGGGAAGTTGAAAAGTTGCTTGGTGTGAAACTTGAATTTTGCCATTATTTAGGGGTTATTTTGTGAAATCAATAGCATATTTAAGTTTTAGGGTACTTAATATATTTTGGATCGCTGAAATTCTATGAATAATAGGGGTTTTCGAATGAAGAGGCGCCATGATCGCACCTACTGTTTGTCCCAGATGAAGGCCGCTCTGTCTGCCTTCATCTCGCTATAGCGGTCTCCCATATCTCACTCTGGTGGGATTTGGGCCGCTGTGGCGGGACTTAGGAAACTAGTTGCCTGCATCCCTTAAAGAAAGAAAATTTCCTTTCCCCTTAGGCCAGATATTGTCTAATCTCATTGGGTTCTAACATGCCTGCTAACTCTTTGCAGGCTTTTCTAAATGGCTGGTGCAAACGAGGAAAATCTCCCTTTTGTCAGGTTTCCTGATGCTGCCTGTCGAGAAAGGCATCATGACTATCGGGATATCAAATTTTGCTGCGAGAGAAGTTTTGTCTTTCTTAAACTAGAGGAGAAGGCATATGCCTTTTATACTCGCCTGATGGAGTTCAGATGGGCTCCACTGACTGAGGCTCCCGCTGCTGCATATTTTGACTAATGCGGTAGTTATATGCCATTCTACCTACCATTCGCTGGGACGATCCCCATCCTTCCATTCGCATCCGAGGATTTGACATACCTGAACGCCACAACCATAAATGAGGTACTAGAGGTGCCCGAGGTCTCGAACACGAAATATAATGCCAAGCTGAGGGAGATGGATCTGGGTTGGCTAAGGGATACGCTGGTGGAGCCTGCGCGCCGGGATAGTGTTTATTAGGCTTGTGCCGAGGGTATCACTAGTGCGGATTGGTCACCAGATGCTAAGAGGTGGCTTTACTTTGTTACTAAGAGGATTCACACATTGGGCAACCATACTGACGTAACATTTCCTCAGGCCTTGGTGGTGTTGTGCGTGGTGCAGGGCATTGAGGTGAATATGTGGGCACAAATTATCTTCGTGAGGAAGATGTTCTACCGGGGTAACAAAAAGGCTTTCTTCTTACAAGAACTTGTGACTGTGTTGTGCAAAAGGGTGGGGTGCCCTTCTTAGACAACGATGAGGTACTCACTATGGATCCCCTTTCACCCTCTTTTGGTTAGCCAGGGTTCTACTTCCCGGAGCAAGAGGAGGATGATGGATAGGGCCAGCAACAGTCAGGCAGCTGCAGAGACGGACGACAAGGGAGGCGACGACATTCATCCCACCTGGTCCTAGCGCCCACTCTCAGGTGCAAAGGTGGAGGAGGATTTAGCGGCTGTCTAGAGAAGATTGGGGTGCTCTTTTTCTAACTCCACTTCGGTTCCACCTAGCACTGCCTGGAGGTTGAGATTTCCCATCGCAAGCTGCACTAGGAGAGGAGGAAGGGTCTGGAGAGGGATTATTTGATGGTCCAAATATGGAAGACCATAAAGATCGTCTTCACTTGTGTTGCTCCTGAATATTAGATTCCCCGAGTCGAAATAGGAGACTTCCAGCAATTCACCTTTATGGGTGAAGCCGTGAAGGCATGGCACCCTCGGAGGACCACGACTCTGACAATGACACCTCCTAGTCCGAGGGATCTTGATTTGGTTTTCCTTTTTGGGGTTGTAATTTAGAACAAAACTTCATTTTATCTTTTCATTTTTCTTTATGTTTTTGTAGCACAAGGATGCTGGTTTTTATGTTGTTCTTCATAGCAAATAATTAATTATTAAGTTTTATAATCTATACTGAATTACTGAACACTGATTGAATTGCAGGGATTTGTTCATATATGATTCGGGGTTTACATTCATGAGTAGGGAAAAATGGGGGAGACAGGGCTAAGATTTGGTCTCGCCTTGTCCCTCTCTGGTGAGAGAAATCCCACATTGGCAATCTCGCTTTAGCGGGAAAATCCCGCCCCTACGGCCTTGATGAAAACAAAATCCCTGCCAACAATTTTTGGGGTTCTTCTCTTTTATAACCTTCCCCTAGATTTCCCGACTATAGCTAGGCATTTAGGGTAATCCCCTTAACTAGGATATTAGTTGCCTACCCCAAGTCAATCCTGCGATATGCTCCAAAATCCCTTCACATTACTTCTACATTACAACACACTTGTCCCCACGATACACCCAGACATTCACACGGTTATTAGTTGGTTGCGACACATGTCTAAATGTCACTTACGAATCACATTGTAAATCATCTAGGTCCTTGCATCGAACTTAGTCATGACCTTCTTTTCACAACGAGTTTCACGATACTTAAGCAGTTACAACTTGCATAATTTCAACAATTCTACCAGCATATTGCACATATCAAAGTTCAGACACATATTTATTGTGCACTTAATCATATCATCACATCCAAGCAAATACAACTTTCACATTCACAGTTAATTTAGACAACAAAAAGCATTCATTCATAGTTTCAAGTTACAACTCACAGACAAGTCCAAATTCTAAATTAGTTTGTCATCCATGCATTTATGTATACCCTAGGGCCAATGTAATACCCTGACTTTTTAAAACGTCTAAATTAACTCGTACCTTTATGGAAAAACAAAAAGGGTGAGTAGCAAATTAAGAATTGTGTGGTATGCCATATTTTATGTGTTCAAGGGTCGTATCTCAAGTTTTAAAGTTAGGTAAGTGGTAAAATAAAAGTTTGTGAAAGTTATTGTATGTTCCTTTTTAAAGATTTCTCAGAAATTTGGGTCAAATTCTTGGAAGTTTTCTCCCAATATGTAAAGAGTTTTGGGTCCCCCGACCTATAAAATTGAAGGTCTATGTGTCTAGTTTCCAATGCATCAAACCGTTTGTTCATACCACTTCAAAATAGAGAGATATTCGCGTTTTTGCAAGACTGCATAAGCAGGCATGTGAGGTGGGGCCCTAGGTCAGTGGAACTTTATATATATCTTCTTCTTCGACTTTTTCTTCATTTTTTCATTGAAGAACCAGAAAATTTAGAAAACCCATTTCTAGGATCAACCAAATTATAGATTTTCTCTACTTAAGTCCTTGATAAAAGTTGTTCTACGCGTTGAGCTAGTTATGACAGTATAATTTGTTTTATCGATTTTGTAGCATATCATACTTTGGTGTTGGGACAACAAGGGTTTGGATATTTTTAAGGTTTTGACGTGTATTATGAACTTAAGATCAAGGTAAAGCACTTCTTTAATCGACTCTAGCTTTGATAAACCGCAAAAAGCAATTTGCGATAGAAATATATATCTTTTATCGGATTATCATTGTATCTTCTATTCTTGTGTGTTGATTATGGTCCTGCCTTGTTGTAGTATCGATTGGGGTTGTGATTCAACGTCATTAGGGGCACGTGAATTCAGTGAAAAAGGTATGTTAAGGATATTTCCTTCTCACGACATGTTTCGTTAAATCTTATGTGCAATGTAATTGGGTTGTTATCGTTGTTGTACTTGTAGCCATTATTCTTGATTGTTGGCTGCTCGAGTGGATATAATCCTCCCTTATCGGGATCCTTATTCAGTTAGTAGCATCACTATTTTGGGCATGACTTAGAGGCTATTCGTATAGGTTCTTATAGCTAAAATGCTCTCTTTTAGCCTATTGGATTGTTATTGTTGCCCTTGGGGCTATTGTGGTTAGCTGCAAAAATCTGATCTATGCCTAGAAGGGATATGTTTTGCCTACGGGGCTATATTGATGCCTAGAAGATCTATGAGGTGCCTACGGGCCTATATTGACGCCTAAGAAGGCTATGTGCTTCCTACAGGGCCATGTTGTTGCCTAAGAGGGCCATGATTGGTCTATACACTATATTGATGCCTAAGAGAGCTATGTGCTACCTACAAGGCTATAATATTGCCTAAGAGGGCTATGGGACTGCCTATGGGGCTAGGGGACTACCGATAGGGGTATATAGACTGATTGGCACCTTCAGGGCTTATGGAGGTCTAGGTAGGTGGTCTTTGTGCTGTTAGTACCTGCCGAGCTTATGGGGGCTTGGTTAGGTTGTTGTTTTATTATCTTTGATATGTTTAGATTTAGGAGCAGGTTAGTACACTTATCTTATCCTTTATTTATTTATCAGATTACTCCCAGTATATTAGGATACCTGCTCATAGTCTATTGCATTTCATACTCATTACATTATTTTGTACTAATGCCCCATTTATTTTGCATTACGGGTAATGCCCCTTTTATCCAGTTGACAAGCCCCTTTCACTACAACATACGAACAACGCTTATAAACTTTTAAAGTGTAGCCCAAGTTTTTCACTTTTGGCCAACACTTATAAAGTGTAGCGTTGTTACGGTATGATATAATTACAACTATTTACATATATGGCTACACTTTTAAAGTGTTCTATTTCTCTAATTGTAAAAGCAACACATTACAAATGTGGCCTTAAAATTTTCACCCAAATATTATATTCCCTCCAACATTTTTAACTCTCCTCTCAATTTTTATTGACATAAAACATACTTTCTTTTACCCCAAATCAGTTGACAAGCCTCTTCCTAACATTTTCCCTAAATCAATTTTGGCCAAGTTTTTACATTCTTCTCTGGAAATTGCTCTGATTTTGTCATCTTCTATGTACTACATTAGTTAGGAGGTTTTGACATATTCTCACAAATCTTAACAAAATTTGAGATTTCTTTGTATTATTTTTGTTCTATGTACCTATTTTTGAAAAATTTGAATGTCGAGTTAAATTTCTTTCGAATTTTTGTATTGGACTGAAGCTTCAATGGAGAGCTTGTGGAAATCTTTAGAAAAAATTGAGAGTTGACAATCTTCTAGGAATTAGGGTTATTACGGCATAAATATAAATAATCGATAAATGGATTGAATAAAATTATTTCAATTTGCGTGTGTGTTTTAAAAAGGTGGATATTTTATTTAGTTGTGTAGTTTAGGTGTCTGTTTCAACATCTTCTTTAGACTTTACAAGTTTTCATTAGATTTATATCTTATGTTTGTTGCTTTAGCATTAAGCCTTGTTTGTTGTTGCTTTGCAATGAATTGCTTGTACATGATTGTTTTGAATGTGTTTTAATATGAATAATGGTCATGGAAAGTGATGATGCTTTCAAATTTCATTTTAAGTTTATGTGAATCTAGAGCTTCATTTTTCAGGCTTTGGCCTTGCCAAAGAAATCACATCACATACTTGCCATGTTAATGCATGAAGACAAAACTTGTTTAAATCAACTCCTCCATGTTTGGAATGTGTCAAGATGATATTTTGTGGTTCCTGTTTCACTTGTTTCCATTTTCTTTGTTCCCGATTTTTGTTTTGCTTCTTTATTTTTAAATTTGATCTTTGGATGGAAGTGAACCGTGCCTTTTAATTTCACTTCAAATATTGAAAATTGGACTAAAAAAAGAAAGCCAATCTAATTAATATTTTAAGGCTTCTCATTCATTAATGTTGTTAAGAGATTAGTTGAAGTTGAATGATATTATTTCTTGTGTTGATATCATCTCATTTGTTGTAATAGATTCAATTGTTATAGTGAGTGAAAAAAGCTTCTTGGATAACCATTATTAGAACTGAAAAAAGCATATTCGAATGAACAAATTAACAAGGTTTGTCATTCTTATTTCTCTCTTTCTCTTCTCTTTTACAATTTCATTTTACCCTTTTTGAGTCTCAAATTTCATCGGCTTCTTCCTTCCTTAAACATTTTTGAACTTGCTTTATTTTTCTATCTTGGTGTTTATTTTAACTCTTTGTGTTGGTGAATTTTTAAGATAATCAATTTTTGGGTTACTTCTTCTTTTACTCAAATACATTCAATTATTTCGATTTTTCTGAAAAAGTTTATAAACTAAGTCGCGGATTCATCATACAATAAAGGTGATTGACAGATTAAGAATATGGAGATAAAGAAGATGATAAAATCTTTTGCAACACAAGTAATATAGAGCTTTTCTATTTAACACATTCCATAGGAACTTTTCTTTGTTTCTTGATTTTGATTGAATATGTAATTAACATCTTTATTTTTAGCCTAAGGTCATTACTTGATTTACCAAGCATTGTCTTTGAATGTTGATACAATAAATAATAGGAACTTAGGTAATGATGATAGAAATTAGTAAAGAATGTGATCTAAATCTTTATAGGTTTCACATTGACAAAGTCCAATCGGTACTGAATTTTTTTAAAATATTTTTTTTCTTGTAATGAAAATGTCTAGCTTTCATAAGAGTCAATAATAGTGTTTCTAAGATTCTGAAAAATGACAAGTGCTTGGATAACCACGATTAGGCTTCTCTAAATCTTGGCATCCTAATTTAAAAAGCATTTTCGAAACCTTGGTGTCATATCTCAAAGGTATAGTTGTTTGGATCTTTTTTTGTATTTTGAAGTATAATTTGATTCTTTGCCCCAGTAACAAAATTCTTGGGCCTTGATATTTGAGATACTTATCATTTGCGGGTAAGGTCCATAACATTAGATTCGGGTTTGAACTTACCATCTTGGATCTATTCCGCACATTGGGTAATTCTTATTTTAACTCTTTCCAAGTGAGGGGTATGTAACCTTAGTTGATAATTTATTCATTCTTGCATTATAAATTTCTATAATCAATGTTTATTGATATTTGGGTTGATTTAATGTGAAAGGTCCTTTTACAAGAAAAGACAAAATGTTGAGAGATATCAAAGATACAAAATTATCATTATTCCACATTTCTATTCATTCTTCAATTGAACTAGGGCCATTGTCGGATAGATAATGTTTGATATAACATGCATTTAACTCAAATATTTTTAGAAACTATGTTTTGTTGGTGTTAGCTCATGTAAAATGATTAATTCAGATTAACAAATGTTGGCCAAGCCTCAGATGCCTTTTATTAATCTTGTTTTTCATTTAGAGATATACTTGTTTGGTTTCTTGATTGCGTGATATGGTCAAAATCGCCACAAGTCAATTTGATCTCATTGAAGTGGATGATGAATCTATTATCTTTTGCCATGGGCAATAAGGAACTACACAAGCAGTGAAGCTTGCAAATAAATAATAAGGAGATCAAGGTGGTCAAATTTAGTTGGCTATTTGTTTATATGAACTCTTGGGAGTAGTTCATAGATATACTTGTTTGGCTTGATTGCGTGTGGCTGCCATGCATCATTACAGGTTATATCTTTCATAGGGCATGACTTTCACATTTAGGAGGCAGTTGCACCTCTTGAGTTTGAGGAGTTACAACTTATTGAATTTTTAAAATATTTTTACCAATTGGAACCTAATATCGATCTAATTTATCTTGCTCATGTTCCTTAATGAACCAACTCGACCAAGACTAGAAAAGAAAGAGATGAGTTTAACTAAAATATATATGCTTCAACTATGGTGATACTTGAGACCTTAACTAAAATGTAACTGGTTACGACGTCTAGTTCACTTCGTTGAGATGCCAATTAGAATCAGAGATACAAATTGGACTCAACTCATACCACAAGCTGCTACAATCGATTTCTTGTACATTTTAAATGTTTAGGGAAATGGAGGTGATCAAATTTGAAGGGTCGCCACAAGTCAATTTGATCTCATTGAAGTGGATGATGAAGAGTTTTTTTACTATTGTAAAACTTTGAATACATTATGTTTGCTTTTGTGAAATATATTCATTGCTAGAATATATTGAACTATTGTAAGAGTACTTTTTAATTATGTACACATATTTAGAATATTGCTTTATAAGTATGTGTATGTACAAAAGACATGATATTATCTTTTGAAATTTATTGCAAATCTATATATTTAAATTACTTATTAGCCAATTTAGTACTTGAGATTATTTATTGCGAAATAATATTGGTGTTTTTTTAATTAGAAATTGTGGCATATAAATATTTTATAGCCACAATGATATGTACACTTAAAAGTGTAGTCATAGGAGCTGTAAATTGTGATATGCACATGGGCAAGGACTACACTTCAAAGTGGTTTCATACATTGGTTAGAAAAGGCAACACTTTAAAATTGTTGTCATACATTAGATAGAAAAGGCAACACTTACAAATTGTGGGCAATAAGGAAGCTTAGGCCACGCTTAAAAGTGTAGTTGTTGAGATAGAAATGTTGCTATTTGAGGTACATAAAAGCGTTGCCATTTTTCCTTTAAGGCTACGCTTTTAAGCGTAGGCGATAAGGCAACACTTGAAAAGTGAGTATGTTGCTTTTGGGCACCCTGGAAAAGTGTTGCTTAAAGTCCAAAAGTGTAGCCTTTTATCAAAGGCCACACTTTTTGCTAGTTTAGGCTACACTTTACTGGGGTGGCCGTAGGCCTAAAATGGTGTAGTGTTTCCTTCGGAGCTACCAGAGTTAGGAGGTTTGTTAGCTTTTGTTGTATATATTTTTATGGGTAAGCTGGGGCCCTGTCCCACCAATCTTTACTACTCTTAGAGGCTTGCAAACTAGTGTGTGGGGGTGTATAGCTACATTATGGCCATGCTAGCCTTGTTTGTTGGTTTGTTGAAGCTTGTAAGTTGTTTGAAGTATTGTGTTGATATATATCATCTTTAAGTTTCGGTATAGAGATCAAGGTGGTGGCCTCGACGGCCCAATCAGGACTTCTGTGCTAGTTGGCTATTTCTTTATATGAACTCTTGGGAGTAGTTGTTTCTTTTATAAATCCGTTGACAGGGGCCTTGCCGGCTGAGGGCTTAATTTTAATCCGAGATATACTTGTTTGGTTTCTTGATTGCGTGTGGACACATTTAGGAGGCAGTTGCACCTCTTGAGTTTGAGGAGTTACAACCAGATACCAATTGGAACCTTATCAGATCTAATTTATCTTGCTCATGTTCCTTCAGCCGTAACTACGACGTCTAGTTCACTTCGTTGAGATGCCAATTAGAATCAGGAGATACAAATTGGACTCAACTCATACCACAAGTGACACTTGCACGAAATGAGAGAAAATAAGGAAAAATTTCCTAGAATGCTTCATAGCTTCCTGAGGATTAGATATGGCCGTCAACACGCTCATCCGTAGGAGTGTACACCAAATTTGTTCTTGTACGGGGAGATCGATAACTTGGGCTCTGATACCAATTTGTCACAACCCAACCCATCAGACCGTGTGGGCACCTACTCTAACACCTAAGTAGGAGAACCCTCGATTCCTAACAGTTAAAACATATGGAAGATTAAGAAAATTGGAGTATAAAAGAAATTTGTGTAAATTTATAAATAAGAGTTTTTAAATATAATTTCAGTTAAGACTTGTAAAGTAATTAACACCTCCAAGGATATAGTCTAAGTAGGTACAAGCTACAAAGAGTACAATGTATAGCAATATATATAAATGACACAACTCCCGCCACATGGAAGAAAAGTACAAGCTGTTGGAGATTGTCTTCATTTTCACCTACGAAACATTACTGAACCTGCATCCACACTATGCCAAAAAGGCATAGCAAGAGTAGTATCAGTACAACCACACGTACTGGTAGGCATCATAGGTCAACCCGAATACCCACAACATGATATAAAAAATCAACTAGCGAGAAACATACAAAAGACTATTCATTCCTCCACCCTTATATTTACTGAATGCCTTAGAGGCTCTAACCATCACTCGCTCCATTTTTGTTCATACCTAACCATTCTATCCTCTTAGAAGATATTCCGGAGATAACTACTACCAACCCGGTCGACACTCATGACTATCCTTCACTTCATTCCCGTCTCCACTCAACTTATTACCCCATATTACGCCTATCAAGGATTACTACCCCATTCTGGGGAAACCCATCTATAAACACTATCACTAACTACCACCCGAAACTTCAACAATAATACCCATGACCACATTCAAGCTAACAAGGATAGAACCATGAGCCTTAGTTCCCCCTTACCATACCACAACCCGATTTAGGACTCTACCCTTCCCAATTCACTACACCAGCAGACATCTGCAATTAATTTACAACATTGCAACCAATATATATGCCTATATATATATATATATATATATATATATATATAATGCGCAACCCAGTTATCATGTCAAGATTCAATGTATAAATTCCACATTTTCAGAAATGCACATATATGACAAGTCATTGGTTCTCTCATGGAACCCATACCCAAACAGTTACTGTACTGGTACATGGTACCCAATCCAAGTTAGTGTGCCGGAACATAGCACCCGATCTAGTAAGTGTGTCGGTATGTGACATCTGATCCAATACAAGTTAGTGTGTCGGTATGCGACACTTGATCCAATACAAGTTAACTTGTCAGTACGTGACACCCGATCCAATCATCATAATCATAAGCGCAATCACATCCATGATATACAATACTCACATTATATAGTCAAGTACTCAAATTCGTGGCATGCATTACTGTAATCAATTCACTAGGTTTGTTTCCAATTTTATCAGATTATATGAGCACATGCATTCCACCCATCAATCGACACATATTATGCAATTAAGAATCACACCCATTGCCTAAACCCTATTTCACGAGCTAGGGTTTTCCTTACGATCTATGTCTGATGAAAACCTAGGGATATATATATACTACTGTCTCCTTTCGGTGCACGAAAGCCTACACATGATTTCTACCATCAATTCCAATTACACTACGTACTGAATAACTGATTTACAACTACTTAATTAAATAAACCTAGCCTACCTGGGCACCAAGCAGCTGCAAAAAATTATGGCTTTCATTCTTGTTCCTAGACCTCGTGACGCTGGATTTGACCAAGAATATGCAAGCTATCGACCTACTCACACTAGAAATATCTCCCTCCTTCTTTCCCAATCCTAGAGCAATTTTTGGAGGGTTTCTAGGGGTGATTCACGTCTAATTTAGGTGTTTTTTGAAGAAGGAGAAAATAATATTTCACGTTATTTACATTCTGTCTCACTTATCCCACTCTGGTGGCTACTTATCCTACTATGGTGCTGTCTCCCTAGCGGCATCTCACCTACCCTAGCGGGTTAGTAGCCCAGTATTTTCCAAAGTTATTGCTTTTCCTAAATAACGACAGTCGTTACAGTGATTGAATGATTCTCCAAGTGAAATACTATGATGATTGAAGGCCTTAAAATTGGACGATGTAGATGTAACATAACATGGAGGAAAGTTATTCAAACATGTACAATATTTCATGAATCAATTTGGATTTTTCTCATAAAAAATCATGAAATCAAATGACTATTCGATTCTCCTTAAAGTTGTTAAAATTGAGCAAAAGAAATGAAGTATATTTATGTTCCAACTGGATTTGCGCTATCTAATTTAAGAAACCATGTTGCAGATTTTGGGACTTGATGTCTGTTGAGACACGATTTTTGGACATGAAATGATACAAGGCATTGCAGGTGGCCAGAAGAAGCATCTCTCCACAGGTTTACTTCCATCTGCCTACATTCTATATTATTTCCATAGAACTCTTTCAGATGACAAATTAAAATACTTCCAAAACAAAAATGCAATGAGATAATAATTTAATTTGAGCTTGATGCAGGGGAGATGATTGTTGGATCGACAAAAACACTATTTATGGACGAGATATCTCTTGGACTAGACAGCTCAATGATATTTTAGATAGTAAAATGTTTACAATAGATAGTGCATCTCACTGATGTCACCATCTTGATGTCTCTCCTTCAACCTTCTCCAGAAACATTTGATCTCTTTGACGATATGATTCTCTTATCAGAAGGCGAGATTGTTTATCAAGACCCTCGTGAACATGTCCTCTAGTTCTTTGAAAGTTGTGGTCTTAAATGTCCAAAGAGAAAAGGTGTTACTGACTTCTTGCAAGAGGTAATCCTTGAATTGGAATATCAATTTACATTTCTACGCAAGCCCCAAGTGTCGATACATATGAAAAGTAAACTTGGTAAAAATATGTAAGAATCTAACGTTTAAACCTTCGAATAAGTCACATCAAGAAAAGACCAAGAGAAATACTGGGAAGATAGAAACAAGCCATACAAGTACATTTCAGTAACTGAATTTGGAAAAAGATATAAGCACTTCCACATGGGCTTACAGATAAAAATTGAACTCTCAATTCCTTATGAAAGATCAAGAAGTCACAAAGTAGCTCTAGTGTTTAAAAAGTACGCAGTTCCAACACTAGAGCTACTAAAGTCCAACTTCGACAAGGAATGTCTTTTGATCAAGAGAAACTCTTTTTTTTCTATTTTCAAGACTGTCCAAATAATCATTGTTGCAATTATTGCATCAACCGTATTATTGAGGAGTAACATACACATTACTAATGGAGATAATGGTTATATCTACATTGGTGCACTAGTATTTGGAATGATCATTAATATGTTCAACGGTTATTCTAAACTCTTACTTACCATACATAGACTTCTCGTGTTCCACAAGCTTAGGGACAACTAATAAGTCATGAATTTTGACTCATTTAGGACTTGTTATTCAATCATATAGTGTCCTCAATGCCTATTTTTTGTTCAAAGTGATGTTAATTTATTTATGTGCAGCAATGAAGGCTTAAGAACAAGGAAAGAATATTATGATGCGAAGAAGAAGCAAAAATATGAAAAATCTAAAGAAAAGAGAGGCTAGAGCCGCAAAAAGCAACTCGATGAGTCGCCGAGTGAGCCTCCAGCTCACCAAATTTTCCAGCGAAGAAGCCCAAGTACTAAGCCAACTCGGCAAGTGAAAAGATACATCGAAGATGCATCGAATGGAACTGTGATCACAAATCAGCACCCAAATATTCCAGAATAAAATTTGATGCAGAAGTCAATCCATAAGACGAGATGAGGGCCTATCGGCGGATTTCCAAGTCGATCGGCGATCCCAACTAACTTCATTGAGTGAGCCCACGTTTTGACATTTTGGGAAGTTTTTGGAAACGTATAAATTAGTTTTTGAAGAGAAAAGGGAATTTTTACACAATGTATTACACAGTTTTGAGAGAATTTCACATACTTTGACATTATTGAATACTCTTGGAGAGGTTTTTGAACTTAGATTGTTGAGGATTTGAGATTCTAGTCTTAATTTCAGCATTTCAACTTGGGAGATTTTGTCAATTCGATGGAACATCATTTTGGTAATGATTTCTTGCTTTTTGCTATTTTAGGCTAAACCCCATTTCCTTAGGGGTGTGATTATGTAATTGAATACATAAATTAGCTTATGGTATTGTTAATTTCCATAATTAATGTTGTTTCGAAAATGATTGTTAATTGTATTGGCCTATGTCTTTACAACCAAGCTTGAGAATGTGGGTTAAGTTAAGGAATTGGGTTGTTTTGTATTGCGAAACTTGTTGAGGTTCGAGAGAACTCACTCGAAGCATAATAGCTGATTGAAAGTTAACTATTATATTCAAAACTCATCCTACCCATTGTTATTAAACAACTTAAATCAATTGAAAATTACCCATTAACTACAATTAGTGTTCAATTACTCACACACCCGTAAGGCCCTCTTATACTTGTTCAAACTCCATGTTAGTTGGTTCTGTTAACCATTGGTTACCAAACTCTCTTGATATTGATAATCAAAACCTTTTGATTTATATTTGTTACGTGTTATTTACTTCCACTCTACAAGAAATTAAAACACTTAAATACTTTGTACTTGCATTCTTTACCGTATCACTCCTTGTGAGATCAACCCCATCTCATCATTGGGTTTATACTTGTTAGACACCACATACACTTTGAATTATAAAAGTTGTAGTTAAGCGTTATCCAAATTGACGCCGCTGCTGGGGAGTGGTGTTTATAATTCTTTTATTGAAGTGTTTTTTGTGGACTAATTTGTTTGTAGTAGATTTTTCTTATTGTGTTTTTTTTGTTTGCTTTTAATAGGTGAAGAAATGAGTATGAACGGGAGCAATGCGAGTCAGCTTGGACAAAATGATGACATCATAGACTTGAATGATGTCCATGCGGATCAAATAGGAAGTGCTAGTGCTATTCATTTTCCCCCAACTGTGGGCAACACTATTTTTCATGTGTCTGGGACTATTCTTCAGCTGCTATAAATGAAAGGTTTCTTCGTGGGACTTGCTCATGAGGACCCTCAGGATAACATCTGTAATTTTGTGGTTCGATGAGGACCATTCTCCTTTAAGAATATCTCTCAAAAGTCAATCTGACTTTGTTTGTTTCCCTTCACTTTGGTAGGGAAGCAACAAAATGGTTGCTGAGCTACCAAGAGACTCTATTATTTCTTGGGAGGAACTCACAGAAGTGCTTCATGAAAGATTACACACAGAAATTGGCCAGCCCTCATCCTCTTGGGATGCAACCTTATCCCGTTGTAACTCATTCTACTGTACTCTAGACCCCCACACATTAGAAGGGTGGACTGACCGTACTGATTGGATTGTTTTCCTCGTCTAAGAACCGAAAGCAGTCATTCTTTCCTCCCTCAAATATGGTGAAGTTGAGGGACATCATTCGAAATTTTAAGTGGATTGATGGTGAACCAATTCAAGAAAAGTGGTTGAGGTTTCTAAAGCTACTTCTCAAATGTCCTACTCATGGATTACCGAATACTGTGCTCTTGTGATATTTCTATTGAAGTCTTGACACTGTCAACAAAGGTGTTGCTGATCAACTTATTATGGGTTGTATTAGGAGACAAGATTTGGCCATGGGCATTGCCGATCAACTTATAAGTGGTGGTATCAAGGTTGGAACAACAACCGTGATGGTAGTTGGAGAAATTGGGATCGAGATTGCCGTGATAGGCCTTCAAATTAGAGAGATAGGGATGGTGAAAGAGATCGTCATGTGGCTCCTCACGAACGGTCAAAATCGAAAGAACCAAATGATGACCTCGAAAGTTTTAGCACCTCAAGGATATGCTTGTCCACATCCTAAACAAGGTAGAAGGAACAAGTAAGGTACTCAAGGAGATAAAGGCTGAGTTCTCTCATTGAATAAAATAGTGACCTCTCACTCGGTTTCCACAAAGCAACTTGCGACGCAGATGGGGCAAATTTTGGCTCACTTAAATACAAGACCAAAAAGGGGGTCTCCCAACTGATACCTTAGCCAACCCTATGAATGATGTTTCCTAATGCATGTTGGTTATGACCCGGAGGTGTAGGGTTGTGGGAAGTGATGTGCCGAATGATGCCAATGCAAGTTAAAGCAAAGAGAGAGCTATTGTTGCTGAGAGTGATGAACTTGCTGAGGAATTACTCTACACAGTTCCAAGTGAAGTTGTTAATGCATCAAAAGACATGGATTCCGCTGAGGTTCAAAAGTTAGATGAGCGGGTTGTTCCTTCCTCAGTACCCATAAAGACGTTGCCCAAAGTTACTCTACCGTTTCCTCAAAGGCTGAAGAACATGGATGAATATGAGAAGTTCCAAAAAAATTTCTCTGCCTTCAAATTTGTTTCTATTAATATTCCTTTGGTGGTGGCATTGTTAGAGATTCCTGGTTATGCAAATATTATGGAAGAGTTGGTTACTAAGCTGAGGATTATGGATTTTCGGACGATCAAAGTATCCAATAGTTGTAGTACAATTATGACAAGCAACATGGTTGTCAAGAAAGATAACCCAACGACATTATTATCCCTTGTACTATAAGGGTGTTTCAGTTTTCTAAAGTGTTGTTTGATTTGGGGGAAAGTCTAAATGTGATTCCCCATGCCATTTTCAAGCAACTTGGGCTAGGTTAGCTTAAGGCAACAACTATGCGTCTCCTCATGGACGACCTATCTATCAAGCGTCCTATTGGTGTTCTTTATGACATTCTGGTGAAGGTGGATAATTTTATATTTTCGGCCAATTTTGTGATCCTCGATTGCGAGATTGATGCCGAGGTTCCTATCATTCTTGGTAGGACGTTCTTGGCCACCGAAAGAGCCCTTGTTAATGTGGAAAGTGGTGAGCTAAAATTTCAGGTAAATAATGAGGAAGTCAAATTCAATGTTTGTAAATCAATGAAGCAACCAAATAAAATCCATGTGGTATCACTCATTGAAGTGATTGATAAAGCGGTTGTTGGGGTGGTTTGTTTAGATGATGCTTGAATGCATATCCTTGTCATTCCACAATGTTTATTCATGGAGGAAACTCAAGTTTTTCTTTTTTTTTATTTGAATAACATTTGTTGGACGTGCAGGTTGAAGTTCATATCTTGGAAAGAAAGCAAATGGGTGATGTGTCCGAGATTTTGACTCATTTAGGGCTTTGTTTTCATGGTTTAAGTGTCCTCAAATGCCTAATTTTTGCTCTAAAATGATATTGATGTAGTGATTTGTGGCCACGAAAACAAAAGAGAAATGAAAGAACAACAAAGCTGAAGATCGCCGATCCCACTTAGCGATCCGTCGAGTGGCCTCTTCAGCCATCAAAAGTTATAGTATGCCACACCTGAGATGAGAGAAATTGGGAGAAGGATAAGCCATATCAGCTACGCACCGATTGAATCGGCAAAGAGGAGTTAGTTCACCAAGTTGTACATAATAATTAATGAAGATGCAAGCAAAATGGTGATCCAAAGGAGTAAACGGCGCATCGCGGAATCAATCGGCGACCCCGACATAGACTGCCTAAAGTCATAGTGCACATTAGTTGAAAACTCAAAATTTAAAGGTGATGGACAGGGGTGATTGGTGAATCACCGAACTGTTGGTTAAGCACGACTTACCTCGCCTATTTGCCCTAAAGGCCAAATTTTGAAAGGGTATAAATTGATTTTTTGAAAAGAGAGAAAACATCCAAACATTTGTGAAAAATCATACTTAGAACGAAACACTGTTCTTGTTTAGTTTTGAAGTAATTTTCAAGTAGATTTCGTGTTGGGTTTTGTAATTCAACCTACATTGCATCATTTTTAGGGTTTGGAGATCAATACCCAGCCATGGAGAATGTACTAGATATTGAATTCTTACTTTATATGATGAATAGCTAAAAACCCTGTTCTTTTGGGTGTGACCATGTGACTAATTGTCTAATTTAGTTGATGGGTGTTAGGGATCATTGATCTTATTACTATTTTGAAGTGGGTTTGATTTATAGCTATTGTTCGATTGATGAATTGGAATGTTTGTTTCAATTTCACTTAGTGTTTTATGCTTGCCTAAGAGAGAGTTGTACAACCAAGGTTATAAATTAGCATTTTTAGTAATCGGATTGTTGTGGGTTCAGCTCGAAAGTTAATCCTAAGCTCAATTCTACTTATCTAGCTCAAGAGAATAGATAAAGTGAGGTTTTGGGCTGTTTATAATGTTAAGCTTGTTGAGGTTCGACAGAACTCACCTAAATCGTAATAGTTGTTCGAGAGAAAAACTATTACATCTAAGGTCTAGCCTACCCACTAAAATCTAAAATCCCATAGTAATTACCGACCACCCATTTAGCGAAATTGGTAGCTAGTCGGTCACACCCCCAAGTATATCTTAATTACTTGATTTCCCCATGTTTTTCGTGGTTGTTTTAGTTTCTACTTGACAACCATTTCCCCATTTGACATTTTTGTCACCCGTTCAATTTATTTAAGTGTGTTCGATAATCTCTCTTCCTACAACCAATTAAATTGCATATATAGCTTCATAATTGAATTCAAACTTGTATCGCTCCCTGTGGGATCGACCCCAACTCACTTGTTGGGTTTTATACTAGATTACAATCGTCTACAACTAGTATCGAATGAGGTGTAATTGAGCGTTAATTAAAATGGAGCCGCTGCCAGGGAGTAGTGTTTAGAATTCTCTTATTGTTGTTTGAATTGTGATCTTTTTGTGTTGTAGTCAAATCGACTTACCTTTTGTTGTGAGTTGTTTG
Organism: Solanum commersonii; assembly: GCA_029007595.1. NCBI lineage: Eukaryota > Viridiplantae > Streptophyta > Magnoliopsida > Solanales > Solanaceae > Solanum > Solanum commersonii. The sequence goes on from JAJTWQ010000088.1 coordinate 1,247,266, forward strand.
TGATCATGTGACATGATAAGTGCAAATGAAAGCACTGTGAACAAACTTGGTCACCAAAATGATGTTTGTGATTTCTTTCACGCCAATGAAGCTCTATTAAGGGGCGTAGGTGCTATTCACCTACCTTCAGTTGTGGATCTAGCTGCAATCCATGTGACAAACACAATGCTGCAACCCTTGCAAGCTAAAGGCATATTTGGGGGGTTGGATCATGAGAATTCCCAGGAGAACGTTCTAAACTTTGTAGAGATATGTAGTTATTTCTCACTGAAGGATATTTCACATGGAATCAGTGCGGCTCCAATTGTTCCCTTTTACTTTAATGGGGGAAGCAACTATGTGGTTGGCAGGGCTACCGATGGACTCCATTGCATCATAGAACGAGCCTACCGAGGCATTCTACATAAGGTTCTTCCAACCCTCCAAGATGATGAAATTGCGTGACAATATCAAAAACTTCAATCGGGTAGAAAGAGAACCAATTCATGAAACTTGGCTAAGATTTCAAAAGTTACTATTACAATGTCCTACTCATGTGCTTCCGAGTGATGTCATAGTTCAAAAAATTTATCGTAGTTAAGACTAAATGAACAAAGGAGTAGCTGTTCAGCTGGCTCGAGAAAGGATAATCTTACAACCATTTGAGGTAGCCTCGTCCCTTCTTGATGAATGACAAAGATAAATCAGGCGTGGTACACTCAACAGGACCAAGTTTCCCCCTTAAATTTTTGGATGACAAAAGAGAAACTTGACAAGGAGAAATAGAGGGATGAGAATATTAGCAAATGATGTCCCAAATGGAGTTGTTACAAAACAAGTGCTAGAGAAGGTTGGTGAACCCAAAGAAGTCAAAAGAGTGTTTAGAGTTGAGGAGGGTTCTCACTCGAACAACTTAAAGGCGGGTGAGAATCAAGGTTGGAACTCGCATAAGGAAGAAGAGAGGAGACGATACTATCAATATTGGATTGAAAAAATGACCCTTGGATGAGAGAAGAGAATCATGAAGATTATCACATAAAATCAAGTGACATCCCAAGATCAAAGGGTAGTTCAGCTAACTTACGAGTGGATGAATTGTTGTCGCGTATCCTAGATAAGGTTGAAGGATCTAATGGCATGCTTAAGGAGATGAAAGTTGATTTCTCATCATTGAATAATAGAGTAAATTCTCGCACGGATGCAATCAAATAACTTGAGGGTCAACTGAGCCTACTTTCAGAGCAATTTGAACCCAAGGTATTTGAAAGGGGTGATGCTGAGTGTGCAACAACTTTGAGGGCTGCTAATGACAAAGATCTGGCGGCTGTAACTCGAAGTGGAAAGATAGCGGTTGGTATTGTGAAGGGTAATAAAGTGATGGACGCTCATGAAGAAGAGAAATATATCGATGAGGAAGAGAGGCCTGTTCAAGCACCGGAAAATGATATGCTCAAAGAGAAAGAGGAAAATCCTAAGCAAAGCCCTACCGAAGGGTTACAAAAAACTAAAGAAGAGGCTACCTCAACTCCAAATATAGTGCAACCTCTTCACAAAATAGCTTCTTCATTTCCTCAATTTATCAAAAAGAAAAATGAGGATAAAAGGTTCAAGAAATTCCTATCCGTGTTTAAGACACTTTCTATAAATCATCCTTTAGTGGAGGCATTATTGGAGATGCCGGGATATGCAAAATTCATGAAAGAGCTGGTCACTAAGAAGAGAAACATGGACTTCGAAACAATTGAAGTTTCTCATAATTGTAGTGCCATTATGTTGGAATGTATGTGTACACCAGTGATCACAGGACCAGGACCCCAACAGAATAAGAGTGTATAAAATAAACAGCACAACGTAAAACAGGCACAAGAGTTTTACGGGGAAACATCCTTGCTCAAAAGAGTAAAACCATGACCTCTCACACATTATTTCTAACAGAATTCACTAAATTCCAAGTAAAAGTGAAATATAGACCCCAACAACAACAGTGTGATTAACACTCTAATCTCACACAAAGTAATAAACCTATTACTTGTTGAGCCAAAGAACTACATCCATTGCCCACTATATTAACTATCACTAACTAACATAGACTTCAAAATGTAAGACACAAATTTAACCCTAACAATGTTTTCACCCTCATTACACACAAGAGTTTGAAACGTTTCTTATAAGAATGAAACAAATCCTACAAGTTTAGCTCAGTACAAAAATTCAAGAACAGTAGCAGGTACAAAAAGCAAATATTTAGTTGATGAGGTCTCTTGTTGTATGAATTCTTGTTGAAGATGGCCTTCTCTTTTCAAGCTTATGAATCTTTCAAAAAATCAATAATTTTTGTTTGCAAAATCTTGAGTTTATGTTTTGGAGAAGAGACTATATCAAAGGACACAAACTCCTTGGGACGACACCATTGACTGAGAGCTTGCTGTTCTGAAAAGTTGTGCACCAACCATGTTAGGTGTGTCAACTTTTAGACAATTTGTCGTCTGACTTTTCTCATACGTAGTCTTTCAGGGACTAGGTCCCTTGCAGTGTTTTCTTTGAGAGTTCTTGAAAAAGACTTGCTCTCTCTTTAATGAATGAATAATGTTGTTTGTTTATTGTTGTATATATCAGTCATCAACAAGAGTTTTGACCACTAAAACAAACAACCTCATCCGCCCTTCCTATTGGTGAAGTACACTGTACTTCTCACCAATCAATCTAATAGGACAGCTTTACAGTTGTACCCCACTTTGAGTCTGGATGAGCGCACTCTACCAGGGACCAGGTCCATGAATTTGCGAGGATCATCAAAACACCTAGAATATAGCATTTTCCCTCTTTTTAATAATGACACACAAATATTCCTCACACTAAGTTTATTCATTCATTTCCCTTGTCGTCAGTCTCAATAACAAAGATCTAGTCCCTTTTTATTAACCTAAGTTTATTAAATCATCAAAACTTAGTATTAGTTCCAAAGTAACAGTTTCCTTCTTTTTGATGATAATAGACTTATACACCTTCTTCCCCCTTTGAATAGTTCCCCTATCAGCATGCCTCTTCAGGTAACTGGATTGGTCCCTTGAAGTTTGTCAAATCATCAAAACTTCACATCAAAAACAAAATAGAATTTTCCCCCATTTTGATGATGACAAACTTTTTCAACTTGTTCCCCCTATCGACATGACCATGTTCTCTTCCGGTAGCATTGATTTCCACTATCGGCATGACCATGTCCTTTTCAAGTTTCAAGTAGTTACCATCATTGATCTTATACCTTAACAATTTTCCTCCTTTGGACATCATAAAAAAAGTTAAAGTAGTAAACCAGGTTGACAGACATGCAGTTCAAGCAAATTCATGGACACTTGGGCAACACTGACTATGAGTAAAAATGGATAAAGTAATGAGACAAGTAAGTAAAAACAAGGCTTTTTCCATCCATAAATAAAAGATTAGCAATCAAAGCATTGCAAATATGATTACGAATGTGAACCAGGACAATACCCACTCAGTTTTGATTGAAAAGGAGGAATGAGGACTTACATGAGAATTTAGGGAGAGAGGGGATGACTTAGGAGTAATGGATTAAAAGAATAGGATAAGTAGAGCATATCCCTTAACATGTTTTTTTTCAGAAGCTTCTATTGAAGTTAACATTCTTTGCTGCCCAGGCTTCATGTTGAACCTTCAGGGCTACCCATTTTTTTTTCAACCTTATCCCTCTGATAATGTTGTTTCAGAAGATGAGCCTTCAAGCAAACCATTTCAGTATCCCTATTAGCAAGAGCAATTGTCATACCTTTCAACACTAGCCTGAGTTTCTCATGACAAAGAGATTGGTAAAATCAAACTTACTCAAGGCCACCGAGAAGAATAGATCAATAATTGAGGAACCATTTCATTTTTTTAATTTTAAGGTCAGACACTCTCCCATTCAGAATACTTTGAGTTCTCACTGTATCAACCTTTTCCTTTTTGAACATCATCTTTTCCACCTTCTTCTTTTATTCTTGCTGGATCTCGTCCCTCTTCACACTCAAAGATTTCTTCATTGGGAACTTTTCCTGTAGGAACAGAGTTTACACATTTGAAGTGTTTTTGATAGAAGAGAAAAGAATATTTTGAAAATTTCTAATTTTTTGGAAAGGGATTTGAATTTTCTGAGGAGATTGAAAGAAATATGGAGTATAAGGGAAGTGAAAGAGTGTATTATATGAAAGGAAGTGTCATCTTGGTATTCAAATGATGGGACAACGATTAGATACTGAATGGCAGACATGACGCAATTGCAACAATTTTCATGCAATGTTAAGATTGCTAACCTGCGAGAACAGGCCGGGTCCCTCTCTGTAGTTTGAGGGTGATTGCCTAGATCCGTCCTGACCTCCATTTTCCTTCAGCCCTTTTTCCATGTGTATACCTACAAAAGGTATGAGACTCAATTTGCTAAAACATACATAACTAAAAAACAAGGGTACCTGCTCCCCTTGCATAGTAATGAGAGGGTTGATTGCTTCATGCAAGATCTATTCAGTCAAGTTTCAGAATCCTCAACCACAATTTGTTTATCTCGACCAGGTCCCTTGTTAATGTTGCATCTGCTACATATCCTGCCTGAGTTGTTGAAAGAGAAACCAAGTTTTGCATTTTTAGTTCCCCATGAAATGAGATATGAGCCCAAAAAACAAGCCATTCTTGAGGTACTCTTTCTATCAACTTGATACCCAACATAATCAACATCACCAAATTCCTCCAAATCAAAAAGTTTTTCGATAAACACAATAGGACCAGGTCCTCCAAGTCCTTCAAAAATCTGAGGATTCTTTTTGTTGCCTTCAGTTTATTCCTTTGGAGCTTTCTAAAATCTAGCAGACATCCCCATGATTAAAACAATGTCTAGACTACTTACAGTTAGATAGAGGAGAGAAAGGAAATGATTCCTCTATATATAGCCTCATTCACATCCATGCTTGCCTCATCATTGTGAAGTTTTGTACTAGCTCTCATGGGTGTATTAATTAGTTTGGCCTACTGCATGTTGAACTTCTTCTTGTGATAATTCCATGTTCATCCAACTTGTTTTTGAACACCTACCTAGTCAAAATAATAGCTCTATTTAGAGGTTCGGGGACCATCTACCACACTTTCCTTCTTTCAAATTGATGAAGTTCCTCGTGCATTGAGTAAACCCAGTCAACATCCTTTATAGCCTTTTTTTTTATATTCTTCGATTCAATAGTGGAGATGAAAGCTGAAAATGCAACTAGATTTCTTTTCTTTGATCTAGTGTTCATTCCATATTCAAGAGGAGAGACAAAATTATCCATAGGATGAGAAGAATGATGTTTCCACCTTGATTTCCTCATAGCCTTATCTCTTGTTTCACCAACTCATTCACCTGCTTCCAGAATTTCTTTGTTTTCTTCTTCTCTGTTAGTAGCATTTGAAGCAATGGAAGGACTGGGTCCTTGTGCTGGTTCTATATTCTTTCTCTTGACAACCCCATTTGGTTGAGTGGTTCTGGGAGTAGAAAAGTTGTTCTGAATTCCGTGGTCCCAGAAAAAGCCTTTGATTTGGGAATTTTTTAATTCTATACCTTGGTCTGATTTGATTCCCGCAGTCTTGCAATTTAGCTTCTACTATATCCCTTTTGTAATGATTATCAACACATCAGTAGTTTCATCTTTGCCTCACTGAAACATGGTCCAGGTGAACCTGAAAAAATCAACCATTATTACTAAAATAAATTCTTGTCAACACAAGTGCATGTGAAGTAATTTTAGAGGCCTGGTAGTGCAAACAACCTTATTATGCTTGAAAGATGATCTGATTTGCTTTCCTTTACACATGCAATGCAGATTTTGTTTTCAGCAAATTTTAAGTTTGGTAAACCATAGACCAAGTCCCAGAAACTAGTTTTTCCATAGTGATGAACTTGCATGCCCCATCCTTCTATACCACAAATCAACTTTATCACCTTGAGCACTAAGGCAAGTGAGCAAGCAATGTTCAAATCATCAGTATACATGTTCTTGCATCTCTTTTCTATCAAGATCATCACCCGAGAGGGCAAGTTTGTGACAACACATTTATCTAATAAGAACATAACTTCATTTTGTTCATCACAAATCTGTTAAACACTTGAATGATTGTACTTCAATCATTGACATAGTACACATCCTCAATGGTGTGTTCCATAGACTTCCCAAACATGCCTTCACCAAAAATGTACCTTTTTTTGCCATCGCCAAATGAGACACCTCCACCTAGAAGTACCTTGATAGAGAAAGTTTTCAGTTTTCCTAGTCACGCACTATGAACATCTGCTATTCATGAACCAACATTGACTTCTTCTACTTCCTCTTACTTGCATAACATATCACTTGTTAGCCTTGGGAACCCACTTGAGATAGAGTTCCCAAAAACTATCTAGAGGGTTAATGAGAAACCTTCATGTCTATGGTGGCAAAGTATTCTAACTGAGTCGGTATTTGGGACCAGGTACCTTCAAGGATTCAAAATTTCTCTTTAGGTGTCCATTTCTTCCACAGTGGTTGCATAACAAGTTATCGGATAGAGACACGTACTTGATATGTGGATTATAGAGAGGTTCTATATTTTGGCACCCTAGACCCTTACCATTGTTGACTTTCTGATTTTCTGATTTTGAAAGAATCATTGAGGAGTCAGTCCATTTCAAGGAATGATTTAGCTCTTGTTTAACTTTACTGATATTTTTTGCTAACTGTGAGTTTCTTTCGAGTGTTGCAACTAGCTTAGTCTCAGAAATTTTAAGACTATCCTCTAAATCAAGTTCAAAGCTATTGAGTTTTCTTTTTCCACTCTTAGAGGTACCAGGTCTCTCTTCAGGTTGACGACTTTCAGTCTCTAGAATACTCAGTCTACCGTTTATTTCACACATCTGAGAGATCAGGGCGGACTTTTCATCTTCACAGAGATTCAGATTTTCACTCAAAATCAAGTTTTCATTTCTTAATTCATCAACAGAGTCAATTAACTCAGCAAAAAGTTTTCTCAATCTTTTAATTGACAATGTGTCTAAATCAGTTTTGATATCGAAAAGTGTTACCTCATCCTTGTCATCTTCATCATGAGATTTTGCCATTAATGGGAATATGGGTTTGAAATCATTTTTGTCATCCTTTACTACCATCATAGATAAATATTCATGATATTCTTCCTCGTGGTGATCCCCATAGTCAAAGTCACTTGAAGTTACCATAGTTAGGGACCTCTTCCCTGCACTTATCCTTCTTCCAGTGATGGTATTCTTGAGGTGAATCTAGAGTGCATTTCATAGATAGTTTCACCATTATTCATGCATAAATTTTTTTTTTTTTCTTGGATGAATTGAGATGAGTTCATCTATTGTGTCTAGATTCAGTGATGGTATTTATGTCCACTCCTTGTTTACTTGAGTCCTTAAGTTGAGTTGTTCCATTTATGATAGGCTAAATTTTCATATTGAGTAGTCAGCATGTCCACCTTTGAGTCCTTAACTTGAGTTGTTCCTTTATGGGCTATCTTCAAGCAGTCCCATATTTCCTCATTTTTTTTACAGGCCAAAATCCTCTTGTATTCATCTGCTCCTATTCCACATACAAACAACTTCTTGGCTTTATAATGTTTCTTGATCTTCTTTTCGTCTGCTTCATCATATTCCCTTCTAGTTTTGGGAACTGCCCAAGTTTGATCTCCTTTATTCATGTCCTTGGTAGGAACGTAAGGATCTTCAAGCACCACATCCCATAACTCACTGTCCTCCACCGTAATATAATCGTGAATTCTGGTCTTCCACCATCCATAGTACTGGACGTTGAATCAAGGAGGACGAGTGGTGGATTGACCTTCTTCCAAACTTGGTTGAGCCGCCATTCCTACGGGATCTATTCTCTTGGTGTTAACCAGATAGAGAATCTAATGCTCTGATACCAATTGTTGGAATGTAAACGTCCACTAGTGATCACAGGACTAGGTCCCCAACAGAATACGAGTGTAGAAAATAAACAACATAACGTAAAACACGCACAAAAGTTTTATGTGGAAACCTCCTTGCTCATGGGAGTAAAACCACGACCTATCACACAGGATTTCAAACTGGTTTCACTAAAATCCAACCGAAAGTGAAATAAAGGCTCCAACAATAATAATGAGATTAACACCCTAATCTCACACTAAGTAAGAAAGCTATTACTTGTTGAGCCAAATAAATACATCCATTTTCCACTATATTAACTATCACTAATTAATATAGACTTCGAAATGTAGGACACAAAGTTAACTAGAACAATGTTCTTACCCTTACTACACACAAGAGTTTGAAACATTTCTTATAAGAATGAAACGAATCCTACAAGTTTAGCTCAATACAAATATTCAAGTGAGTTATACCAAAAAAAAAAGTTGTGTGTTATGAATTGGCCAAGGATGAGTTATGAATTTGAAAAGAATGAAAGAATAGGAAAAGAAGTGAAACTTGAACCATGTTTCATGAAAGTATAGTCACTAAGCTGAAATGATCATACCCTTACACTCAGTCCAATTACAAGCTGCATAAGCCAAGTGATGTGTTGGTTGGAAAATATGGGCAAGCCTATAGGTAAACTCATGCATGTTTTTCTCATTGGGAGTGTGAGAGTTGATTTCGATTCCTAAATTGTAATCCTTGATTGTCTTTATGAGAGCGTGGATTTATTCTTGATGTGAGGGCATTCTAATACTTTTGTTTGGCATGAATTTGCATTTGAAGTGAGTATTTGTGAGCATGAACTCTAATTGATGATGGCGAGTCACATTTGGAAACTTTGAGTGCACAATTCAACATTGCATGATTGGATTGAACCTTGTCTGCACTTTCATGTTGAGTGTCAAGAAGCGCTACTTGTAGACATCCCCGTTGGCCTGATTGATCTTGTGTTTTACTTGAGGACAAGCAAAAGTTTAAGTTGGGGAGTTGATGAGTCAGGAATTTTGACTCATTTAGGGTTTGTTATTTAATGAATTAGTGTCCTCATTGCCTATTTTGTGTTTATCACTGATGTTAATTTTTTCATGTGCAGCAATGAAGGCTTAAGAACAAGACAAGGATATTACGATGCGAAAAGAAGCGAAAAAGATGAAAAGGCTGAACAAAAGAGAGGCCGGAGTTCGCAAAAAGCCACTCAGTGAGTCGCCGAGTGAGTCTCCAGCTCCCCAAATTTTCCTGGGAAGTAGCCCACGGACTAAGCCAATTCAATGAGTGAAAAGACACATTGGCGATATGCCGAATGGAATGACGATCACAACCAGCTCGCCGAATCTTCTAGAACAATTTCATGCAGAAGTCAAGCCAAAAGGCGAGAAGAGGGCCTTTCGGCAGAACGCCTCGACTAACTCTGCCGAGTGAGCCCAGGTTTACACATTTTGGGATGTTTTTGGAAACGTATAAATTGATTTTTGAAAAGAGAAAAGAGAGTTTTTACAACGTATAATACACTATTTTGATAGATTTTCACATACTTTGACATTATTGAATACTCTTGGAGAGGTGTTTGAACTTAGTTTGTTAAGTATTTGAGATTCTAGTCTTAATTTCAGCATTTAAGCTTGAGAGATTTTGTCAATTCAATGGAACACCATTTTGGTAATGATTTCTTGCTTTTTGCTATTTAGGCTAAACCCCATTTCCTTAGGGTGTGATTCTGTAATTTAATACATAAATTAGCTTATTAGTATTGTTAATTGTGATAATTAATGTTGTTTTGAAATGAGTTCAATCATTTATTCATGTTTTAATCTATGAAGTGAAGTTCCAAATTTAGTTATAGCCTTAACTCTCGATGTTTACTTGCGAAAGATGAATAGAGTAGAATAAATGATTGATAATTGTATTGGCCTATGTCTTTACAACCCAACTTGAGAAAGTGGGTTAAGTTAAGCAATAGGGTTGTTTTGTATTGCGAAACTTGTTGGGGTTCGAGAGAACTCACTTGAAGCATAGAAGTTGATTGAAGGATAGCTATTATATTCAAAACATATCCTACCCATTGAGATTCAACATCATAAAGTAATTAACAATTACCCACTCACACACTCCTAAGGCCCTCTTTATACTTATTCAAACTCCGTGTTAGTTGTTTCTGCTAGCAATTGGTTACCAAACTCTCTTTATATTGATAATGAAAACCTTTCGAATTATATTATGTTGTGTGTTATTTACTTCCATTCTACAAGAAATTAGAACATTTAAATACTTCGTACTTGAATTCTTTACCATATCCCTCTTTCTGGAATCGACCCCAACTCTTCATTGGGTTTAAACTTGTTAGCGACCACCTACACTTTGAATTATAAAAGGTATAGTTGAGCGTTATCAACAACCTTTTCTATCAAACTTGGGCGTTCACTCTACCAAATATTCTCCTGAAAGTACCAATTATTGTGTTTGAGTCTGTCGTATAGACGACCACCACATATTATACCATATGCTTTGCCCATGAAGCTAGCAGGTAATTTAGCAATCAATTCACTGGTTTTTCATTTTTGTGCTTGAATTTTTAATCTCGGATGCCAATGTATTGTGCTAACTTATTGCAATTGTATAGATGACACACAAAGCATGATGAAAGCACACAACAATGAGTTTATTCCTCGTGTATTTAAAGTTGCAGGTAGCTGAATTTGGAATTAATTATGATGTCTTCTTTCTTTCTTAGTGATTAGAACGTTTTAAACACACCTCATCCAATTCTAAGTGTAAACAATCCTTAATCAGTATAAAACCCAACGAAGAGTTGGGGTTGAACCCACAGGGAGCGGTATGTGTCTAAAATTCTGTTATGAAGTACAAACGTGGTCTAATTAGTTATAGGAATAAAAATTATCGAAAACATACAAACAAATCTAAAAGGGATGACAACGATTGTCAGATGGGGGGGGGGGTTGGATTTGCAATGAACATGTGAAACAACAATGAAAACAAAGAAAAATAATAGTATAGAGAGGAATTCTCGGGATGTGACTGATTATAGGCAAATTTCACTATATGGGTAATTGATTACTTATAAATAGCTATATTTTAGTAGGTAGGCTAGGCTATGGGTGAAATAGCTTTCTCTCGAACAACTACTTCAATTCAAGTGATTTCTTTCAAACATCAACAAGCTTAGAAAATAAGAACAACCCACACCTTAATTCATCTACTCTCTCGAGCTAGAAAGGTATAATAGAGATTAGAATTTACTCTTTCGAGTTAAACCCATATCAACCCGATAACTACAATCAACAATTGAAAGCTTTGATTCTAAAACCTCTTTTTCAAGCAAGCCCAGAATTCTAAGTTCGAATCGCATTTGCAATTACTAATCTTAGATTAAAACACAGATAACAGTTAAACCCACTTGTATTATAGCATATAAATCAACAATAATCAATACCCATAAGCTAATTCAACCCATAATTACATGATCACACCCCAAGAAATGGGGTTTTGGCTAAACATCATAAAAAGGCAAAAATAATTACCAAATCGATTAGCCGTCAGCTGGGTAATAGTCTCTAACCCTTTACAATGCTCCAAAATAGCTAAGTTCAAAAACCCAAGTTAAAATCCCCAAAAATCTACAAGAAGAACTGAAAACTTGGAGAAAACACTAACTCTAGAATGGGAACTGTAATATCTGGGAGAGAACTCCTCAAAATTCCATTTAGAATCCAATTTATAGTTTCCCAAAATTTAGCCTGAAAATCCACTCGGCGGATTAAGTCACGCCTCGTCGAGTAAATCGGCGATCCGCCGATTGTCCTCTTCCATCGCCACTTTGCATTGGCCTTCAGCATCTCAGGTCTTGTAACTTTGGGAGATCCAATTTAGTATCGTGGAATCGATCAGCTATCCACCAACTGCCCATTTACGTTGCCAACTTGGTGCTTTCCCTAGGCTGGCATGATGGAATGTTGGGCGAGCTAAAGAGCTCTTGGAGATCGCCAAGATTGCTTTTTCTTCACTTCTTCAGCTCTTTAGTTCCTTTTTGTCCGGTCATGTCCTTGCCTTGCTCCTTAGCCTTCATAGTTGCAAATCAACACTTTAACATCAGTTTAGGGCATAAAATAGGAATTTGAGGACACTTATACTATCAAAACAAAGCCCTAAATGAGTCCAAATGTCGGACTCATCAACACCCCCAACTTAAACTTTTGCTTGTCCTCAAGTAAAACTCAAGATCAGCAGTTCAATAAGGATGTCTACAAATAGTGTTGCATAAGACTCAACATAAATGCACACAACAAGGTTCAAATTACTCATACAATGATCAATTGTGCACTCAAAGTTTCAAAGTGTGACTTACCATCATCAAGAGTACTCAAACTCACAATGCTTGCCTCAAATGCAAGTTCAAGTTCAACAAAGGTATTCAAATTCCCTCACAACAAAGATGATTCCATATTCCCACAAAATTTATCAACAATTTAAAGTCCCGGAATCAGATACAACCCTCACACTCAGAAAGATGAACACATGCATGACTTAACCCATAGGTTTTCCCTTATTTTTCAATCAACATTCATTTCAGCTCAATCAAGATCACAAAGGTCTTTTCAAGGCTCGGAACGGAACTGAGTGTAAAGGTATGGTCATTTAGGCTTAGTGGATTCTACCTTTATGAAGTATGGTCTGAACATCACTTTCCTCCTTTCCTTTAACATTCCAAACATGCTCACAATCCACTCTATTATTCAACTTCATATGAGCCACTAGATAAGCCATTTCTTTTGCAATTTTCACTACTTTATTTCTCAATTTTTTCGGTCTTTTTCTTTTCTTTCTTCTTTTTCATTCCTTTTCCTCTTTTCTTCTTTTTTTCTTACATGGAGTGGTTCCATATTTTTCAAAGCAATCACACAAAGGGGGATTTCTCACACTTTTTGACTTTCCTTCTCTTTTCACCACACCCCCAACTTCGGCTTTTGGCCAAAGTTGGCTATTCAAAAAAACAATACTTCATGAAAATTATGGGTGAATAGACAACGAAAGGTCACAATTTCCCAAGTTTCTTCCAACAAAAGGGGTAAGACTCAAAATGTGCCAAGCAAGGTTCACACATCTCTCAAGGTAGGCCACAAAACAGGTATATTGTCAAGTTGGTTCACTCTTATAAATTCTTGCTTAAGATCATTTCAAGTGCTTGCATCACTCAATCAACTGGACCAACATTGAAAATTCTAGGTGTCATCACGCATAATGTTCAAGGTGATCTCACCACACAAGGCATTGGTACAAATATCAAACAAGACTCCACACTCTCTAGCTAGCGTGCAATGTTCATCTCAAGAGACACATTCGACAATCATCTAGTCAGAACAGATGCTAAAAGTTCACATAGTGCCTATGTAACTTCATTTGCCTCATAGTAGCCGCCCATTCATTTTGTTCAATTAGAAACACTATTAAAGTCATTGGATTGACCAGAACTGACACTCAAATTTGCACAAGAACAACAACAATCAGACACAAAAGAGGTGACAAAATTTTCATATTAGGTTCAAAACAATGGGCCACAAGCTAAAACATCCACAACACAATTCAACAGCCAAGATGTATATAAAATCCAATAAACTCAATATTCATAAAACATTATCAAGATAAAACCAATATGCACAAAATAATCAAAAGAGGTAGCTATGGAAATACCTCAACCCACCTAACAAAAATAAGCAGTTGTCCTCAAATGCAACTAAAATAGAATAGTGAATAAAACAACAGAGAGGGAGGTCAAAAGTCATCCTACCAAGCTAAAGCCTGGGTGAAGTTTGCATCTCATCGACTCCATTCGTCTGGGCATCCGATGTCTCATCAACTTTTGCTCCAATGGAGCCTGCCATGGAAGTATCCCTCAAGAAAGCCTGTCTAGCTGTCTCGAACATGGCACCCTCTAAGTTGGCCAGGTCCTCATAAATAACCTCATCCCACAAATCAAGTTGCTCCTTATCTGTCTCGGTCTCGGACTCAGCAGTAGCAATATCAACCGTAATCTCATCTCCGATAGTAGCCGGACGCACCTCAGCACAGGTTGGAATATCTGCACTTGGGTCATCTGGGATTTCCACCATCCCAAATAGCGAAGTTAAGTCTGTGGACTTCAGATGTTCCACATCCTTCCTCAGCTCAGAAACATCAGTTTTAAAAGTCGTCACCACATTATTAGCACCCCGCCCTCTATCACAAACCTCTACTCTCGCTGTGAGGGCATCAATAGAAGCTCAGAGAGGTGTCAGTGCAATAGTAATAACTCTCTCAAACATCCTGGGAATCTTGGCCTTTAGCTGAGAAGCACACATATCAGTAAAATAGGCTAGATGCCCCATCTTGAGTAGCATGGCCTGGGTGATCGAAGATCTGGAGGCACTAGTACCAGCAACAGATCTAGGGGCGGGGAATCAACAAAAGTGCTAGGAATGTCAGAAGGAGTAGAGCTAGAAGTTACTTAAGGCCTAGTGGCTGGAGTAGGCATAACTACCTTTGCAGGTAGTGAATCAATATCGACCTCCGAGAATGTGTCCACCGGAGCTGCTCTTCTCCTGTTATCCTTATTGTTCAGGTACTTGACCTCAATAAACCAGATGTCAGTAGAAGAGGTGGGTGTAATCTCAACTTCTCTCTTCTCATCTCGAAGGACACCAGCCTGTCTACACAACTTAGTGATGAATACCGAGAATGAGAGTGAGGTCTGTCTCTATCTAGCCCTGATGGCTATCTCTTGCTCAATTGATAGTCCCAAATTTAGTGTTTGTCGAGAAATGATGGCCCCTAAACAGGCCGCCTTTGGGTGTCTGAGTATGGATTCATTTTGTGATGGCTAAATAAATCTGCTGATGAACCTAAACAAGTACCGAGCTACCACATTAAGATACTTCCTTTCTATGGGCACACCTGCTCTAACCACTTGGAGGTGGTATCAGAAATTAGGGTTGCCAACCAACCCTTGAGGTCATCCAGAGTCTATGTCTAGGTCATGCTATGGTAGTTATGAATACACACTGTAGCCCTCTTAAACACATCATTTACATCATTGCTACTGCATCTAATTTTGTTCCCTCAGACCATCACAAACTCAACTGTCCTGAAGGTACTGGCCTTCTTCTTCCCTGAGGTACCAGATCACTGTAATTTGAGTAGAATTCTCGAACCCAGGTGGGCATATATGGGCCACAGGTTTGGTAAAGACCTCAAATATGTGGATCCTGAGGGTGTCCCACACTTCTGGATGCCTGTCCACTACTCCATTTGTGGACAATCTCTTTTCCTCCAAGATGGTCCTCAATCCATTGGACTTTAACTAGTTGAGTGACCGGGAGGAGCACCCTGTACTAGTGGTGCTGGAACCACCATATGTGTTGAAGGAGGCACTGGGACTGATGCTAGAGGGGTTGGCTCCTGAATCCATACGGATCATGTCGAACTTTAGAGCGTAACTCTATCTGTCGGGCTTGCAACAACTGATCATCCTCAGGCTCAGAAAATGAGGCCTGAGAATCATGGGTATCTCCCTCACTGCCGGAGTTGTACTCTGGTGTCTCGGCCATGGGCACTTTGCCCTTTCCCTTCGGAGGTAACTTCTTGCCATTTGCATTGGAAAGAACAACTTCCTCATTATTACGAATCAACGTGCCCTCTTTCGGGGCGGCATGCCACTATCATTCAAATTTTTTCTAGCCATTCCTGCAAACCACATAGGAAAACATTAGAAAAATTTTCAAAAAAGTTACAGAAAATGAAATGTAGAAAGACTCACTGAACCGTTCAGCGAGTCGGCAAGTCACTTTGGCGAGCCAGATCAGGCTCGCTGAAAGTATCAGTGCAAAAAATTTCAAAAATTAAGAAAGGTCGGTGATGTTCAAGGCTATTCGGTGAATCGCCGACAGCAGTCGGTGAGTTAGAAGTGGCTCGCTAAAAGTTACAGTGTATTTTAGGGGTTTGGGGGCACAAAAGGGCGATCAAGAAGATATTTCAGCGAGTCACCGAGTGAACTCAGCGAGCTTAGGCACCTCGCCGAAAGTTACAGAACAAACTCAATCAATTTTTTATATTAAGGGTAATCTGTGGGGGACTTTGGCGAACCATAAAACCACTTGGCGAGCTCAATATAGCTTACAAATTGGCCCAACGTGCCAGTTTTAAACCCCAAACTTCAAAATCAAGCCCGCATCCCCCAAATTCAAAATTAAGCACAAATACTAGACCCAAATTGGCCATGCCCTCGAGGTACTCAGACTTCTCCTATTTGGCAAAAATTGGCCATTTGATGACTTTTGCCCTTAAGAATGACGTCAAAAATGCTCCATCATTGGGAAAATTACGTCATTTAGCACAATTTGGGGTTACTTAGATTTTCCCCCACTAGACCCAATGCATGAATACCGCAACCCAACAATTTAGACTCAATTTTACAAGCAAGAACATGGGAATCGATCAATTTAAGACAATTAGGCATCAATTCAATCAACATACATGCAAACCAACACTTAAACAGAATTATAACATGCTACCCAACAACAATTAACATTAATTTACCTATTGCATTTGATTTCAACTACACAATTAAAGTACGGGGTTCGAATAACCAACCTTAATACCAAAAATAATAGTTGTAATGTTAGATGGCAAAGAATTCACCAAATGCAAGAGTAAAACAAGGAAAATATGAAAGATCTTAGGTAGGGAGTGAGATTACGGGGGTTAAAAGTGGGAGACGATGAAGGATTTTGAAATTTTAAACTGTTTGGCCTTTAAAACATTTTAGTTTGCTCTTCCTTCGGCGGAGTAAGTCGTGCTCTCCGAACCACTCAGTGATGTTCCGGGTGGCATTTTACCTCACCAAGTTTTATAGGTCTCCCAGTAATTTGGGGGTTCAAATGGCGGAGAAAGTCAAGCTCGCCAACCTGTTCGGTGAGTCACCGAGTGAGCATATAGCCCGGTGAGTTTTATAGAGTTTCCCTTCAAGCTTGGTATTTTCAATGGTGGTCCAAGTCGGGTATTGTCGATTTGTTCAGCGCGATGCTAAATGGACCTTGGCTCGCCAAACTACCCATTTTCCAACCCTTTTCACTTTTCAACCTACACAATCAACACCCGTTATTCAAGAACAACAATTAAAACAACAAAAACTTTTGTCACTTCCCAAGAAGTGCCTTAGTTAACGTCGTGGCACGACAGAGATACCAATTTAAGCTTCATTTTTAGGGTTGGCCGTTATATCAGTAGGCAACCCTCTTTTTTGTCTTGGATTCAATTGGGTCAAGATTTGACCTATTTGCATTTTAAACTGCTTGATTGACACGGAAAGGGAGGTAACTGTCTGATTAAGTGTAGAGACATCCTCCTTCATCTCTTTCAAAACTTTATCTGACCCTTCAACTTTGTTAAGAATACATAAGAGCATGTCTTTCGTACAGACATTTTCAGACTCCTTGGGATTTTGATGATCATAGGGTGGGACGGACCTTTCTTTGTCACCTTGTCTTTCCTTCCTAGTGGCGTTACGATCACGCCAGCCTCTATCATGATCTCGCCAACACTCATCTCTATTCCAACCCTGATTTCCACCCGACCTTGGATAGTTTGCACGATAACCTCCTCCTTGATTGGCTAGGAAGTTCACATCCTTATTGTACATTATTTCAAATTGCTCTTCATCGGGGTTCACGCCACCTATACCCACAACATTAACACTCTTCGCACCATTACCTATCACATTTTTTGCCAAGATATCTAGTTGGGTCATCATATTTTCCATGTTTTGGTCTCTCTCTTTATCCTTTTCGATCTTATCTTTTGCCATTCTAAACGTGAGAGGAGACACTTGGTCCTCACAAGTGTACCATGCTCTATTTAATGCTACTTCATAAGGTTAATTCATTATACCACCGGGAACAAGTTGATCAGCAACACCTTTGTTCACCGAATCAAGACTCCTATAGAAGTATTGTGGTAACACATCATTTGTTAGTCCATGAGTTTGGCATTGAAGCACCAACTTCTTAAATCTCAGCCACGTCTCAAGGATTGGTTCACCTACCAAGCATTTGAAACTTTGGATGCTATCTCTAAGCATCATCATGTTCGATGGAGGAAATAATCTCCTTAAAACATTGTGGTTAGCTCATCCCAAGTAGTGATGGAGTCCCTCGGTAACTCGGATAACCATTTGGTAACTACACCCATCAAAGAGAATAGGAACAACATGAGAGAGGTTGATTCTTGTGATATGTTCTTGAATGAGAATGGACCACAAGCATCCACGAAGTTTTGAATATTCTCATGGGGATCCTCATGAGCCAGCCCCCAAAATAATCCTTTCAATTGTAGGAGCTGAAGCATTGTGCTAGTGATGTGAAAAACAATGTTCCCTTCAACCAAAGGTAGATGTATTACACCAACACCACCCAATTGAATTGGGTCATTCATATTTGTGTCATTTACATCATTGATATTCCCTATATCATCTTGGTAACCCACTTGTCTACCATTACTCCCGTTTACACTCATCTCTTCCTTTGTTCAACACAAACAACACAAAACAAAACTAAAGTAAGTTGAGTAAACTACAGCCAAAAATATCACAACTCAACTTCAAATAAAAGAATTTCAAATAACACCACTCCCCGGCAGTGGCACCATTTTTATTAGAACGTTTCAAACACACCTCATCAAATTCAAGAATAGGAACTGTAATATCTGGGAGAAAACTCCTCAAAATTCCATTTAGAATTCAATTTATAGTTTCCCAATATTTAACTTGAAAATCTACTCGGCGGATTAAGTCGCACCTCGCCGAGTGGATCGGCGATCTGGCAATTGTCCTCTTCAATCGCCACTTTGCATTGGTCTTCAGCATCTCAGGTCCTGTAACTTTGGGCGATCCAATTTAGTGTCGCATAACCGATTGGCCATCCGGCAACTGCCCATTTTCGTCGCCAACTTGGTTCTTCCCAGGGCTGGCATGCTGGAACAATGGGCAAGCTTAAAAGCCAATCAGCGGTGCGCCGAGTGGTCTTGGCGATCACCAGGATTACTTTTTCTTCACTTCTTCAGCTCTTTAGTTTTCCAGTCATCTCCTTGTCTTGATCCTTAGCCTTCATAGCCACAAATCAATACTTTAACTCTAGTTTAGAGCATAAAATAGCCATTTGAGGATACTTATACTATCAAAACAAAGCCCTAAATGAGTCCAAATATCGAAATCATCACTTAGGTTCTTTAAGAAACTATTGTTGATATTCCTGATCCAACAAATGGCTACCAGAATATTTAGGCTCATTGCCGGATTTTGTAGAAAGATGGTTATTGCACATATTTGTGGATCTCTCATTTTCCTTTTGGTGTTCCTATTAGGTGGTTTTATCCTACGTGAAGTTTAGTTCAAAGTGATGAATATGGTATATGCAAATGATGGTACCGTTAAACAGGTCAGGAAAAGAACAGAAAGAATTTATGCAAAGAAATTGTTATATAGGAAAGATGAAGGAGGTGCCAAATTTGATTCACTGATAGAACATTGGTTACTTGTGACAGGATCCATTCCAAACTGGTGGAGATGGGGCTTTTTGATCTCACCTTTCTCCTACGGGTTAAACGCCTTAACTATAAATAAGATGTTTGCTCAAAGGTGGATGGGCAAATACGTATGTTCTAAATACGATTGTCATCACCTGATTTTTCCATATTACTAAGCAAAACTATATATACAGTGAACTTCATTAACCATAAGTACAAAATTCACAGGCCTCAGACATCACAACGACGTTAGGCATTGAAGTGATGAAAAACTTTTATGTCTTCCATGAAAAAAGATGGTTTTGGATAGGCACTGTTGCACTACTAGGGTTCACAATTCTCTTTAACATTCTTTTAACTTTTGCCGTAATGTACCTCAATCGTAAGTTCTTCTTCAAAATGAATAATACTTTTATTTTCCATTCAGTGCAATCTGAGCTTATTGCCCGCTATGTTCATTATAACATCTACAGGGAAACCACAAGATATTATATCCAAAGAGCAAGCAACGAATGTGGAAGGTGATTAAGAAGAAGGCAAGGAATCCCTATGACTTTATAATAAATGAACATAACTCAAAAAAAATTATGATTTTAATAATGAACATTATCTCTTCGGTGATATAAATATTAATTATAATTATACTATTCTTAGCATGAGAAAGAAATTCTGGTGTATGAGTAGTTGTGCCATATCTAAAGGCGTTCAGATAAATGATGATGCAAAGAAAGGAATGATTCTTCCGTTTACCCCTCTGGCGATGTCCTTCGACAATGTGAATTATTTTATAAACATTATACATGTACGATACACATTATTCTCTCATATCGTCCTTAAAAACTATAACAAATTATACTTGAGATACAGATGACTCGAGTTGTGTATCATATTAATTAGCCTAAAGACAATGCTTATACAAAAGAATCAAACTTTGGTTATCAATTTTTTCACGAAATGAAGGACCATCTAGTGTGTGAGGACAAACTCCAACAACTTCCTCGAGTAACCAGTGCATTTAGGCCAGGAGTATTGACTTCTTTAATGGAAGTCAGTGGTGCAGGGACAACTACACTCATGGACTTTCTAGCATGATGAAAATTAGGTGATTATAATGAAGGTGACATAAGAATATCGGGGTTTCCAAAGAAGCCAGAAACCTTTGCTAGAGTTTCAGGTTATTGTGAACAAACTAATATACACTCGCCTCAAGTAACTGTCCATTAATGATTGATATTTTTGGCTTTCCTAAAGAAGTCAGCAATGAGGATAAGATGGTAAGAGCCTAAAATCTGCTTAAGTTACAAGCATTATATAATTTAAATACTAAAACAATATTCTTTCTAGATTTTTGTGGATGAGGTAATGGATTTAGTTGAGCTAGACGATCTCTAGGATGTAATCGTCGGGCTTCCAAGAGTTTGGTTTATCAGCAGAACGGAGAAAAAGATTGACCATAGTAGTTGAGCTTGTTGCTAATCTTTCAATTATATTCATGGACGATAACTTTCGGTCTAGATGCAAGGGAAAAAACTATTGTTGTGAGAACCGTTAGAAACACAGTGGATACTGGGAGAACTATTGTGTGTACAATTCACCATCCAAGTATCGTTAGTTTTGAAGAATTCCATGAGGTAAACATAAGAACTTGTGAAATGTCGAAGAAAAATCCTCTTAGAATTTTAACCTCCATTTCTCTAATATGTTATTTTATGTTGTGATCAACTACTTTTTATGAAAAAGGTGGAAAAGTAATCTACGTTGAGCCATTAGGTCGACATTCTCAGAAAATTGTTAAGTATTTTGAGGTACTGAAGCATATTTTGTCCTACATGTATTTCTAAAGAAAGACAAAATACTTATTCAACCACTTAATACAGGAAATTCCAGGAGTTCCTAAATTAAAGAGAAATGCAATCCAGCAACCTGGATGCTAGATGTGAGTTCAATCAACTCAGAGATTCGACTAGGAATTTATTTTTCTGAATACTATAACTCATCAACTTCATATCAGTAAGTCAAAATGAGCACACTACTAAATGTCTTTGCTACATTTTAAAAAATAAAATACCTAACACGATTAATATGGTTGTACCTAGACGAACTAAAGCTCTCGTCAAAAAGATGTGTGCACCTCCTCCTGGAGCCAAATACCTTTATTTTCGTACAAAATACTCTCAGTCAGCATGGGGACAATTCAAATCCTGCTTATGGAAAGAATGGTGGACTCATTGGAGAAGTCCAAACTATAATCTTGTTAGATTCTTCTTTAGCTTAGCTGCAGGACTCATTGTTGGAACAATTTTCTATAAAGTTGGAAGTAAAAGGTCTGTTTCTATCACAGGGTTGAGTAAACTAAAATGGCTAAAAGTGTACGCAGTGGGGTCTGGGGAGGGTATAGTCTACATAGATCTTACCCCTACCTTGTAGAGATAGAGAGGCTGTTATAAAAGTGACTAATTTAAATCTTTATATTGTTTTTGTATACAGAGAAACTAGAAGTGATTTAATGACAATCATTGGAGCAGTGTGCACAACTGTTCTATTTGTTTAAATCAAAGTGGTGGATTCAGTATTACTGGATTTGCCCGGTGGCATGGAGTGTCTATGTGTGTGTTGTCTCATAGTATGGTGATGTGGAGGATACCATAAAATTTTCAGGAATGTCTATTGACCCTAACATTAAGGACAACATCATAGACCATTCTGGATATAATCCGAACTTCATGGGACTAGTTGCCATTGTGCTGGTCAGTTTTGCAGTCCATTTTGCATTTGTGTATTCCTACAACATTAAGACACTGACCTTCCAGAGGAGATAGGTAGATCTTATTAGCAACAGTGTGTTGTAATTTCTATCATAGGTCACCATTATCTCATAGTAGAGTATGTATGACAGTTGTTACATATTATGCTAAACGCATAGGATGTAAAGAGTGACCAACAAGGTATCCTCATCTATAAAGATGTATTGCGTTTGAAAATTCTTGAAATAACTACTTATTTTATGTGTATATATATATATATATATATATGTAACACCCCAGACCCGAAAGGGGGAAGCCTAGCAAATTGCGGCAATTACAGGTGCTATCCACGAAGGCAACCACAGCCTATGTGTTGAACTACGGATCGTAGGTGGGGCCATGGATTGGCCATTCCAAAATTTGTCCAAGCCATGGACTACGGTGGGACCTACAGATCGTAGGTGGATCCATGGTCCATGATCTAGTGGTCGTTGGTCCAGGCAAAAACTTCTTGAACCTATTGAAGAGTGTGACGGTGAATCCACGGTCCATCAATGGGGGCCTCGTGGATGACAGTTCACAGATAAATTCAGGGGTTGTTGGGACTTCTCCTAATTAATCAGTTGCTATACTATGTCGTTTTGTCTGTTTAGGACCCTTATATAAGACTTTTTACCCCCAAATTCACCCCATTTTAATTCTTTCTTCCAAATTCCCAAAAAGAAGACCAAAGTCCTCACCAAATATTCTCTCTCTAGAAACTTGAAGAAGAAGAAGATTCAACATAGCGTTTGAAGCTAAGGTTCCGATTCTTCGATTGAAGTGTAGCATTTGGATTCAAGGTATGATAGTTTTCATTCATGGAGTTCCTAAATTCCTCTATTTCGAAAGGTAGAATTCCCTAATCTAGTTAGGGTTTTCTTCAATTAGCATGGGTTCTTTTCATTATTAATTTAATTGATTGGATTATGATCTTCTAAGCAGGAATTAATGAATTGCAATGGTTTTATGATGTTTTCCCCTATGAACCCATGTAATCCCCATGTTTTCAAGTTATGAATCATATGATTTGGGATTTTGATCTTAAAGGAAGAGTTTGATGAAATTAAGCATACTATGAGAGGACTGCATGAATTTATGATGAAATCCATATCTAACCCTTGTTTTCTAAATGTTGATGATTAAAAGCGGGTTTTTGGCCTTGAAAGGTGATTATGGAATTATGCATGTTTTCATGAGAATTATGTAAATGTTTTAATGGTGCTGTGAGAGTAAGTAAATTACCAATGATAATGTTGTGTTGTGAAAGGGCATTCTCATAAACACATACTAGCATGATCTGAAAGGTTTTCTAACATAGAAAGGATTATTAGGTTGAAAGGCCTTCTCACCTAGTTGAATTAATGAATAAGAGCTATCCTAATGAACTACCTTGGATTGGCAAGATGACATGCCTTTCCATGGATAATGAGAATAAGTAAGAAAATACTATTCTATGGATTTATTCTTAGCAGTGAGTGGATATTGACATTGATATGGAAGCTCTCCCGTTAGTAGAGGTCAGGTTTCTAAAAGAAGGCTCACGAGATGGAAGCTCTCCCGCTAGTAGAGGCCACGTTTCTAGTACCAATCTCCTTAACCCTTAACTATGTGCCCCCATAGGTTGATTAGCTAGTGGATCCACTTAAGCTAGAAGTTCATGGTTCTATCTTAATCAAGTAGAACAACCTTTTTTGGTATGGGAGACACCGGATAATCATGCTATAGCTCACATGGTCTCTATGTCGGTTAAGGCTAATTCCCCACATTAATAATGAACTAAGGTTACTCAAGGAGTATCTCATTGTATTCAAAGGCTTAAATGATGATGTTAGCTTGTATTGACCATGATTTATGACTTATGTTTTATAACTCTTTCATATGATGCTTTAGCTTGGTCAATAGTATGTCATGAAATTAAATGTCCCTTTTAGCATGTTTATAAAGTATTTATCCATGACTATCACACTTGGTACATTGTTTTGTACTAACGCATACTCTTGCCTACATTTCCCCAAATGTAGGGTCTGACAGATAGGTTTCCGAGTCTCGTGGCTTGTAGTTGACTTCATGATATCCCGAGCTTTGGTGAGTCCTCATGCTTCGAGGACAGAGTTATTGTTTTAGTTTCTTTCATGTATTTCCATTTTGAACATGATGTATGGGCTAGGCCCAATTTCATTCTATTGTATTAGATGTCTATGATGAGACATGAGTTTTAGACTTTCGATTTTCGTTTATAGAATGTATTGGACTTGGATTGTTGTTTTAATCTTATTGTTCTATTTCTTATGTTATGAGAGCTAATAGGCTTGTATGGAGTCCTTCAGGGTTCTATACGCCATGTTACATCTAGGGGGTACCCTGGGTCGTGACAAACTTGGTAATCAGAGTACAAGGTTTAGAATGGTCCTGAGATGTCTCATAAGCAACGTCTAGTATAGTCTTGTTCATAGTGTGAATGAGAGGCTACAAGATGATTAGGAAACTCCACTTCTTTCATTACTCTTAAGTCATGCGATAGAGTTTAAATCTATAAAGTCTCTCTCATAATCCTTATCCTATGTTCTTCAGGATATGGCTACCCGAAGAGCTTATGCTAGAAGGAATGTGAGGGAGAATATGGAACAAAGAGCTTCTCCCCAAACTCTTTAAGTTTCGGTCGATTCTTTGGCTGAACAAGTATCTAATGCGGAGTTTAGGGTTTCTTTTCAAGTGTTGGCTCAAGCCGTGATGACCAAAGAAAATAGAAAGGTTGTGGTTCCCGTAACCCTGAATCTGAGTACGGCGGCTTCAAGAGTGAAGGACTTCACGAGGATGAATCCTCCGGAGTTCTATGGGTCTATAGTAGAGGAAGAATCTCAGGAGTTTATCGACGAGGTCTACAAGATTTTGATGATTATGCGAGTGACGCTGGTAGAGAAAGCGGAGTTAGACGCTTATCAATTGAAAGGTGTTTCTCAAACTTGGTTTAACTAGTGGAAACAAGGGAGATGAGAAGATGTGAGTCCTCTAGATTGGGAGAAATTTAAGAGTGCTTTACTTGAAAGGTTCTTTCCCCTTAAGATGTGGGAAGCTAACGTGCTTAGGTTCATTAACCTTCAACAAGGGAGTATGAGTGTGAGGGAATATGCTCTATAGTTCACACAATTCTCTAGATATGCTCCAATAATGGTTGCCAATTCAAGGGCTAGGATGAGTAAGTTCATTTTGAGTGTATCTATAATGCAGGTTAAAGAATGCTGAACCGCTATGCTCATTCATGATATGGACATCTCTCATCTTATGGTGCATGCACAACAAATTGAGGATGAGAAACTCAAGGAAAAGTTTAGAGAGGTAAAAAGGGATAAGACCAGTGATGGTAATTTCTCACATGCAAGGTTCGATGGACATGGTCGTCCTAGATTTTGGTAAAGGTTTTCTGGTCAAGGTTCCTCCAATGCTCCTCATAAGTTCAACAAAGATAGTGTGTCTAACCCTAAGCCTAAAGGAGGTAATGGTAGTGGTTATTCATTGCCTATGTCTACTTGTGCTAAGTGTGGTAAGAAGCATGAGGGTAGCTGTCTAGCCGACATGGATGGTTACTTTAGTTGTGGAAAGAGTGGTCACGAAATGAGGGATTACCCAATGCTTGCGGCAAAAGGAAGGTAAGCAAGCAAGCTCCTCCTAGTGGTTCAAATTCCAATGCTCCTAAGAAAACCTGCTTCTATGCTCTCCATACCCGAGGTGAACAAGAGAGTTCTCCTAACGTGGTCACTGGTATGTTAATTTTTTTCCAAATAGATGTATATGCTTTGCTTGATCTGGGTGCTACTCTGTCCTTCGTGACACCATATATGGCGATGAGGTGTTATGTACTCCACGATGTGTTATTAGAATCTTTTTCTGTCTTTACTCATGTTGGCGATTTTGTTATGTCTAAGAGGGTCTGTAGAAAGTGTCCCGTTTCCTTGTCCCATAGAGTTACTCTTGTTGACTTGGTAGAGCTTGATATCTTAGACTTTGATATTATTCTTGGTATGGATTGGTTGCATTCTTGTTATGCTTTTATTGACTGTAGGACTCTGTGATAGAGTTTAACTTTCCAAATGATCCTATTCTAGAGTGGAAGGGGGGAAATTCTATGCCTAAGGGTCGATTTGTCTCTTGTCTTAAAACTAGAAAGATGATTTCTAAGGGTTGTATTTATCATCTAATTAGGGTGAGGGATGTAGATTCTGAAATCCTTTCTCTCGAGTCGGTCCCCGTTGTTAATGAGTTTCCAGAGGTATTCCCAGATGAATTTCACTGTATTTCTCCCAAAATGGAAATAGACTTCGGTATTGACCTTTTCCCAAATACACAACCTATTTTTATTCCTCCTTATAGAATGGCTTTGGCAGAACATAAGGAGTTGAAAGAACAATTCAAAGACTTGTTGGATAAGGGTTTCATCTGACTGGGTATCTCTATATGGGTGCTTCAATTTTGTTTTTTAGAAAGAAAGATGGCTCTCTTCTTATGTTTATTGACTATCGTCAGTTGAACAAGGTGACTATTAAGAATAAGTATCATCTTCCAAGGAGATATGATTTCTTTGACCAACTTGAATGAGCAAGTTATTTCTCTAAGATTGACCTTTGATCGGGTTATCACCAATTGAGGATGGAAGAAGATGACATTCCGAAGACGACTTTTCAAACTAGTTATTGTCATTAAGAGTTTTTGGTAATGTCGTTTGGGTTGACTAATGCTCCAACAACATTTATGGATTTGATGAATAGGATGTTTAAAAAATACCTTCATATGTTCATAATTGTGTTCATTAATGACATATTGATCTATTCAAGAAGTGAGAATGATCATATTGATTATTTGAGGATTGTGTTGCAAATTCTCAAGGAACAAAAACTCTTTGCTAAGTTTAGTAAATGTGAATTTTGGTTAAGGTCTGTAGCTTTCCTTGTTCATATTGTTTGAACCAAGGGTATAGAGGTAGATCCTATTAAGACAGATGCAGTCAAGAGTTGGCCTAGACCTCTAACTCCTTCGGATATTAGAAGCTTCTTGGGTTTGGCCGGTTATTATAGAAGGTTTGTTTAGGGATTCTCTTCAATTGCCTCTACTTTGACGGCTTTGATTCAAAAGAAGGCTAAGTTTATATTGTCCGAATCTTGTGAGAAGAGTTTCCAAGAATTAAAAGATAGACTTACTTTTGCTTTGGTGTTGACTTTACCGGAAGGAACGGATGGTTTTGTGGTTTATTGTGATGCCTCTAGAAAATGGTTACGATGTGTGCTTACACAAAATGGGAAAGTTATTTCCAATGCTTCGAGGCAACATAAAATTCATGAGAAAAAAATTCCTACGTATGACCTTGAATTAGTGATAGTTGTGTTTTCTTTAAAGATTTGGAGGTATTACTTGTATGGTGTGAATGTTGATGTATTTACCAACCATAAGAGTTTGCAATATGTGTTTAACCAAAAGAATTTGAATCTTTGCCAAAGATGGTGGCTTGAGTTATTGAAGGATTATGACATGAGTGCTCTATCACCCCGGTAAAGCAAATGTGGTGGCGGATCCTCTTAGTAGCGTATCTATGGGTAGTGTTGCCCATATTGATGAAGATAAGAAAGAGTTGGTTCGAGATGTTCAAAGATTGGCTTGATTAGGTGTTAGTTAGTCCACTCCACCAAGGGTGGTGTTATGGCTCACAATGGTTCAGAATCATCTCTTGTGGTGGATGTGAAAGCCAAGCTAGGTCTTGATCCAATTTTAATAGAATTGAAAGATGTGGTGCTTAAGAAATCGGTTAAGGCTTTCTCCCAAAGGGGGAGATAGTGTGCTTAGATATCATGGTCGTTTATGTGTTCCAAATGTTGATGACTTGAGGGAACAGAGCTTGTCAGAAGCTCCTATTTACCCGGGAGCCACTAAGATGTGTCGTGATTTCTGGGAGATCTGTTGGTTGAACGGGATGAAAAAGGATATTGCGGGATTTGTGGCTAAGTGTCCAAATTGCCAATAAGTAAGGGTTGAGCATCAGGACCGAGAGGTTTATACCAAGATATTGGTATACGTGGATGTGAATATGGACTTTATGGTTGTTTTGCCTTGCACCCGGCGGTAGCATGACTTTATTTGGGTTATCATACATCGGATGACGAAATTGGCTCACTTTATTCACTTAAAGGTTTCCTATTCGACCGAGGATTATGCTAAGTTATACATAAGAGAAATGGTAATATTGCCTGGAGTGCCTTTGTCCATTATTTCCGATCGTGGTACCCAATTCACTTCTCAGTTTTTGAAGTCATTAAAAAAGGGGCTTGGTACTCGTGTTAAGCGTACCACATTTTTTCATCCCCAAACCAATGGGCAAGCGGAGCGTACTATCCAAACTTTGGAAGATATGTTAAGAGCTTATGTGATTGATTTTAAGGGTAATTGGGATGACCATTTGCCATTGATTGAGTTTGCATATAATAATAGTTATCACTCGAATATTGATATGGCTCCATTTGAGTCTCCTTATGGAAGACGATGTAGATCTCCTATAAGTTTGTTTGAGGTAGGTGAAGTTGCTTTGATAGGTCTCGAGTTGGTACATGAGGCCATTGAGAAAGTTTGATTAATTAGAGAAAGGTTGAAAATGGCTCAAAGTCGGCAAAAGTCTTATGCCAATGTGAGAAGAAGGGATCTTGAGTTTGATGTTAACGATTGGGTTTTGTTGAAAATTTTACCCATGAAGAGGTGTAATGAGGCCTATATAAGAATTTGAGGTGTGTTGGTAAGGTTGCTTATGAGATAGATCTGCCAAATGAGTTGGCGTCGATGCATCCCATTTTCCATGTCTCAATGTTGAAGAAATGTGTTGGAGATTTGACATTTATAGTTCCTTTAGAGGGTTTGGGAGTTGATGAAAGTCTCTCATATAAGGAAATTCCGATTGAGATTTTGGACCGGCAAGTCAATAAGTTGAGAAATAAGGAAGTTGATTCCGTGAAAGTATTATGGAGGAATCATTTAGTTGAGGGTGATACTTGGGAGGCCGAGGCTGATATGATGTCCAGATATACTAATCATTTTCCTTTTACTCCTGCTCTAGCTTAAGGTAATGAGTTCCTCATGGTTGATCTTTGTTTTGAAGTCATGTGTGTTTTATGTATTTCCATGATTTCCATATTTATGCATGCTCATGAAAATGCTTAAGTTTGAAAGAAATGACTTATATGATTTATTTTCCTCATGTTATTGTGCATTGAGTATGAGTTGCTATAGATTTCATGAGATGAATTGATAAACATACTTTACATATGATTTTTGAGAGCTAATTGCATATGAGCTCCATGAGATTGTGTTGGGGATTGTTTTAGCTTATAGAAGGTAGTTCCTCCTTGAACACAAGAAATTTAAAAAAAAATCATGCTTATTGGGTTGGCAGATGTAGTTCGTACTTCCTTTTGATGCATTTGAGTATGATGAGCTTGGAGTTGATGTTTCCTCCTTATTTATGTGCATTGCAAGCATAATGGGCTACTAGAGTTAGTTTCACCCCTCTGATGATGTTTTGAGAACGTCCTAGCTTGGAGTCGATAGTTCCTCCTTGGTAATATGCATTGCATTGTTAGGTTGGGTTATTAGTTCCTCTCTTACCCTTTTTGAACTAGTTTAAATATCATTCGAGGAAGAATGATCCCAAGGGGGAGATATTGTAACACCGCGGATCCGAAAGAGGGAATCCTAGCATATTGCACCAATTATAGGTGCCATCCAAGAGGGCCAACAACGACCCGTGGGTTGAACAACATACTGTAGGTGGGTTCATGGATTTTCAATTCCAAAATTTTTCAAGGCCATGGTTCTAACTTAGGCAAGTAGAACAACCCTTTTCAGAGTGGGAGACACCGAGTGATCATGTTTTAGCTCACATGGTCTCTATGTCAGTTAAGGCTAATTCCCCACATTAATAACGAACTAAGGTTACTCAAGGAGTATCTCATAGGTGTTGAAAAGCTTTAAAGATGTTGTTAGCTTGCAGTGACCATGATTTATGACTTATGTTTTATAACTCTTACATATGATGCTTTAGCTTTGTCAATTGCATGTTATGAAATGAAATGTCCCCTTTTAGCATGTTTATAAACGTTACTTTGTACATTATTTTGTACTAACACATACTCTTCCCTACATTTCCTCAAATGTAGGGTCTAACAGATAGGTTTTCGAGTCTCATCGCTAGTAGTTGAGTTTGTAATTTCCCGAGCTTTGGTGAGTCCTCATGCTTCGAGGACGGCACTAATTTTTTAGTTTCTTTCATGTATTTGCCTTTTGAACATGATGTATGGGGTAGGCCCAATTTCATTCTATTGTATTAGATGGCTATGATGAGACAAGAGTTTTAGACTTCCGCTTTTCGTTTATAGAATGTTTTGGACTTGGACTAGTTTTTTTACTCTTATTGTTCTATTTCTAATGTTATGAGAGCTAAGTGGCTTGTATGGAGTCCTTCGATGTTCTATACGCCATGTTACATCTAGGGTGTACCTTGGGTCATGACAATATATATATATATAAGATTACATAATTCATATTAGGACTTGGATCAAAGGCTACATTTCTTTTATTCATTTCAATCTGCACTTGTGTGAATAGAATGAACTACGAAGGAAAAAATATTGGTCTATCAGCCAGACACATAAATGAAGTACTAGTTACTTTTTGAGGTTCATTTTGATCATTTTTAAAAAAATCTTTATTTCGTTTAAAATTTAGCTTAAATCACGATAGTTAATTAGCACAAACTCTTGCCACGTGAAATTATGAATGAAATAAAGAAAAATATAGGGTAGGTGAATGAAATAAAGACATATATTTCTTTCTATAGATAATGAAATTATTTACTTACAAACTCATAAAAATGCTTATGTTTTTCAATTTATGATCTTTGACAAGTTGTAATTGTTAGAACTTTTATGGGCATCCATAAATATTGTATGACGAATAATTGTACGTTAATTTTTATAGTTAAAAGTCTGGCCCAAGTTAAAGTTATATGCGAAGATTTAAAGTTAATGGGTCTAAACGACACCTTACAAATTATGTGGTCGTACGTATAGATATTCAGATGTAATGTAATGAACCAGAAGGGCATTTTTGGGAATTTTCATAAAACTAGCGTTTTACCCCTTTTAATAGTTGCCCTGAGTAATTTTTTATTAGTCAGTGAAGTTGATTTGAAAATTTTGAATTATTCGATAACTACGGTTATTTAATTGATGGGTATATATTAATTATATATTTATATAGTTGATGGTTAATGGGTCAATGCCATAATTTAGTTATACTCTATACTATTTGACCCATATTAAAATAAGTTACTAGGGTTTACACTTTTAGTACATAATTATTTAGAAAAGAAAAGAGAGGAAGAAATCCTCACCTGCGCAAATCAGCGACCGACGTAGGAAGCACTACTTTAAATTAAGGTAAATATTAGCTAGATTTAATATCCTACAATTAGATTTGAAATGTCATGGAAATTGTATTGTATTTATGCTAATTGGGTTGGAAAAGAAAGTTGGGAATTGTTAATGGTGTGTAACCTTTTTGGCTGTTTTGGGGGACATACCTATAGCCAAAATGATTGAGGCATAAGTACTTTCAACTATGTAATAAGAGAAACTATATTACTAGCGCACTGTTGGATTGTTCTGTTGTTCATAATATTATTTTTCCTCTTCTGTTCTTTCCATAGTTAGAGTTGTCGATAGTGTAGTTGATTTCGACTATGATTTTCTTTTCATGATTTTCACATTATAATTCAATTTTTACTGTATTGAGATAGGTAATAATATTAGGTGTATTGTATGAATACTATAAGTGTAATATTTGAAGAAATTGAGACTTAACCCTAGACTTGAAATTTGAAAAGAAAGATTGAAAGAATTGACATTTTAATTGGTATAAAGATTAGGATAACTTGATTATAGATTCGATGTGAGTTTTTGGGTCTAGGCAAGACCTGTAGTGATATGGGTGTTGTTAGTTTTGAAATCTTATTGTGATTATCTATTTAAATAGATTATATTGATTTGGAAGTCAACCAAAAGGGGTAGGCTCAAGACCCGAAGTGATTGTTCGACTATTTGAGGCAAGTGGATTTGTAAACCCTTGTTAAGTGTAGAATCATGTATTTCCTTGTGATATGTGTTGGGGAGTAATGGAACTTGGTGATGGGTTGACTTGTCCATATTGAATAATTCTAACGGTAAAAAAGAGGTAATAAAAGGTTATGTGATTAATTATTGGTGTGTGATGTGTTGAGAATTGTTTTGAAAGGCTTGTTGATTCATTGTTGATATTGTATCACAATTCTATTCTTGTGAATTGTGCAATGTTATGAAAATGATCATCTCCTCATTATTTGTGTGAACATGTCATTTGCATTATTTTGAAACATGGTTGTGACAAGAGTTATGTGAACTGAGAAAGAATAAGAAATTAAAGAGTATGTACCATTTCGAGCGATGTGTCGCACACTACGACTGATACTATATTTTAAGGGAAGTGTCGTGGGTCACAACAAATACTATATATAGAGGGAGTGTCGCGCACCGCGATGGATGCATGGACAGATATGTCCCCCATGAGTCTCGGACTGAGAGACATTGGATGTGTATCGTTAGGTCTGACATGCATCATTATATTTGACATTACATTTAAATGCATTACACATTTTTATCATTGATGATCTTGATCTTGTGTGTTGTTAATCTTGTGAGTGCCTTTCTATGAAAGTTATGATGGATGAATATTGAGTTTATTGTTGAGGTTATGTAATTTATTAGAGTTTTGTTGTTGAGTTGTGTGCTTTGTAAATTGTGAACTGGTAGGTTGGGCTGGTTTTATGTAGGTTGTAGTTATGGAGGTTCGGATGAGTGTAAGGAGTACTTGTATTCTATTCCCTTCGTTTGTGTTTAAAAGTTTACTTGTTAAGTACCGTGTGGTTTGGTATTCATCTCTTGCTTCTACATTTTTGTAGGTTATGTGCCTGGATCTTCGTGATACTTTCTCTTTCTTCTTTTTCGAGGCTTCTTGGAGATTTGTGAGGTAGTTGTTTGTCATCTCAGCAGACCTTCTTACTCCTATTTATGATCTTGTTCTATTATAGAAACAATGTGATCTCAGACTTGTGTTTTTTTATTCAATTTTAATACTTTAAATGCTTGTATACATGACAACCAGGTTTTGGGGATTTTATTAAGTTGACTTAGTTATCCACACTTATAATATTTTGAGATTTCTATATGTCTTGCTTCGCATTTTTGTGATATTTGAGGTTTATGCTGACTTTTCTTGGTGGGATAAGACGAGTGCTATCACGTCCATTTTTGGGTCGTGACAAAATAGTATCAGAGCTAGGTTTTTTATGGTAAGTGTACATTTTTGGTAGTATATTTTATCATGGTATGGATTGGTGAGGTAAGAAATGATCGGTCACGTTGAGTATTGGGCATTTGAAAGGCCTTGTGCATTGTTTTGATCATAAAGTTCATTGCTATTGATTGTTAAAGAATCTAAGGAAGTGTTTCACTTAAATTTATTGTTTAGAGTAAGAGATAAAATGTCATGTGTTGTCGGTTAAAGAATAAGGTTGGTAACCGAGTTAGTGAAAGGAATAAGAGTCAAGTTTATTGGAGAGTTCAAGGTGTTTGGAATTTACATCATTGGAGGAATACAATAAAGGTGAAGAAATATGTCATTTTGTATAGATACTTGGTTCGAAGTTGAAGGTGGTATGATTTTTGCTTTTGTGTTTAGATATGACTATGAGTTGTGAGTTGATTCGACACAAACTTACTAAGAATTTATCAATGAATTTATGAAGATTGGGTTTTTGTTTGGTTGAAAAACAATGATTTGTGAAAAAATATGTGTTATTATGTGAGGCTAGATTGTTCAAAATTTGGTAGATGAATTATGGATGCACTACGGTATGAACCTACAATTCTACTTGATTATTGCGGATTTCGAGAGGATTACAACTACTATGTTGACGAAACTACACAAATCATGGTGATCTGTTATGTAGATACTTTATGGTAAACAGAGGTTATGTGCTCATAGTATAGAGAATTATTGGGGTGACTAAGGATTCTCTAAGTTTTGGCATGGGGTATGTGATGGTTTAAAATAGTAATTGAAACATGGTATGTGAATGATTGCGTAAAGTGACATTGGGTGTGATTCAATTGTTGTACCTCGATGAAAAAGTACTATTAGATTTGGAGTTAGGTCTATCAATCATAGGTGTCAGTCATCTCTGTCATGGAATGCTTAAATGGAAAGAGGGGGAGCCATAGTTTGGAATTTTTGGAGGTGACAACATGTTTGCTAAGAATACTTTGATACTAGTTGTAGTTTGAGAGTATGGTAAATGACTTGTGCGATTTTGATGCCTTGTTAGTATTAGGAGTGTTGGCTTCAAGGGAGTACTATGAAGAGCATATGGAATTTGATAAACTGAGTATGTGTACGGTTGTAATGGGAACAAGACTAGTTGATTGTGGGTGATTAGAAAATTTAAAGAGATGTAATCAACTAAATAGAAATGTTTGACATGGTCACTATGGAAGGAGTATCTTGTGTTATCCAACCTTGTAACACCCCGTATCCTTAATAGACCAAATATGCAATTTTCAGAGTTGCAGGTGCAACCCACGGTTGCCACCGACAGATCGTAGGGTGACCCACGACCCGTGCTGGTAGTCCGTGGATGGCCACATATGGCCCATCCCCTAGAAGCCTCAGAGAATTGGCTGAGTGTAGACCCACGCTAGGACCGTATGTCAGACCATGGTCCGTGGTCCAGGGCCGTAGGACAGACCCTCAGTTTCAACTCCCAGTCGCCAAACAACGGTTGAGCAACACAGACTATCGGTCCAGTCACGGTCCATTGATCCCGTCTGTCGATGGCCCTCGACAACAGTTAAGTCAACAGTCGTTTGGTCTTTTCCCTGTGCGTTGGACCCCTAAACTACGTCGTTTAGCCCTTAAACTACGTAGTTATGGTCAGTTTTAGCCTAGAAACATAAGTAGAACTTACCCAAGATACATTATTCACCAAAATTCATAAAACTAACAACGCAAAAAGGAGAAAGAGTCGACCAAACCCTTCCCAAGAACATAACAAGTTTCCATCAGTCACTCGTAAGTCCCAGAACTACGTGCTCCATAGGTTGTAAGTCTCCTCTGTGGGCAATATTTTTGTGATCACACCATTCAAGCCTTTATACCTTTGGGAGGGTATATTGGGTCCTCTAGATGAGGTGTATACATCAGACTCCACATTTAGCTCATGTAGTTGTATGTCGGTCATTAGTAGCTCCCACAGTTCAGTCAGATTCTATTCCATTGACCATGTTATCAGTTCAGTATTAGCATGTTATGAACTTGGTCATTGCATTCAGTTATTTCATGTTCAATATTCTCAATTTAGTATCATGCTTATATCATATCATTGCTCAGTATATGCTTTGGTTTAGTTCTGATTATTATTCAACTTTACTCTATCATGCATGCTTAGTACCTTTCAAGTACCGACTCATACTCTGCGCTACATCTTCTCGTGATGTAGGTTCATGTTCTGAGCTTCCAGATCACACTTAGATTGGTTCCTGATCCTCAGTCCAGCAACATCAGTGGTGAGTCCTCATTCTTTGAGGACGAGTGACATGATTATCTTTCTTGAGTTTAGCTTTACTTTCAGTTTTGCTAGATCTAGCTGGGGCATGTCTCAACATTTCTACTCAATAGAGGCTTAATTTCACACATAGTTAGTTCAGCTTTAGTGTTAGAGTTTGACTTTTCTATTATATTTCAAACTCTTAATTTTTCATATATCCAGATTTAGTATATGGGTAATTCCCATCATTTTAGATTATCTCATGATTAGCTTTCGTACAGTATTTAGTGCTTCAGTTTACTTTAGTTTGCTTATGATATGCCAACAAGGTTAGCTTGGGGTCACTCGTGATCCTAGGTCCCGTTTCGCATCCAGCGGGTAGCCTCAGGGGGTGACAAACCTTGGTAAGTACATTCTTATGTGACCACCTACTTTGTTTTGGACATTGTTGGAGTATGATTTACTACATATGCCCACGCGTGTTTTCACTTCTGTGGATGGATCCTTAGTGGTGGATTGGGTGTACCGATCCTACGATTTCCTCTTGGTAGGATAGAATTCTTGGGTAGACTTGGTTATTTTTTATATGACATATTTAGTGTTGCCTTGAATAATTAAAGAATTCCAGTGGCTCTACATGTACCACCTTGCTTATGAGAATTTATAGAAGAGCTACCATGAGTATTACAGTTGTTCGACATTTTTAATATTAATCTATTCATTGAGATTTTGTTTTAGTTTTGTGTAGTTGAATATGGAGACCATTTTGTCTAGTTCTATCATTCTTAAGAGTTGCCTACAATCACAGCTATTGATCTAGCATTTCGATAGTGTTGTTAAAGGTTCTACATTATCGGGTGTATCGCTTGCTAGGTGGTTACTTGATCATTTCCTTCTTTGGATTAGATGGGTTCGGTTCTCCTTGATGATTACGTGTTCTCTAAAGATCATACTTTAATAGCTTAAGCTCATGGAAACATTATGTTGTGAGAAGAAAATATTGATAATATTTGTGATGGCTTGTGCATTATGAGTGTGTGGTGGTTCGTTCAGGTTCACCTCTGATTGTAGAAAGTATTGATTCATAATTGTATCATGGTTATGCGAGGAAAGATTCGTCTAGGTGGTTGTGTTATGGTGCAGCGGATTTCAATTCAGATTGAGTTCATGGGTTTGTCTGTGGCTTGACAATCAATCCTAATTTGTAGATCTGTCAGATTTTAATTTGAATGTTCAGTTTTAGTAGTTGCACTCAGTGGAATGGTCTTAAGGATAAGCTTCTTGGAGAGATAAACATTAACTCTGAAAATTATACATCAAGCTTATAGTAATGTTGTTTTCCTTCTTTCTTCTTTATGTTCAGGGACGAACATTGTTTTTAGTGGTGGATAATGTAATGACCCAGAAAGACGTTTTTGGGAATTTTCATAAAATTAGCGTCTTACCCCTTTTGATAGTTGCCCCGAGTAATTTTTGATTAGTCGGTGAAGTTGATTTGAAAATTTTGAATTATTCAATAACTACGGTTATTTAATTGATGGGTATTTATTAAATAATTTATTTATTTAGTTGGTGGTTAATGGGTCAATGTTATAATTTATTTATACCCTATACTATTTGACCCATATTAAAATAAGTTACTAGGGTTTATCACTTTTAGTACATAATTATTTTAGAAAATAAAAGAAAGGGAGGAAGAAATATTTACCTGCGCAAATCAACCACAACTTTACATTAAGGTAAATATTAGCTAGTTTTAATATCCTACAGTTAGATTTGAAATGTCATGCAAATTGTATTGTATTTATATTAATTGGGTTGGAAAAGAAAGTTGGGAAGTGTTAATGGTGTGTAACGTTTTTGGTGGTTTTGGGGGACAAACTTATAGCTCAATCATTGGCTAAACATTGCCAAATGATTGAGGCATTGATAGTGTTAACTATGCAATAAGTGAAACTATATTACTAACGCACTGTTGGATAGTTGTGTTGTTCACAAGATTTTTTCCTCTTTTGTTCTTTCCATAGTTAGAGTTGTTGATAGTATACTTGATTTCAACTATGATTTTCTTCTCATGATTTTCACATTATAATTCATGTTTTTCTATATTGAGATAGGTAATTAATATTAGGTGTATTGTATGAACACTACAAGTGTGATATTTGAAGAAATTCAGACATAACCGTAGACTTGTAATTTGGAAAATAAGATTGAAAGAGTTGACATATTAATTGGTATTAAGATTAGGATAACTTGATTATAGATTCAATGTGAGGTTTTGGGTCTAGGCTAGCCTTTAGTGATATGGGTGTTGTTAGTTTTGAAATCTTATTGTGATTATCTATTTGAATAGATTGAATTGATTTAGAAGTCAACTAAAAGGGGAAGGCTCAAGACCCGAAGTGATTGTTCAACTATTTGAGGTAAGTAGATTTCTAAACCTTTGTTAAGTGTGTAGAATCGTGTATTTCCTTTTGATATGTGTTGGAGAGTAATGGGATTTGGTGATGGATTGACTTGTCCATATTGAATAATTTTAATGATGAAAAAGGGGTAGTAAAAGGCTATGTAATTAATTATTGGTGTGTGATGTGTTGAGAATGGTTTTGAAAGGCTTGTTGATTCATTGTTGATGTTGTATCCCGATTGTGTTGTTGTGAATTGTGCAATATTATCAAAATGGTCATCTCCTAATTAGTTGTGTGAACATGTCATTTGCATTGTTCTGAGACATGGTTGTGACAAGAATTATGTGAACTGAGAAAGAATAAGAAATTAAAGAGGATGTATCATTTTAAGGGATGTGTCGCGCACCGCGATGGATACTATATTTTGAGGGATTTGTCATGCGCCGCAACAAATACTATATATCGAGGGACGTGTCACGCATCACGATGGATGCATGGACAGATATGTCCCTCATTGGTCCCGATCTAAGAGATGGTGGGTGTGTATCGTTAGGTTAGACGTGCATCATTATACTTGACATTACATTTCATTGCATTGCACATTTTTATCATTGATGAACTTGATCTTGTGTGTTGCTGATATTGTGAGTGCCTTTTTGTGAAAGTTGTGATTGATGAATATTGAGTTTGTTTTTGAGGATATGTAATTTGTTAGAGTGTTGTTGTTGAGTTGTGTGCTTTGTAAATTGTGAACTATTAGGTTGGGCTGGTTTTATGCATGTTTCAGTTGTGGAGGTTCGGATTAGGTGTAAGGAGTACCTGTATTCTATTCCCTTAGCTTGTGTTTAGAAGTTTACTTGTTGAGTACTGTGTGATTTGGTACTCACCCCTTGCTTCTACATTTTTGTAGGTTATGAGCCTGGATCTTCGTGATACTTTCTCTTTCTTCTATTTCGAGGATTCTTGGAGACTTGAGAGGTAATTGTTTGTCATCTCAGTAGACCTTCTTACTCCTATTTATGATCTTGTTCTATTCTAAAAACAATGTCATCTCAGACTTGTGTTTTTCTTTTGAATCAATTGTAATACTTTAGAAACTTGTACACGTGACAACCAGGTTTTGGGGGTTTTATTAAGTTTGACTTAGTTATCTGCATTTATAATAATTTGATATTTCAATGTCTTACTTCAGCATTTTTTTGATATTTGAGGTTTAGGCTGACTTTTCTTAGTGGGATATGATGAGTGTCATCAAGTCCATTTTTGGGTCGTGACATGTATTTTATATTTTAATGGTGGGTTAAATTAGAATTACCTAAACTTGTGCCTATTGTAAATAAAAGTTTATGATCGCCAAATCATGTAGGGTTTTCTTTCTCGCATCCCATCATTGGAAAGGATAGAACGACACACCTCTTCTTTTGGAAGACTCATAATCAAAGGATGGAGAAACGCGATGGCATTTATTGATTAAGGTACAGTTTTGTATCTAGTATTAAGTCCTCAATGATTTGACCTAATAGATATTAAGAAAAGACGATGGTCTTCGTCTCTAAATATTCAGTTCTAAATTTTCTATCCAGAGCCTATTTCGCGTTAAATCTTTTGCTTTATTTCAATTATGACATAACAAGAGCTTTTGCTATTATTTTGTGATGCTTTTCATGTAGTGTTATTTTTTATTTAGTGGGGTTATTAATTTCCCTAAGATTTTGTTCTTTAATGCCATTAGTTGTTGTCATAAAAATTATATTCATTTTTGGTTAGTATTAAATATATATAAAAATTGGATCAAGAAATCTCGTGGCAAAAGGTTTCTTCTACTTTAAGGTGTAGGTTTAGGTTAAGGCTTCTTTTAAGGAATGTCTTGGAATCTGAAGGAAACAAAATTGAATAAATCAATTTCATGTATATATTATTATTATTATTAGTATTAGTATTAAAAGGTTAAAAAATGTCTTTAAACGACGTGAAAGGAAAAAAACTACCCTTACCGTCAATACTTTGGTTCAAAAATGCCCTTAAACTTGCGAAAGGAAGAAAAATGCCCTTCCTTTGTAGTTTGGTTGAAAAATACTCTTGCCGTCAATACATTGGTAAAAAAATAACCTTATTGTTATTTAATGGGTCAAAATGCTCATTTTCCAAAAAAATGTATTATTATTCTTTTGAGAAAAAGGACAAACATAAACCCTGAACTATCGTAAATGGTAAGTAGATACCCTCCGTCATACTTTTGGGACATTGGTGCCTTGCCGTCCAAAAATAGAGCATATATACCCTTTAAATTAATGGACATAAACGTGTCATAATCTTATACACCGACCTGACATTTATTAAATATTGGATCGACGGATAAGATTATGTCATTATTTGGTCTTTCGTTAGAGTGAAGGACATATATGCCCTAGTTTTTGGAGGGCATGGGCACCAATGTCCCAAAAGTATGACAGAGGTATTTACATACTATTTATGATAGTTAGGGGGGTATATTTGTCCTTTTTCCTTTTATTTTAAGATATTTCTTTTTCTAATAATTTTTTTTCAAATTAGCAACTGTTTATCTTACTTCAATTCAGAAAAAAATAAAAAATGAAAATATTTTGTTATTTTACTATCATTATTTTTTTTATCAATATAGGAATATAAATTAATGATGGATATACGATGATCTTATATATATGACATATAATATTTGTCGAAAGGGTAAATGAAGTTATTCTATTTTAATTTAATTGATAAAATGAGATTAAGAAAAAAAATATTTCCTACATTTTTATTTGGTTAAAGTGATTTTAGAAGAATGAAAACGAGAACAATGTTTTGTAATAATATTCTAATTAGGAAGAAGTTGTGAGTTTAAAAAGAAAAAAAATATATTTATATGAAAAAGGGCATTTTGACCCATTTTGTAACTATAGGGGCATTTATGGACCAAAGTATCGACCCCAAGGGCATTTTTGAACCAAAGTATCGACGGTAAGGGCATTTTTTAGCCAAACTATAAACGGAGGGCATTTTTGTTTCTTTCACATACTTTAAGGACATTTTTACCCTTTTCCCTTATTATTATTATTATTATTATTATTATTATTAATGGATTGGGTGCCATTTTGGCACCTATACATGTGTAGTTGTCTCTGAAGGACCGGGTTGATATGCTTAAAAGCTGGAGTGGTTTCTTGTGTGGACAAAGAGGACAAGTTAAATTTTGTAATTGATGATTGTGAATTTTTGAAGTTCAGGCTATTTTATAGTGGTGGTTGGAATTATGTATATTGGTTTACTAAGTTGGGGCTATTGTTTCACATGTTGTATAATGGAAGTGTGTAAGGTAAGGAGTGGTAAGATTAGGAGTCTGGTGCTCGGGAAATTATTATGTTATAGGAAGTTTGGCAATGATCTAGTGTGAGTGGAGTTGGAACCAGAAGATTTAGTTGTATTTGGGCTTCAAGATAATGACACTTGTAGCGAGGTAGTGCGCGCGTGAATTTGGGGGGGTGGGACAGTGATTTCATATTCAAGATGCATTTTTCTCTGGTTATTTTGCATGATATTATGTGGTGGGTTCGGGCCGACGTATGATGCCTACCACTACCTATTTTTTGTACAAATACTACTCTTGCTCTGTTACATGCATAATTTTGTTGCAGGATTCAGTGATGCTTATAGGTGAAGAAGATTATGATCTTCGAAAAATATTACTCCTCCTTCCGTACGGTGAGAGATGTTTTATATTTTATTTTATACAGTGTATCTTTTTAGTCACTCTCGTACCTTTTTACACTAGTTCCCTGAGAGGAATGTTCAAATAATTATAAAAAGATGACTCTTATTCTTGAGCTTTCATGTTTATTCCAATGGATTAAATAAAATCCTTATGTTTTACTATTTTCGCATTGACCATTTTTAAATTGGATGGTAAGAGTTCTACCATCTACCTATAAGAGTAGGTTCCTACATGGCCTGGAGGGTTGGGTCGTGACAATTTGGTATTAGTTCCCGTGTTACCGGTTTCATAGCACAAGAGTAAATGTCGAATAGAGTATTGAGGATTCGAGTCTTGAGGATTAGAGTGCCGACATCCATATTTAATATTTAGGGAGCTACGAAGCATTCTAGGACATAGTTCCACTTATTCACTCTTTTTGTGCACTCTGTCGCTTGTGTCATAGGTTGAGTACAATTGGTATCTTTGGATTCCGATTGTTATCTCGATGAAGTAAATCAGATGTCATGGTCGCGGTTAAAGGGACAAAAGTAATGAAAGATTGGAACCTAGTAGGTTCCATGGTATTTGGCTTTAAAGCCACTTTAATGTATGGATGGTCAGTTCGTGGTTATCCCTGATGCGAATAGAATGTAATAAACCAGATTAATTTGGTGATAACATGGTTGATTGTCATTGTGTGCATTGCTTTTCATGAATTTCTGTGAATTGTGGGCAAGGAAAAGTTGTAAAATGCTTATGTGTGATAATTGAATGTTAAATTGTTATGTGATTAAATGATCATGCATTGGGCATAGTGTAGTCCTAAATTTTGTGATATGGGGTGAGTTCTTATTATATATTTTGGGTATGATCTTGGGTTATGTTCAAGGCCATGATGCAAAGACTGTATCATACAAGTCTGGAAATGATATTGGGAAATATTTTATTATTAGAAGTTGTGTTCCAGGGGTTTTAGTAATTGTGGGGATGGGGAACGTTGCATAATTTTGAATTTTTTAGGCTAAGCTCACTGAGGCCTCCATAGCCGTATAAGGCCGCTACATAGCTCCGCTATAGCGGAAAATTTCCACCTATAGTGGCGTGTCAATCGCTATAGCGAGCATAGGCGAGACAAAACCTAAACCTCTATTTTTCTTTGTTCCTGAAACGCCTTAAATTGCTAATTTATAATCATACAAATATGCAAGAAACATAAATATATCCAAGAAGAACCTTAGCACTTATATTGGTGATTAAAAGTTAGTCTTAGCATTCATGTGCTAACAAAAACAAAATAAAGCGAAAAATATGTCTTCATGCCCAAACGGCAAAAAACCATACTAGTT
Organism: Solanum commersonii; assembly: GCA_029007595.1. Taxonomy (NCBI): domain Eukaryota; kingdom Viridiplantae; phylum Streptophyta; class Magnoliopsida; order Solanales; family Solanaceae; genus Solanum; species Solanum commersonii. Next base: position 1,290,706 of record JAJTWQ010000088.1, read on the forward strand.
GAAACATAACCAATAGGGGGGAAGTGTCCTACTCGGGAGGGAGGTCCTCTAGGCCCCACTCACCTGTCCACACCTCACTCAGGAAGGAGAACTTTGCAAATTAATTTGGGTCAAGGGTGGGAAACTTCTGCTGGGGTCCTGCTTCTGGTTCTTGATCCTCTCTGAATTTAGGTGTCATCGAAGTAACTCGTTCGTCTCGACAATAAAAGGTGGGATCTGTTACAGATAGCGGCACTTCCAAAGGCTCTCCAAACAACAGTTAAATCCACCACCACATGGCTATTGAAAGGTGGATGCTGGGAGTGGGAAGGAGAGACATTTCCCTCATTATTGGCATCACCCTACTCGCCTGTACCTACTACAACACAATTACTCCCATCTCAATCTACCTTCTTCCTTTTCTGCTCCAGGGTGAGAATTTTCCTCACCAGCAGGAGATTGAATGGGGGTCCATCTTGTCTATCTAATCAGTATCATCCTCGTGTACCCCAAATCATCTACAAAATTCTGAACACCAACATAGGAAGGAAAGATCCCTTCTTGTTGCCTCGGTAAAAAGCCTTCCACTCGGACACTTTTTGTGCCCCGACAGTTTACTAAGTCCCTCTAATAGGCAAAAACCACAACTAGGACCCGTGGATAAGTTACGTCAGTAATGTTGCCTTATGGATAAATCCTCTAGACCACCAGTGTCATCCATTTCCATGCCTCTATAGAGAAATAGGCACTAGTAGTTCCCTTGGTAGTGGGCTAATATACCTTACCCTGGTACTCCTCATTGAGCAGTGAGTCCCACATCAACTTCATATTTGTTGCTTTCATATTGGCCTCAAACTCATCATTAGGAACGTTTGACACTCTTAGAACCTTATTCACTGTCTAAATGTCCACATAACTTGCACCTCTCGAATGCAAAAAAAGGCTGAGGGGAATCCCAAAGGACCATCGGGAGAAGAACAAGGAACTCCCTCACCAAGACTGAGAGGGTTGATCGAGGAGCCTCGACAAAGGGATCTAAGCCAAACTCCCAAATTTAGTTGTAAAAAATCGTTGCCTTCTCTTCTACTCCTCACATGCAGAAGGCCCTCACATAACAAATTTCCATAGTACGGTAGTCCATGAATTTCGCCTGACTAAGTTCATCAACAAATCTCATGTAAGGATAAGCTTGTTCTTAATTGGAAGCTATTTAATTATGAATCTCCAACTGCACGACTATCAACTTAGAAATAAAAAAAATCTTCTAAGAAAAGCTTTAGTAGGAAAGAGAGGATAGGGGGAATTCTTCCCCTATAGAAGAGGAAAAGAAAGTCGTTATACTGACCTTCATAATCTCAAACCTCCAAGGGATGTGTCAATGGCTCCCTTGGCCCAAATATCCCACATACATCGATTTTACTATGGATGGGTGTTCTAAAGTACCCTACTATCAGAATATGCAAGAATCCAGATTTTCCAACTCCTAAATCATGCCCGAATAGAAGTTTCTACCCACGCACAATCCTTCAACTACCCCACTATTTCAGACCTAATTTTGGTCCTTTTCAACATAATCCTTACACTAAGAACGTTGTAGTAGAGTTGTAAATGCAAGGAAAGACCCATGCTCCAATTATTTTAACAAACAAAAGCAAAATTTCAAATTCCAATATTTAACCCAAAAACTCTGATCTACTCTATTGAATTTTGGAATGCAATTATCAGTATGTACGTAATTAAGCCTTAATAGAAAGCGTGATTGACCTTGATTTCCATTTTCAGGGCGAAGTGATTAGAGAGAGTTTCAGAAAGCTTAGGAAATCAAATAGGGAAATGGGAATGAAACCAATTTTCCTCTCATATATTCACTTCTGATCTGCAATAGGCTGCTATAGTGGTTGGGTGGCCGCTATAGCAGCATCCTGACTGCTATAACGGGGTATAACTTATTGGGTGAAATAAAATCATTTTATGACCATCTAGACAAGAAATGCCCACCTTTTTCTACTCGCTGACACAATATGGTAACATCAATCGCCTCATGTATTCATAACCTCCTTTTTCTTTTTTTCTATAGACAATGCTCGAGATTTGCATAACGCACAACTATTCTTCACAGTAGCCACTTCTTTACGCACTCTTCATTATATTCGTGCCCACAATTAACAATGCCAATCTTTTTTTGGTCCTTGTAGTCAATTTTCAATAACATGTGTAACATATGAATGTCATCAGAGTTTTCCAAAAAAAATAAGCAACAAGAAAAGGAATACAACTCAGCTTAAAAGCAGAAAAAGGAAACTTTTAACACCACACAACTGTATACGAGAGTAATAGTCATGTAGAAGCAATAGAAGATTCCTAATTTCTATTTAGTGCTAGAAGCTAACCTTCAAAAGATCACCCTTCGAGTAAAGATAATTGTTTGTGTCATATGCCATGTAGTATCCCTTCGCTAACCCTAGAGCAAAATCATAATATTCTTATATCAATTATAAGTCAGTGAAGGGGTAATACCTGGTATATGAAAGAGTCAGTCTACTTTACGCGAAGGATAAGCCTATGGAGGTTAGCTTCTACAACTAAATAGGCATTAGGCATCCTTCATTGATTCTGCATAACTATTACTCTAGTATACAATTATGTGGTGTTAAATATTTCTTGATTTGCTTTTCAGTAGAGCTATATACCTTTTCTTGTTGCTTATTTCTTTGAAATAGCTCTGATGACATTCATATGTCTCACGAGTTATTGCAGATTAACTACAAGGACTAGGGAAAGATTGGCATTCTTTATTGTGGGCATTAATATCATGAAGAGTGTGTGTAATGAAGTGGCTGGATGTGAATAATAATTGTGCTACATGCAAATCTACAACATTGTCTACATATAGAAAAGAAAATGAGGATGTGAATATAGGAGGCGATTGATGTTGCCATATTGGGTTGGTGAATAACAAAAAAGGTGGGCATATCTCGTCATGATGGTTATAACAAGATTTCTTTTGGATATTAAGCTGGACCCCTCTATAAAGGTTAGGATGCTGCTATAGCAGCCACCCAGGCTCTATAACAGCTTCGAAGGGATCAGAAATAAATATAAGTGAGGAGAAGGGGGTTCATTCCCATTTCCCTATTTGACATCCAAAAATCTCTCTAATCACTTTACCCCGAATGTCAAAATCAAGGTAACAATCGCATTCTCTCCTCTTATGCCTTCATTAAGTACATATTGGTTATGACATGCTAAAATTTGGTAGAGTAAATTAGAGTTTTGGGTTAAATATTGGAATAATTTTGATCTTGTTTATAAAATTGTTGGAGCATAGGGCTTCCCTTGCATTTACAATGCTACTACAAGGTTTGTCTACTCTGGGTTCATATAGAAGGGAAAGTTTAGATTTGGGTTTTCTTGCACTATTGACCTATCGTGCACGTTTGTTTTAATAACATATCAGATTTAGTAGTGCCTTCTCTTTAGGACACTTTGTAACTTCCTCCTTGTATTTAAGTTATAGATAAGTCTTACCTTTTTCTTTGCTTATCGCTTTGTTGTAGAATTTGTATGATTTCCACATATACTTAGTCTACAATCAATAAAATACATCGTTCCTTACATTCTACTGGCAACTTTATATTTTATATGATAACAAATCCAATTAACTCTCACGAGTAAAATTCTGTCGAAAAACTCTCCCTTCCTTCCCATCAAAATGGCCCCAAACATCACTATAAGAAACTTTGATGCCAATACAATAATTGTTCAGTTTAATCCTCTCACCTAGTTACTAATTAAATTAAATGGAAGCCACAATTTTTCCCTTTTGAAAACATTTAGGAAACTCATCATAGATGCATATTAACATGAGGAGCACAGTTTGAAAACTCATTTTCTCATATAAACAAGAATTCAAATAGAACATGCAGAGCATAAGGAGACCATGAAAACTCATATTAACACAAGACTCCATAACATGCAACAATCTATTAGGAACTCTTGGTCACAAGCTTGATTAAGAATAGAAGGAAAGAGATAAGGATATCAACACTCACCACAACCTTACCATTCAACATACCATCCCCCATTAAGGAGAAAACCCAACTAAGTCTATCAGGAAACAACATAAGGATCTCATCACAACAAAAGGAACTATAACTTACTTCTACCTTTACCTGAATTATCTCTTTTGTCCTTGTTAGCATGAAGCACATAGAAACGGTTTTTCTTTGGAGCATTGGGATCCGCATCATCATAAGGAGCTTGTTTGGCCTCCCTTTCTCTAGTTGTAAGAGTAGCACAATTTATCACTTGATGATCATTTTTGCCATACCCATAGCACCCACTAGTATCGGCTAGGCACTTCCCAAGATGCCTCTTTTCACAAGTAGCACAAAGAGGCTTAGAAAATTGAGATCCACCACCTTTCTCGTCATTAACCTTAGGAGCACTTGAAGAATCTTGGTTAGGAGCTCTTTTCTTGAACCTATGCTGACCTTGTTCATCAGATCTACCCATCTTCAAGTCCCTATTCACCCTCTTAAGTTTGGACTCCTCAATAGATTGAACATACACAACAAGTCTACAGATATTCAGATCATCATAGAGTATCGTCGTACGACACTCTTCCTTTATTAGGTCGGATACACCAGTAACAAACCTACTCATATCATCTCTAGGGTTAGATACCAAGGATGGAGCATACATAGACAATAGGGTAAACTTCAAGGAATACTCCTCCACACTCATGTTACCTTGCCTAAGGTTTTTAAACTCCTCAACCTTACACTCCCTCTTCTCACGGGGAAAGTACTTACCAAGGAAAGCTCCCTTAAAATCTTCCCATTCTATTGGACCCGCTTCAACCGACCTATTGGCTTTCCATTGAGTGAACCACACTTGGGACACATCTTTCAATTGGTAGGAAGCAACCTCCACCTTTTCCCTAGAAATTACTCCCATAGTATCAACTATCTTATAAACTTCATCCAAGAATTCTTGGGGAACTTCTCCCACTCTAGAACCAAGAAAGATAGGAGGATTCATCCTCACAAAGTCTCTCCACCTTGATGCCACGGTACTCTCATTAGCATTCACCCTATGCCCCACATCTTGATTAGCTTGAGCCGTCATGGCTTGAGCTATGGTTAGAAAATCCACCCGAATCTCTTCATTGGTCATGTCCGGGGGAACCACCAGAAATTCATTCTCTTGAGGCACTTGGTCACCTTGAAGACCTTGGTTACCTTGGTGAGGAACTCCCTCATTCACAATCTCCTCTTCCATCCTTCTTAGGTTAGCCCTTGTATTCATATCCTATAAACACAAGAAAAGGATTAGAAAAAAGACATCTATAAAACTAAAATCTAAGGCACAACTTCAAGAATATGAAAGAAGTGTAACTTTCTAACGCCCTTTAGCCTCTTGCTCATAGATGTGTCATGACTCACACTGATGAACAAGACTCTACTAGACATGGCTTGTGACTTTGATCCTAAAACCAATTTCCAAAATCTTATGCTCTGATACCATATTTGTCATAAGTCGTGAGCACCCCTAGTCATGACACGGCTTACTCGACCCCGAAGGGGTCTTATACAAACCTCATAGCATTCATTCATCGCATAGGTAATATAAATAGTATGAAATTAAATCTTTTCATTAAACCATAGGATTCAAAACATTCATTTACCAATCTTTCAAAAGACACAATGGAAGTCTAAGTCTCACATGGCCATCTTAGACAAAACTTTAACAACATAGGGTCACGTCCCTTTAAAATCGAAGTCTTAACAATAGTCTCAAAATAAGAAAGAACTAGAAACAATAAGAGTCCTTGTCCTCGACCTATGAGGACATACCAAGTCTTGGAGGAAAACTCTATCCAAGCACTTCAATCATAGCTAAAACCAATCACTTGCCGGAACCTACACTTGTAGTAAAAATGACAGAAATATGGGTTATCATACAGAAATGTACTAAGTATGATGACCATGCAAAAACATGCTTTAAAAGGCACATTTTGGTTGGAAATCGAGCATTATGCCACTTTTTGGAAATATCATGTACAATAGCATAAGAGACATACAATACAAGTAGAATCATCATTCAAGTCATAAAACCACATTTAGACAATATCATCATGCCAACCATTACCTTTACCTTAGACCTTCACCTCAAGTAACCCCCATGATATACTTTGTTAGATGCATGGATAGCGTCCCATACCACCATCCCCACAAGGCACCACATTAAGGTCACCAAAAGTGAACTTACCATTCCTTCCTTTTCAACTTTACACCATATACATATAAAAGAGACATAACATTTCATAAGGTATGATAAGAGAAAATAACTCATAATATAACCCAAGAATGGCATGCATGTCACATTAAGCATTTAAGAGTAAACATTTTTCAATTGCTTCATTTAGAGGACTTTCGTACATTAGTCATTAAGACTTAGAGAACTCACTGTGATCCTATCAAAGCCTACTCGTGCAATGTATAAATGACATCCCATACTACCACCTACACTTCATAGAACCTCTCAAGAAACCATAATCCATATCTCACATGATGGGAATGAGCATTTAACTGACATAGACCATGAAAGCTAGACATGGAATCTGGTGTCATATAGCCCCACACCATAAAGAGGTTTTCCACTTGCCTAAGGTAAAACGGTAACATTAGCTCGGATAAATCCTTAGCTTGGATGAAATCCACTGGATAATATCCTACTCGAGCACATACTTCTGGAATAGGAAGATGTTCCTTGGAACTCTAACCTAATATTGGGAGAATTTCCATCAAACCATATCCACTCGGTGCTTAGCCTACATTCCCATAGATTATTTCATTCACATTACATTAGTGTATTAGGTAGGAATGCCATAGGCCTATCGACCCATGATACATCATTACCAAGGAAGGAATGCTATAAGACTATCGATCCATGGTACATTCAAGGATAAGGGTCCTCATGAAAAGAATGCAACTAGCCTCTCGATTAATGGTCCCTCATTACATTCTTATACTCATGAAATGAATGCTACTAGCCTATCGATTCATGGTACATTAACTCATTAAGAAAGGAATGCCACTAGCCTATCGATTCTAGAGTCTTCATTACATTAGATCATTTATGAAAAGAATCCCTAAAGCCTATCAATTCACATCCATCAAGTCAAGACACATTCATCACTCATATATGAAAGGAATGTCATAGCCTATCGATTCATATTCATCAAGTCAAGACACATTCATTACTTAAGAAAGGATGTCTAAGCTTACCAATCCAAGATATACAATACATAAAAGACAACACTTCACATTACATCATCATCATATATGTGTGTCAAATTGAGAAATAACCTTTCAATGACAACACATTTACCTTCACAACATGATCACCTTTACTTCATTGAATTCACATTCATATACTTAGTAAGTAAACACCTCCACCATTCAAGTGGATCAACATCCCTAGCATAATTCTACTTCAACATGTAATTTAGTCAAAACTTGCCATTAAGGCCATAAATCTCAAATCAACAACAGACCAACAATTTACCATAATTAAGGCATACATAATGATACAATTAAATAACCCAAGGCAATTTAAACATATTACCATTATAAGTTTTCATAATCAACAAGCCCACTTCATAAAGGCACAATTTAGGAATTGTGAGAAATCATGGGTTTATAGAATATTTTCATCATAATTCATCAACTAAACATCAATACAATCATTATATGACATTACAAATCATTTGAAATCGTTTGAAGAAGGAACCCATGAGATTGATTAAAACCCTTGGTTTTTCTTGAACCTTGAAAACTTTAAAAACTTCTTTGAAATTGACTCTAGGGTTAAAGATAATCCTAGATGAAGGATAAAAATACCTTATACTTGAATAATCCCACGAAATTGAAGAAGAAACACCTAGAAATCCCCAACCCTAGCTTGATCTTGACCTTGATATCCAATGGAGTTTCTAAAGAGAACTTTTTAGGAGGGAAGGCTTTTGATTTGAGAGATAAAATCTAAATGAGTGTTTTAATGTTTTAATACTCTTAAAATACCTTTAAAAACTTAAAATAACCGTCCATATACTAATTAGGACTTGCGGTGAAATTACCAATTCACCCCTAGGTTGGTCATATCCCTTGATAGCAAACCAAGTCTCATTCACGAGACCCATCCACGAACCGTGGATGGGTTGATGAAACGTACTGTCCTTCCATCAATGGTGTTTATGGCTTGGTTTGGGGACCTTTGAACTATGAAGGCCATCCACGGGGCGTGGATGGACCTACGGGACGTGGACCCCTTCCGTAGGTCAGCACACATTGATCAACTTTTATGTTTCGAAGGGTCTGGGGGTTAGACTTAGCGTCCTCCTCAAGGACCCTTAAGGTGGCCCTTGGGGAGTCGTATCTTGATGTTTAACCCCTAAACTCCTCAACCATGCATCGGGACAACGTAAAACACCATCAAGACTCAAGACAACCACAAATGCACACACGTTAGGCTCTATTTTCACTAGTCTATTTTAGGGTCGTTACACCTTGTGTAATCTTAGAAGTTGGTTCTGAGACGGGGGAGTGTATGCCGTACCCGTACCTCATACTAAAAATTGAACTTCTGCCTATTCCTTGAGAACTACACTTATGTGAGTTCTATAAAGTATATAGCCTATCTCAAATCCAGATAAAGAGGGTTGTGGTAGGTATTTTTGATAACCAACTTATTGATGGATTTATACTTTCCACCTACTTCTAGTAATAGGTACATGAAAAAAACAATAGAACACTTGGTTAGATTTTTCACATTTCAGGTCAAACCTCTTTTTTTATGGCACTAGGATCAAAGAATTGATTGCACCTTCAACCAGACTTTATAATGGCATTTAAAAACTAAAAATGAATCATTCGATCAAGAAGGCTACTTGGGAAGCCGAGCATGACATGAGGACCAGATATCCTCACTTTTTCAACCCTTCGGGTACTGCCATTTCTTTAACTTTTGAGGACAAAAGTTCTTTCAGTAGTGGATGTTGTAATGACCCTTGTTGTCATTTTTTTTATTTTGTGTGATTTTACCATTTTTTCCTTTCTCATAACTTTTGTGTTGTTGTGACTTGACATATTGGGTGGCATAATTACCAAGGTGTTCGAGAAATTTTTTGGAAGATTTTCCCTTATTTTGGGCTTTTTCTGTTGAAAGGGTTGACTTTTGTCAACATTATCTATAAATGGGCTCGAATGAGATTTTTGTCAATGTTGTTAGCTTTTGAATATGGATTTTAGTCTAGTAGGACCTTTGGTTTAGGTCCCAGTGCTTTTGCATTGATTTTTGGTGCTTAGTTGTTTTCTTTGTTATAGTCAAAAGTATTGACATTTGGTCAATAATTTGTCAAGAGGACCTCGATGGTTGTTTTGTCAATTATGTTGAGTCTGGAGTTGTTTCTGTTGGCAAGAATATTTGTTCTGTATTCACGAGATTCCAAATGAATCCTGCAGTCCGTTATGAACTTAGGGAATTGGTTGGAGCTGTTGAAGCAGCGGGTGATGGTGCAATCGTTCCTACAGATATCGGCTCACACCTACGGAGCTGCTCTAATGGTGAATCAGCCGTAGTTGGTTATGATAATGGCTTCTACTCCTGCAGAGCTGGAGGAAACTATTGATCACCGCTCTTATGACGTCACATCTACGACAAAAGTACCACAAGAGTGACAATCACTGAATGTTGGAAAAAACATTTCCTACATTGAAGAGAGCTCAGATAGAGATGTTTTGCACTAATTCTTGGGACTTTGAGGTAAAACTCTTCCCTCTCTCATTCTCTAACATTTCTAAGTTTTGGACCATTTGAGGTCTGAAATCACCCCCTTCTTCACCTACCTCTCGGGGAACATGATTGCAGAATTAGTTGTTTTATTTGTTGAGAGGCCCCGAGGGTCAATTTTCTACCCTATTTTCGGCTTGAAATTCTCTATATCTATATGTGTATCATTAGTTATGTATTGGGAAGTAGATTATTTTTTGATAGTGTGCCAATGTTCTAAGGCTTAGCAAACGGGAAAAGCTTTTCTGTGATGGTGGGTGGCTTGTCATTTGGCTAGGAGATAGCTTACAACTTCTCCCTTTGGGCTTAGCTCAATTAGATAGTGTATCATATAATTCTTATGAAATGTCAGGAATATTGATTCTATAGGTTTAGGCTTATTGTGAATTTCGTACAATCGACTGTTCGGGAATTCTTAGAAGTTGTAGTTTCTCTTTATGACTTAGCTTGAGTTTAGATTGTAGAATTATGTGTATGATTTAGGGGATTAATAGAAGTTCCTGGTAGTTGAAATGTGTGTTTTTTGTTATTTATTTATTTATTCTCATTGGTTGTTTATATCTCTTTTGATTGAGATTGTGAGTCTAATGCCTTAGATTCAGACTAACAAAGTTCTATATTAGTACGATTATGTGTTGGAATTGTTTTATCATATTTGGCATGGTATGTATGTTCACTTGCTTGTATAGCTGTGATTGGTAAGCATTCATGCACATTTGCACTCGCATTAGGTTATGGCATGAACTAGAGGGAAAAAATATTGATTTTTGATTTTGAAACTATAATGCCTTTGTTTTGTTACATATGAGCTCTGAGGGAGTATACTATTGATTTTACAAGACTTGGGCTCCGAGGAAATGTACTACTGATTTTATTGTCGAAAATTGGTTTTTGTATAAGAATGTATCATTTTCATTCGATTTTTAACTTTTGAAGACATTGTTATCCTTAAACTTATTTGTTCTCTGATTTTGAAGATGTTCTACTTGTACTTATGGTATATGGGACACTTTCAAGACTCTTTCTCCATTAATTTTTTTTGTTTTGAGTCTGAGGCACATTAAGGCCACTCAAGAGATAATTGTGGGTTTTATTTTTCTGCATTGCGTATTTTGATGAGCCTAAGGGAGGCTCGATGGAATATTTTGGGTTTCACTTTTATTGCATATACTTATGAGCTTTGCAGGCCAGCGAGATATCTCGGGAGCCTACGAGAAGCCTATTGGATGATTTTAGGTTTTTACTTTTTTGCATTGCATCATTCCATGTTGCACTAAATCGTTAATGGGTGTATGTATGTAAATATACCTTGTGAGTAGCACTATTTCGGGTGCTAGATTGCTATGGTTTCATTGAGGTTCTTCTTTAGCATTGCTGCAACAGTCATGGTTGGAATAATTTTCTGGAAAGTTGGCAGAAAAAGGTTTGTTTCTAATTTATAACTAACAAATAAGATTCTATCACAAGATTATGTAAATTGAAAGGGTCAAAAGTGTACACAGTGGGGTCTGGAGAGGGTAGAGTGTACGCAGACCTTACCCCGCCTCACAGAGGTAAAGAGGCTGCTAAAAAGGTGACTAATTAACTTCTTTATATTGTGTCTACGGTGATGTAGAGGATACCATAAAAGTTACAGGAATGTCTATTGAACCTAAGATTAAAGACTACATCATAGATAATTTTGGGTATAATCCAAACTTCATGGGACTAGTTGCCATCGTATTGGTCGGTTTTGCAGTCATTTTTGCATTTGTGTATTCCTGTAGCATTAAGACACTGAACTTCCAGAGGAGGTAGAAAGATTTGTATCCATAGAAATTCCATCATGTGCCCCACTAAGATGATAAGCTTACGCAACCAAGCTCGGCAGGTAGATAGGTCTGAATAGTTACAGTGGTTTGTAATTGCTATAGTAGAGTATGGTAATGTAACGGCCCTAAAAATGAACTAGTGAAACTAGAGCCTCACATGTGAGTTTGGAGTTGAGAACTTGATGAAACGATGAGAAATGACCGTGACGTCCGGAAACTAGTCATTTGAACTAGTGAGTTGTAAGGGTCAACTTTAAATGGTCATATATTTTAGTTCAAAATGAATTAGGTGGACCTTTGCCTATCCAATTAAAGGTCTCTGAGTCCTCTTTCCAACGCCACCGAGTTTGACAAATTTCGACCTTGGAGTAAAAAGTTATGCCCGAAATATTGAAGCACTGTCAGGCTGAAGAAAAGGGCGAACTAAGACGGGAAGGGACGAAATTTTTAGGTTAAGACTTTATGGGTCCTTAGTCCTTTTCCAAAATTGACCCTATGCTATTTTATTCCTTTCCTAGCAACTATAAGACCTTTTTATGACTTAATTTCTTTTATTTAAGTCACCCCCTCTTAGAATTAAAAAGAAACCCATCTCCTTTCATATATTTCTTTCAAGTTCAAGGAAGAAGAAGGGTGAAGAACTAGGGTTTCAAATTGGAGGCTTTTTTCATCCATTTTCGTGGGCTTTCTCAATATTAAGGTATGGGGACTCTCTATCTTTGATTCCTTTTTCAATCAAAGAGCCAATTCAAAGTATTTTCAAAGTTCTTCAAAAACCCTTAAGTCCTAATTTTGATTCTAGCATGGGTTCTTGCATAAAAAGGGTTTTAAATGATGATTTGTATTGCTATTGATGATTATTATTGGTTTTTAGAAAGAAATCCCCATGAACCCATGTTTTCTCAAATTCTCTAAATTTCACCATAAAGTGGGTGTTTTGATTTTGAGTAGATGATTATAAAAATTGTGTTTAGTATGGTATGGGCTGTTCATAAATGGTAAGATGGCTTAATCTCTTAGTATTGATATAATTGTTGTTGATTGGTTTGATCCACCTTTGGTGGAGGTGGTTATTTGTTGTATTATTGTGAATTGAGTCCATGAAGGGCATTATATAAATGTTATTATATTGTTGTATTATTATACACATATGAGGCTATATGTAAAGTCCTATATGAAGCTATATGTAAAGTTTTATGTGAAGGTATGATGTAAATGAGTTTTTGTGAAGCTATATGTGAAGGTATGATGTGAATGAGTTTTATGTGATCTTGTGATGATCCTATGTAAAGTGGATAGCATTGTGAGTTAAAGTATGATTTCTCATGATGGATATATGAAATGATGTTGGATTATGAAGTATCCTTAGATGATAATGATGTGACTTGGTTGATAGACTAAGGTGTCTTTCCTTGTTACTTAAAGTCTTGAATGCATGAATGTGTGAAGTGGGCAGAACTAAGAAATGGTGCCCTTTCTATAAATGCTAAAAAAGGAATTCTAGGCCAAGACTTGAATCGGCAGAACTAAGAAATGGTGCCTTTTCATAAGTCTAGCTTTCCTAAGTAAGTAGCTTTCCTAGTGTTGTTTTCAACCGACCTTAGGACGGAAGGAGGTGAATTAAGAATGAAATAAAGACAAATTAAGACTAAATTAATATTAAAAGACATATATTCTTTCTATAGATAAGTAAATTAAATGCTCACAAACTCATAAAAATTCTTGTGTTTTTCAATTTATAATTTGTGACAACTTGTAATCATTTGAACTTTTATGGGTTTCCATATATATTGTATGAAGAATAATTATATGTTGATTTCTATAGTTAAAATTCTGACTTAAGCTAAAGGGATATACTAATATTTAAAGCTAATAGGTCTAAACGACACCATACAAATGATGTGGTCTTAGGTATAGATATTCTGATGTAATTTCTAGTTTAATGACGAGTTAAATTAGAGGTACCTAAACTTGTTTCTATTATAAATAAATGTTAATGATCCCCAAATAATATAGGTTTTTCTTTCTCGCATCCCATCATTGTAAAGGACAGAATGGCACACGTCTTGATTTGGAAGACTCATAATCAAAAGATGTAGAATCTCTATAGCGTTTATGGATTCAGGTATGCTTTTGTATCTAGTATTATGTCTTTGATAATTTGATATAATATATTTGAGAAAAGAAGATGGTCTGCGTCTCTTAAAGTTCAGTTCTAATAATTGGTATCAAGATCCTATATCACGTTAAATCTTTGAGTTTATTCTAGTATCACATCACCAGAACATTAGTTATTATTTTGTGATATTTTTTATGTAGCGTGGAATTTGATTTAGTGGGGTTATTAATTCCCCTAAGTCTGTTATATGTTTTCATAATAGGGAATTAAAGTTGAACCTTCATATAACTTAATATTAATTGAAGATCTTGTTTATTGAAGCCATTCTACATCATAAGTTGTTGTAATAAAAATTATATTCATATTTGCTTAGTATTTAATATACATAAAAAGATTTGATCGAGAAATTTTGTGGCAAAAGGTTTCTTCCACTTTAAGGTGTAGTTTTAGGTTAAGGCTTCTTTTAAGGGAAGTCATGGAATCTGAAGGCTACACAATGGCATATATCAATGGCCTTTCTACAAATTCAATGAAGCTTTAGCCTTGATTTTAAGAGTACACATCTCACATTAACTTATAATCATATAGTCATATTTGAATGCCTCAGAATAAATTTCATGTTTTGTTCTCTCAACCCCTTGTGTAACAAATGTCATGGCAGACCAAACTAAGAACCTACGCGAGATCGATACTCGATGTCATTGCGGGCCAAGTGTAACCATTACATAGAATTATACATGAAATACAATTAGACATGAGCACAAAAAATAGTTTAAAAGCATTTGAAGAGACAAGTCTTATAAAAGAAACACTTTGCATAAATGTAAGCCACAAAACTTGAATCACTGACGAAGGACACAAAGGCCCAAACTGAAGCACAACTAACTGTCTATGAAGCCTCTAAGAAAAACTGACTAATGTCTACCAGGATAAAATCCCTGGTATACCTGAAGCACATAAGCATAAAGTACTAGAAAGTGGTAGACTAAACCTTGAAAACAGAGAGAGCCTACAATTACCAGAAGATATAGAACCTAGGAAGCGGCCTGATCACATTTCTGTGTACCAAAGCCTGCATCAATAAAAAGAGGTAGGGTCCTCAATAGAAAGGACATAAGTACATGTTGAATAGTAATATATGTAAAATGATAAAATGAAACATGGCATACATATAAAGACCAATAGAAACAACCAATATAATCATAATCGTGACATAAGAAGGTTTAAAGGTGAGGTCATTGAATTACCTTAAGGATATTTTCGTTAATTATGGGAGTCTAATAATGTAATAGACATAAACCATAATGTGAGTAGATGGAGTCTCATCTCGGCTTGATCAGCTAAGCTAGTGGTTTCTATGATGTTGTTATGATTGAAAAACTAACTTGAAACATGCAAGTCAACTTGGTTCATAGATACACTATCTCAAAAACCTGATTTCATAGCGAGATCATTAATGAATAAAGACAAGTGTGCAGTAATCAAGAAATGCAAGATAGTTTGATGATAAACTTAAGAAAGCAAACATGTTCTAATTGAAGTGTTGGAGTTTGACTACAACATAAAAGAATTAATGAGTTTGATTTGTAAAAGGAGTCTAAAGTGGCAAGAAGTTTGAAGTAAAGAAGGAGTCTCACTTGAACTACATCTCTAAGTCAAGAGAGTTCTAGTTAGTGTGGAGTTTGAAGTGAAGAAAAACTCTATGAAGAGTTGTACTTGAATAGAATAAAAGTCATTTAGAATACTTGTGCACATATAGATAAAAAGGTATAATTGGAAAATTTTCTTTACAAGTGCTACCATAAGACTGAAGGAACACATTAAAGAAAGAGGTCTTATTACAGAGTTTATGTATTGGGAGTTTTTCATTGAGTTGTAATGTTGATGTAATCTTAAGTTCAATGAGTTATAAATTGAATTAGGAGTATTATCTTCAAATTGAGAGAACTCAAATACTTGGGTAAACATACCTTGGGATGTTTGTGTTTATGTTTAAGAATTTGAGTTAATTCCTAGGATTGCAAGAGTTGTAATATTAATTCATAACTTGAAGTTTAGAAATTAGAGTTAGTTCCTAGGATTTCAAGAGTTATAATTTCAATTCATAACTTGAAGTAAGTTTGACGATCTGGTTGATTGTTTAACTTTAAGAATTAGAGTTAGTTCCTAGGATTGTAAAAGTTATAATCTTAATTCTGTTAAGGTTTATTGATTAAGTAATGTTAGGGTTAAATCATGTAGAGGTACAAGTCGTGGTTTCTTACACCTTTTGTGAGCCAGTTATTTTCCATGCAAAAATATTGTGTTCATTATTTATTAATTTACTATTTTGTTGGAATATGTTAGGCAATTTGTTTCTCTCACGACCCAACCTATCGGGCCGTGCGGGCACCCACTCTAACGCCTAAGTAGGAGAACCCTCATATCCCAATAGTCAAGGCATGAGGAAAATTAAAGAAAAATGGATATAAGTGAAATCATAGAGTTTTTATAAATTAAAACTTTCTAAACAAATTTGGGTTAAGACTTGTAAAGTAATTAACACCCCCAAGGATCTTGTCTAAATAGGTACAAGAGCTACTAAGAGTTCAAACAGAACATAATAAATAAAAGACACGGCTCCCACCATGCCGAAGGAAAAGTAGAAGTTGTTGGAGAATTTCTTTGACTTCACCTATGAGACATCACTGATCCTGCATCAAGACTTTATCAAAAGACATAGAAAGAGTAGTATTAGTAAAAAAAAAACACATACTGGTAGGCATGATTGGTCAACCCAAATACCCACTGCATAATCTATGAAATCAACTAGCGAAACATGCAATAAGACTAGTCGTTCCTCCACCATTATATTCCCAACCGCCTTATAGGCTCTACCATAATTACTTCGTTCTAAGTCATACCCAATCATTATATCCCCTTTTAAAGACATTTCGGGAATAACTAATACCAACACGATCAACATCCACGACAAGCTTACACTTCATTTTCATCATAGCTCAACTTATAACCCCACATTACACCCAAAACGGTTTCTACCCAATTCTAGAGAAACTAAACTATAGACATTATCGCTAACTACCATCGCGGTCAACCTACTTACTAGGTTCTTGATCATAGCTTAGCATTCTAACACATAGAAGAATCCATAATTTCCACTATCAGCATTCCGACTATCGCTCTAGCCATACCCTTTCCTTCCCCAAGTCACTACTCAGCCCTCTACCTAATCAATAGCAACTCTTGGACCTTTGGTCCTCACTTACCACATCAGATCCTGATTTAGTCTCAACTCTTCAGAAATCATTCAACCAACGGGACACATACCCAATTTACTCAACATAACGAAATAATCACATATAGGTTATCATAACATGTATCAATTCAAGAACAATGTATCATATGCATACTTAATAATATATAATTTTACACCAAGTTATTATGGTCCTCTCACGGAACCCATACCCAAATAGTTAGTGTACCGGTACATGGTACCCGATTCAATGTTTATGCTGGAACATAGCAACCGATCCCATATTTATGCCGAAACATGTTAACCGATCCAAGTTAGTATGTCAGAATGCAACACCCAATCCATTCAACAAGCCACAATCACAATCACAAGTATATTCTCAATAATCATACAATCAAGAAGTAATTCAAGGCATGTAGTCATTTGTTCATACTCATTTACCATTATTATGATCAATAAAGAAACATTTGCATACATACATGCATCATAATGAAGCAAGAACAAACATATATCACACCACATGAAATCACAACCATCACCTAACCCTAACCCTAGGGTGAGGTTTTTCCCCTTTCATGATACACATCCTACGCAACTACTAGAATTACAACTTAATCAACCCTTAATATTGTGCACAACGTCCTATGCTTGAATTCTACTAGAGATTTACATCATACTATGCAGCTAGCATAGATTTATAACTACTCAATCAATAAACCTAGCCTACCTGGGCGCCAAGCATTCGCAAAGGGTTATAGATGAATTTTTCATTTCCAGACAACGGGATGGTGATCTTGACCACAAATCCGCAATCCATCAATCTCATCATGCTAGAAATATACTTCTCCTTCTTTCCCAAGATTAGGGTGGCTTTTGGAGGGTTTTGGGGTGATTTACGTCTAAATTAGGTGTTTTTGGAAGAGGGAGAAAATAGGATGTTGTGTTATTTACGTTTTGTCTCGCCTATACCACTCTGGCGCCATCTTACCCCACCGTGGACATACAGTGGCCGAGTAATTTCCCAAGGATTTTGCTTTTCCTAATTAACGATGGTTTGGGTCGTTACAGTTTCACATTTACCTGAAAAGTTAAGTAACTAAACTCTCCATCGTGTAGAATAATATATGTCATCTCATACCTTGACGAGTACAACAAATACATGTACATGTCAAGTGTAACTAGCCCTTACCAAGGGAATGAAGGAAGGATTTTCCCAAACCAATGCCACGATTCTTAACCTACGTTAACTAACATAGTTACAAGCGTTCATCATTTGTACATATGCCTTCTCGGTTAACCATTTAGCTTCATTATGGTCATGTGTTCATAGATCAGCCCAAAGGATCATGTTCATAAATTTTGAGGACCACAGTTCATAAATTTAGTTCATGTCATAGTTTTACAGTTCATGTATCATAACTTTGCATTCATTAAAGACGTATATCATATCATAATATTATAGTCAAGGAAACATATAACAACATCACAAGATTTA
Source organism: Solanum commersonii (assembly GCA_029007595.1). Classification (NCBI taxonomy): domain Eukaryota; kingdom Viridiplantae; phylum Streptophyta; class Magnoliopsida; order Solanales; family Solanaceae; genus Solanum; species Solanum commersonii. The sequence continues at coordinate 1,309,218 of JAJTWQ010000088.1, forward strand.
CATTTGGGGAATTTCATAGTTCATAATTCAAGGTTCATAAAAGAAAAAATTTCAAGAATTCTTTGAGAAAACATCAAGTAACAAATAAGAAGTTATTAAGAAGTCATTAAAAACAAGACTTAGTTTTCAAGATAGAAGCAGTTACTTCCATAATCATTCATAATTTTATGAAGGAAATCTTATAAAACTCATGGGGTAAGAATATTCATGGAAATAATATGGTATCATGTAACGACAAGGATACCTCGTGCAGAATCTTGAAAATTTTTGGGTGTATGAAAATAATTAATAATTTGAATTGATCTAGGCTGACGTCATCCCACCATAGCGGGAATAATTCCTATATGGCGGTGCCGCTATAGCGGTGTGTCAGCCGCTATAGTAGGGTCAGTAGAGGCAGAACATGGAAAATGTAAATTATTTTATTCTTCCTTCCATCCTTCATTAGAAAAATTAGACAAGTGTTACTCTAAAAACTCCTTAAGCAGCTCAAAGTTGGGAAAACTTTGAATGGAGGAATTTCAGTGCAATAGGGGTCACAACCTATTAAATTCTAGTCTACGTCGGCCAAAATTTAGACCCAGAGAGCTAGAGGCTTGTGTTCTGAGTTCTTCAAAGGTTGTTGAGACATGTCTTTGCTTACATAATATCTTGTGGGTTGTTGGCATATTGCATGTATATGGCTTCCACCATGGAGTCTAGATGGTTTAACGGTAGTGGTGGTTTAGGTTGAGGATGGACTTACCTTAATAATGTTGATTTTGTGAAGGTTGTTAGGTGTTATACTGTGATAGGTGATTGGGGTAGTTAGTTTATCATCTATAGCTCAAGAAAGAATCCTCCAGGTAGGTGATAGTTGTTTGTCTTCCTGTTTATGTTATAGGTGCTTGTTAACTGCGTTGTGAGTATTTCATATATGATATGCGAATTAGAAAAACTAAAGAACATAATTTGAAATGATAAATATGGGCAATCACATGAATTGAATATGTTTACTTAGGTGTACAAGTGTGACTGTTATTCATGATGGTTGTTATTGTGATGTGTGTTTGATGCTTGGCACGTGAGTACCACGCCTAGTACAAGATATCCTCATGGTTGGCTTTGATACCATGCTGAGTATATACAAACAGTTGGCTCAGGTACCACACCATATCTGGGGATATCCATATATTGTTGGATCGAGTACCATATTGATACATGCTAACAGTTTGGACGGGTACCACTCCTGGTACACTACTAATTTATGTGCATGAGAACTGAGCTTAATTATTTGTGATGTGGGTACTACATGTTATTTCTTTGAGTGGATTGGGCTCATTTATTGTGTTGTATTTATCATATGTTGGTCCTTGAGAGGTCAGGTTAGTGTATTTAAATGATGAGAGGGATCTTTATGTAGGCTAGGAGTGCATACTAAATATTGTATTGATGTCTAATATATAGCAAGTGTGATGGACTAGGTATGTCTTGTTGTAATGTTAAGGATCATATGAAATGTGAATGTTAAGTTTAGGTGGGAGTTAGCGAGAGGGTTATGTTTCTGTTAATGCTTATGTTCATATGTTACTTATTTTATTAAATTCGTTGAGATCCAGGGTGGTGGCATGAGAGCTGGAAAAGATTAGTAGTCTGGTTAATAAAGTAGTAGAGGCCTCGTATTTTGGAAATCTATATGTGATAGAAGGGGGTTAAGTTATTATCTGATTGGAGGGGGGAAGGCCTAGATGATTAAGTTTTTAGCGGAAGAAGGTGGGTGACTTGAGATAGAGCGTATGTGATCCTATGTTACCGGTCTCATAGAAAAAGAGAAAATTGTCGAATAGAGGTGCGAGGATTAGTGTGTTGATGTCCATATTTAATCTTAAGGGAGATATGAAGCAATCTAGAACATAGTTCCACTTATTCACTCCTTTTGTGTAGTCTTAACTCGTGGTATATGTTGAGTCCAATTGGCATCTCCAAATTTCAATGGGTATCTATATGAAGTAAAATGGATGACGTGGTCATGGCTAAAGGGACACAAGCAATGAAAGAATAGAACAAACTAGGTTCTAATTAGTTTATGGCTTTAAGGTCACTTTAATGTCTGGATAGTCAGTTAGGGGTCATCCCTGATACGAATAGGATATAATAAACCTAATTAATTTGTGTGCATTGCATTGCTTGAATTTCTGTGAGATTGTGGGAAAGGAAAAGTTGTAACCTAGTTATGTGTGATAACTAAATTATAAGTTGCTATGTGTTTAAATGATCATGCATTGGGTGTAGTTTAGTTCTAAATTTTGTGATCGTGTGGGGTGAGTTCTTATTATGTATTTTGGGTACGATCTTGGGGTCATGTTCAATTCCATGATGCAAAGAATGTATCATACAAGTGTGGTGTAACACCCTGTAATTTAGTAGGCCAACTAGGGCTAAGCATGAGGGCAACAAGACTTAAGGCAAAGGGGCAAGATCCAAGGCAAAGGGGTAAGGCCCAAGCAAATGGCCAAGGCTGCCCCAAGCTTGCCAAGCACTGCCCCATCTTCATGACCACCACCATAGCCAGTGGTGAGGACCACAGCTCGTGAAGTGGTCCGTGGTGGCTAAGGAAGTAGCTACCTTGAGGCTGCCCAAAGATGGCTCATCTTCACGAGCCACTTCACGACCAGTGGTAAAGACTATAGCTCGTGGGAAGGCCCATAAAGATGTCTTCAAATTGTGGAGGCCATGACTTAGTGGCCTAGCCATAGGACCAAGGACTACGAGCAGGACCAGGACAAGTGGTGTGGACCATGGCTCGTGAAGCCTGTCGTGGTGCCTGGCACTAGGCTGCCCAATTAAGCGCATTCATTAAATCCCCAATTTTAGTTAGGGTTTCTTCCAGTATTGTGGTTATTGATGTATGTTGATCCAATTGAGTGGATAATGATTGTTTATGATTGAATTGATAGTAAATCATGTTTTTAGGATGAAATTACATGTTTACATGTCTAACCCACGTCTAGAAAGATGAAATTGAAGTAAGTGGGTTTTGTACCTTGAAGGGAGAAATTGAGGATTTAGAGATAATCTTCCACGATTGATAATATGTATAGTAGATTGATTGAAATTAAAGAACATATATATGAATTGATTAGATTAAATCTTATATGATGAATTATGATTAGTAGTGTTTGAGGTTAAGCCTATATGATGATATATGATTATAATTGCTTAAAATCTACGCATATGATTAGAATGTATTGAGATCTACGCATATGATTAGAATGTATTGAGATCTAGGCATATATGATGAGCATGAAAAGTATTGCTTGAGAGTAAGGCTTGTAGTTATAAATGTTGATTTCTAAGGCTTTGAGGGTAAAGCTAATATGATGAAATATGAATGTCAAGGCTTTGAGAGTGAAGCTGATATGACTGACGAATTGTAGATAGAGTTGTTACAGAAGGACTTACCCACATGGCCTATATTATGAATGTATGAAATTATGCTTGTTGTTATAGAATCTATGTAAAGCTTTAAGAACACTTTGAGAGTAAAGTGTCCATGATTATGATATTGAATATGAGATGGAAGCTTCTACGTAAGTTGAGTCCGGCTTCCAAATGGGATCCCTTTACACTAGTTGAGTCCAGGCTTCTAGCAACAATCTCCATATCTATAGAATTACCTAAAATGAATCAAAGCATGTATGATCTGTGTTAGCATGAATTATTCAAGTGATATCCATTCATAAATAGCTTGACTTGTTAAGACAAGACCATGCATGGTAGCTTGAGATAGTCGAACTCATGGATAACCTTGGATTGAGAAATCGTACCCTTCCAATGTAGCTTGAACTAGCATGATAGTATTCTTGCATGATAACTTGACTTGGTGAGGCCACACTATATCATGATAGCTTGGATTGAGCAATAGTAGAATTCCTTAAGTAGCTTAGACTTGCATAAGAGAATGCTTTCCATGATAGCTTTGTCTAGCATAGTAAGGTGTTTTGCCTTGATAGCCTTGAATTGGTAAATCGTAACCATTCATGAGTGATGAGATGTCTTGGACTAATAGAGAGATACTCTTCCATGATTAGTATGAATATGAGGGAAAGTTCCCTAACCAAGTAGCATGTTTATGATGAAACAAGATTACTTCAAGGAAATATTGTAAGTATGTTCTAATATGATATTTACTTGAATGATGTTAGATTAGCTTGGATTGTTGCTATAGTTGCATTCTTTGATATGATTAACTAAAGGTGAATGTTCCTTTGTCTATGAGAAATAAGCTAAGGATGAGATCAAAAGGAGATGAATATGAATGATGGCCTAAAGTGATAATTTAGCATGGGTGAGATTTATGGGGTCTTATCCATGCATTGCACAAGTATGCTTTGAGGTTACTGATGAAGTGTTTCTGTTACAGCATGTTGATCTAGATGCATTGATTATGCCTATGACTATGTTGTTATCTCTTATGTGTATAGCTTATGTCCTATGATGTATCTCTTATGATTATGGTATATGTCTTATATTGACTAATGTTTATGTTATGCTTTTGATGATGTTATGCTAGCTATCATATTTAGTACATTTTGTACTAACACATACTCTTGCCTACATTCTTATCAAATGTAAGGTCCGACGATACTGAGTTCCATCCCCATGGCTAGGATCATATTAGAGCAAGGATTGAAGCCTTGGTGAGTCTTCATAGTATCCGATGAGATAGTCACCATGTTCTTATGTTGCCTTTCACTTCATCTCTAGAACTATTGTATGGGCTGCGTCCTAAAGACAGTTATGGTTTTAGATGGTTTAATACAAGTGTTATAGACTTCTGCTCGTTTTTATATGTTTCTATTTTCGGAACATCACATGTAGACTTTTTGGGGGAGGAGGGGAATCAGTCGGCGTGGGGCCTCCCGTGTGAGGTCAGGTGATGGTCAATAACTCAAGCAGGAAATGTGGAAAAATGGCTAATGCGCAAAAGACTTTGATATTATTGAAAAATGTTTTAAATTTCTCATCATTTCTATTATCTTATGTTATGATATGCTAAGGGGCTTGTATGAGACCCCTTTGGGGCTGAGTACGTCTTGTTAAATCTAGGGGGTACCCCTGGGTCGTGACATGTGGGAATGATCTTGGGAAATATTTTATTATGAAAAGTTGTGTTCCATGAGTCATATTGATTGTCGGGATAGGGAACATTGCATAATTGGGTTGAGTTCTTTGAGGCCGCCAAAGCATGGAAACCAGTGAACAACCTACAACAACACCCTTACATTCATAACGTGATCACATTATCTTCATTCACATCATACTTTCACATATAGCTTCATATAGGACTTTACATATAGCCTCATTCATATATAATAATATAACAATACAATAACACTCATATAATACCCTTCATAGCCTCAATCATAATACATTCCATAAGTAGACACCTCCGCTAGAACGATCTCCTTATAACGGAAATATTCCCTCTATAACGGCGTGCAATTGCTATAGTGGGTAGATGTGAGACAAAACCTAAAGCCCTATTTTCCCTATTTTTTCCTAGTTACTGAAATGCCTTAAATCACTAATTTCTAATTATACAAATGTGCAACAAACATATAAATATATCCAAAAACATACTTAGCATTTATATCAGAAATTAAAAGTTAGTGCTAACAATAAAAAGTAAAGCAGTAAATATCTCTGCATGCCCAAACAGGCAAAAAAACAAATCTACTTTAAACATAACCAAACGGAGGGGAGGAAGTGTCTTACTCAGATGCAATATCCTCTAGGGTCCATTCGCTCATCCAGACCTAACTCAAGAAGGAGAAATTTATGAAGTCCTCAGTCTCAAGCGTGGGAAACTCCTGATAGGGAGCAATGTAGGTGAAGATGACATTGATGGACTTCCACATCCTGCCCATTAGGCGGTCTCACACCTTGTTCTTCCTCTGCTCCGAATTAAGATGTCAGCGAAGCAACTTGTTTTTTTGGGCAATGCCAGGTGGGATTGTGTTACTGATAGAGACACCTCCGAAGGCTCTCCAAACAGCAGTCAAGTCCTCATTAACATGACTACTGGAGAGTGGGTGTTGGGACTGCGAAGGAGGGACACATTTCCCTCATCATTGACATCACTATCCTATCCTGAAATTACTGCAACACGGCTGCTCCCAGCTCCATCTAGCCTCTTCCTTTTCCTATCTAGGATGAGAAGCTTCTGCACCAGTAGGGGATTGAATAAGGGGGTTCATCTCATCTATCTGATCCATATCATCCACAGATACCCCAACTCATCTGCAAACCACAAACACTAATTCATGAAAGAGTGATACCTTCTTTCTCCCTTAGTCAAAATCCTTACACTCTCATACTTTTTTCGCCTCACATTCAATTTAGTCAATCTAATAGGCACATTCCACCACTAGGGCATATGGATACGTTACATCAGTAAGATTACCTAATGGGAGAATTCTCCAGCCCACCATTGTAATCCACTTTCGTACCTCTATAGAGAAGTAAGCACTAGTAGTTCACTTGTTAATGGGCCAATATACCTTAGCACGGTACTCGTTGTTGACCAGTGAGTCACGCAACCACCTGACAGCCATTGCGTTAATTATGGCCGCTAACCCATCATTAGGAATGTTTGACATCCTTAATTCACTATCTGAATGTCCATTGAACCTGCACCCCTGAATGCAAAAGAAATGCTAGGGGAATCCCAAAGGACCGTTAGTAGAGGAACAAAGAAGTCTGCAACTTATCCTGAGAGGTCATCACCGTAAAAAGTTGGTGCCTTCTTAGATACCTCTTGCATGGGGAAGTCACTCACGTCAAAAAAAACCAATAGTACAGTAGTCCATGAATCTTTCTCGACTAACTTCATTAAGAAATCTCACGTAAGGATAAAGTTGCTCCTGATTGACAACCATTTGAATTATGAATCTATAAATGCATAACTATCAAGTTAGAAATCATAAAATTCTCCTAGGAAAAGCTTTGGCCAGAAAGAGAGGCTGGCGGGAAGTTTTCCGCTATAGCTATCTTTGCTATAGAAGATAGCAAAGTCGTTATACCGACCTTCGTCGTTTTCAACCTCCAAGGGGTGTGTCAATGGCGCCTCTTAGACCAAAAATCCAACATGCATCAAATTTACTACAGATCAGTGTTTTTAAAGTACACTATTATCAAAATATACAAGAAATCCGCGCATTCCAACTCCTAAATCATGCATGAATTAAGTTTTACCCAAGAACGACCCTTCAACTCACCCCATTATTTTTCACCCATTTTCTATCCTTTTCTCTGTAATCCTTATGCTCATAATGTTGTAGTAGCGTTTAAATACAAGGGAAGCCCCATGCTACAATATTTTCAACAAACTAGAGGAAAATTTAAAATTCTAATATTTAACCTGATATACCGTGAGTTTACGGTATTTCTAATACATTTAACTTACAAGTTGTGTGTGTCTAGGGCCTTATCGTATTGGTTTTTATGTGTTTTATTATGTTTTTGCAGGAAAGATGTTCAGGCGTAGAAGTATGGAGATGACTGATCAAAGTGCAGAAAAAGAGCCTTCACGGAGCCAATCCACGGACCGTAGGTCCAGTGACGGTCCGTAGGTGATACCCGTAGATCAGCAGCCAAGGGACGGATGACAAATCAGGGAAATCTGACCAAGTGTGGAACCACGGTGTCAATCGACGGTCCGTAGATCAGTCTATGGACCGTACTGTCAAACCGTAGAAAGAGACTGTGAGGATTCCAGTACCTGATTTTTGAAGATTCTAAGTATGGAGCTACGGAGGGGATTGACGGACCGTAGATCAATCTACGGACTGTATTGACATTCCGTCGTTTGCGTCAGAGAGGCTGATTTTTAGGAGCTAAAATATTTTCCAACTCCTGGCGTATGGAAGGGACTTACGGACCGTAGATCCTTCGACGGTCCGTAAGTCAGTCTCGTGGATTGAAGACGCGTACCTAAACAGACTTTCCTTAAATTGTTGCCTTTTTAAATTAGGATTTGTTTTTCTATAAATAGGGCATGTAAACCTCGTTTTTGGGGTTAGACATTATTATTCTAGTTTTACTTTTGACTTTGCAGATTGAATTACAACTTTTGCAATTATTAATTTTACAAGTTCGTTTTGAAGATTTTTGGTTTTGCAACTCAAGTTGAATTTCTGGGTTTGTTATTCTCTTTATGTAAGTTTATGATTTCTTTATCTAAAATTATGAATTGTGTTCTTGCTAATATGAGTAACTAAATCCACAACTAGGGTTGTGGGAACCATGAGCGATTAATAAAATATGAATAGTAAATAAACAATTCGTGAATAGTGTTTTGCATGCATTGATAATTCTTTCGTTTAGAATTCTTTTTAACGGTGGCCAACGTTAGAACTCGCCTTGTTGCTACTTGCCGGATCAAGGAGGTAATCAACAAGAAAAGAATTATCAACATAGATTTAGTGTCATACTATCTAATAGACTAGTGTCAATTGGTGCGAAGTAATAACTGAGCCAAACATCGATTATGATGTCTAATATGAGGTAAAGGTAAGGGTTAGTAAATTATACACACGTAGCCGGATCAAGGTGCGGGGTGAAATTCTCTAGATGCCGGATCAAGGATTTAGAGATACATAACTTATCACTTTGCATGTAATACACTAGGAAAGGATTGCTATTACTAGGATTATTGCGTTATGAGCTTATGGGGAACACATATGCCCTAGTTATTTCTTTCATCTTGATAACAACCAAAAATTGATTTTTGTCTGATTACTGATTTTTTACTAAATTCTTATTATTTGTTTCATACACACAAAACCCCCCTTTAATTATTTGTTTCTGGAAGATCTTTGACTAATTGAATATAATTGTTGGTTAAAGTAAAGTCTAAACCATTTTTCCTTGTGGGATCGACCCCAACCTACAAGTTGGGTTCTTTACTTGATAACGATCGCTTATACTTCTGTAAGGAAGTGTAATTTGAGCGTATCATAACCCCAAAAACTCAAACCTACCTATCAAATTTTATCATGCATTAATCAGTATGTATGTGTTGAAGGCATACGAGTAGAGAGCGTGACTATTACCTAAATTTCAATATTTGGGGTGAATTGATTAGAGAGAGTTTGAGAAGTCAAAAAGGGAAATGGGAATGAAACCCATTATTCTCCCTTATATTTACTTCTTACCCTCAACAAGACGCTATAGCTGCTAGGTGGCCGCTATAGCAGGGTCCAACTTAGTGGGATAAAATAAAAAAAATTATAACCATTGAGTCCTTAAATGCCCTAATTTTTTTTGTTATTCACCAACCCAATATGGCAACATCAATCGTCTCTTGTATTCACAACATCCTTGTCCTTTTTCTCTGTAGATAATGATGCAGATATGTACATAGCACAACTATTCTTCACCGCGAGCCACTTCTTTACGGAATCCTGAAGAAACTCATGCCAACAATTTAAGAATGCCAATCTTTTCCTTGTATGTGTAGTCAATTTGCAATAAAACGTGTAACGTATGAAGGTCATCAAAGTTATCTAAAAGAAATTAATGATACGAAAAGTAATATAGCTCTACTGAAATGCAAATCAAGCAAAATTTTAATACCACATAATTGAATAGGGGAGTAATAGCCATACAGAAGCAATGAGGGATGCCTAATGCCTATTTAGTACTAGATCTAACCTCCATAAGCTCACCCTATGGGTAAATAAGACATAAACTTTAGAGAAGGAATAAAATCACAACATAGAGGTCGAGGTGAGATTGTGTCAGGTGGACAACCAAAAAGTTTCTCATTTACATGATCAAAAAACCTTATAGAGAAACTTTTTAGTTGTCTACCTGGAATCTTTGTAAGGTTTCCTTCTCACGCAAATGGTAAAATTTTGGTTGTCCACCTTGAACAATCTTACCTCGGCCTCTATGTTGTGATTTTCTTCCTTCTTTGAAATTTGTGTCATTTACTTGAAGGGTGAACTTTTGGAGGTTAGCTTCTAGATCTAAATAGGCATTAGGTGTTCTCCATTGCTTCTACGTGACTATTACTGCCATATTAAATTATGTGGTGATAAAATTTTACTTGATGTTCTTTTTAATAAAGTTATATTCCTATTACTGTTGCTTATTTATTTGAGATAGCTCTGATGACCTTCATATGTTACTTGCATTATTGTAGACTAATTACAAGGACCAGGAAAAGATTGACATTCTTAATTGTGGCCATGAGTATCATGAAGAGTGCGTAAAGAAGTGTCTGGCTTTGAAGAGTAGTTGTGCTATATGCAAATCTACAGCATTGCCTACAGAGAAAGAGGACAAGGAGGTTATGAATACAAGATGCGATTGAAGTTTCCATATTAGGTCGGTGAATAACAAAAAAAGGTGGGCATTTGTGGTCTCGATGTCTATAACAAGATTTCTTTCCACCCACTAAACTGGACCCTACTATATAAAGATACTACTATAGCGGACACCCAGCCGCTATAGTGGCCACCCAGCCGCTATAGCGGCTTGTCACGGACCAAAAGTGAATATAAGGGAGGAGAATGGGTTCCATTCTTATTTCCCTCTTTGACTTCCAAAACATTCTCTAATAAGTTTGCCCTGAATGTTTAAATCAAGCAAAAAATCACGCTCTCTACTCTTATGCATTCATTACGTACAACGTACATACTGATTACTACACGGTAAAATTCGATAGAGTAGATTGAGTTTATTTGGTTAAATATTGGAATTTGAAATTTTACTCTTGTTTGTTCAAATTGTTAGAGCATGAGGCTTCCCTTGCATTTACAACGCCACTTCAACATTCTGAGTATAGGGATTTTGGAGAAAAGGACAAAAAATGGGTCTGATGTAGTGGAGGGTCTTGAAGGGTCGTTCTTGGGTAGAAACTTAGATTTGGGCATGATTTCGGAGTTGGAATGCCCGGATTCTTGCATATTTTGATAGTAGGTACGTGCTTTAGAAATACTGATATGTAGTAAAATTGTTTCGAACGGGATTTTTGGGCCAAGGGTCGCCATTGGCCAATCCCTTGGAGGTTGCAGTGAAGATCAGTATAGCGACTTTTCTTTCTGCTATAGCAGAGGAAGCCATAGTGGAAAAATTCTCGGTAGCCTCTCTTTCTTCCCAATGCTTTTCTTAGGATATTTTTATGATTTCTAACTTGATAGTCGTGTATTTGCAGATTCATAACTCTAAAGGTTGCAATCACGAACAAGTTTATCCTTACATTATATTTCCTGACGAAGTTAGTCAGGAATCATTCATGGACTACCGTACTATGGGACTTTGTTACATGAGGTCCTTCCGCATGCGAGGGGTCAAGGAGAAGGCACCAACTTTTCACCACCAAAATCAAGAGTGTGGTTGGGGTCCCTTGGTCGAGGCTTCTCGGTCCTCCCTGATGTTTGCGTAATCAAGACACTACTTCTGATGCAAGTGTCTACGATAGTACAATAGTTTAGTAACCCAACCAAGGGTTGGGATCGTTCCCAAGAGAGTGGTTTTGAGAATTAATAGAAAAATTAAACTTAATTATAACTAGTCGTAGCTAAAGACATAAACGATTAAAAATATTGTAAATTAAAGGAGGACACAAGAGTATCAATTAACAATGGGGGTTTTTGTCACTAGTAAGTAAAAATAGCAAAATAAACAAGGGTTTCTAAGTAATGAGAGGGGATCCTTGGGATGTGACGGGAATACGGGTTAAGCTAGATTATTGGGTACATTCTTTCGATAAAAGATTCATAGAATAATTGTGACTAGGCTAGACTTTATGGGGGATAAGCTCTCTCTCGAACAACTTACCTCGTTTCAAATGTGTTCCTCTCGGACACCCACTTACCGCATGAAGACCAGCCTACGCCTTAACCCACTCATTCTCTCGAGCTAAGTGTGTGGACATGGGACTAGGGTTCACACTCTCTAGTTGAACCTCATGTCGACCCACTCGCACTGGCCATTAATTTAGTAGTGTTAGTTTTACGAGCTCTCTCTCGAGCAAGCTGAAAACACATAAATAAACTTGTATTTGCAACTACAAATTCATTAAATTCATCCACAACTACTAAACAAAATCACAATTAAACTACGATTAAACTACCAGCAAGCAAGACCCAACAATGATCTTAACCCATATTCGTTAAATCACACCCCAAGAATTGGGGGTTTTAGCCACACATGTCTAAGAGATAGAAATTTATGCCAAATTGAGCTTACATTCAACTGGGTATGAAGATTTAAGTCCATATACAAGCCAAAATTGAAGAATCCAAGAGACCCAAACCTAAATCTTAAAGATGAAACCCTTTGGATCTTCAAGTCTTCAAAACCCTCTCAAGCTTAGAGCAAAAATATTAAAAAGTACTATTCTATATGTAAATTATAATAAATGTTCGACTCTTAAAACTACCACATTAACTAGTAATTATAGTTTTCACAAATTTGTGCTGCAGCGGATCATTCGGTGTCGTTAGTCGGAATAGCCGATCAACTTGGTGATTCACCCTTTGGTGTAGTTCATCACTTTCTTGCACCAGCCTTCGGCATCGTCGTGCTCTGGGTCATTGGGCGACATGGTACTGCTTCGCGAAACGTCTCAGCGATGCACCGATAGCTCCCTTTTTTCACCGACTTGATCCTTTCCTTTAGGGCTCAGCACATTGGAACAAAATGCGAAGTAAGACCCTTCGGCAACTCGCCAAGTGGACTCTGTGATCCTCAGGCCTTCATTTCTTCGTTCTTTTCAGCCTTTCTGTTCCTTTTTGCGACATAGTGTCCATGCTTTCCTTGAAACTTCAAATACCTAAGATTTAAGGGTTTTCATCAGATATTGAGATAAAAAAGGCATTTGAGGACACAATTTCTATCAAAATATAGCCCTAAATGAGTCCAATTTGTGGACTCATCAACACCCCCAACTTAAACTTATGCTTGTCCTCAAGTAAAACTCATGTTCAGCAGTTCAACACGGATGTTTCAAACAGTGCTACACAAGACTCAATTATGAATGTACACAACAAGACTCAATTTACTTATGAAAGGATCAATTGTGTACTCAAAGATTCAAGTTGTGACACACCATTACCAAAGATTCTCAAGCTCACAATACTTTCTTCAAATACAAGTTCAAGCACAACAAAAACCTTCGAATGCCCTCACACAAATGATGATTCCATTTTCACACGCAAAGGTATAATCAATTTAAAGTTCAGGAATTAGATACAACGCTCACACTCACCAAGATGAACATGATGCATACTTTCACTCATAGGTTTCTCCGTATTTTCCAAACAACATTTTGTTCGACTTTCTAAAGATCACAAAGGTCTTAACAAGGCTTGTAACGGGCCAGAGTGCAAAGGTATGGTCAATTAGGCTCAGTGACTTTTATCCTCATGAAATGTGGTGCTCTCAATACTTCCTTTCTTTTTCATTCATAATTTTCATTAGTGCATCATAGGTCATCCTATTATTCGCCTCCCATGGGTTGTTCAGAACCCTATTTCTTTGGTACTTTATTCCACAACTTTCTCCTTTTTTTTCTTTTTTTTTATGGAAGGGTTCCATTTTTCTCAACACCGTGGGTTAAAGGAGACTTTCCTTGCACTTCTTGACTTTTGCTTTTTCTTTTTCACCACACCCCCAACTTAGGATTTTGGCCTAAGTTGACTATTCAATTAACCACAATTCAAGAGGATTGTAGGTAATGGATTAAGAAAGGTCTAGTTTTCATTAACTTTCGTCCAAAGAAAGGTAAGGCTCAGAGGGTGTTCAAGAGAGAATCACACGCTCACAAGGTAGATAACAAAAGAGGTATATGTAAAATTGGTTCACACTCTTCGAAGTTGCCTAAGATCATATCAAGATAAAGTCTTACTTTGTTACCCGAACCAATGGGGCATATTCTAGGTGTTTTCATGCATGGTTCCAAGTAAGCTTATCACATAAGCCATCGACACTAAAGTCTAACAATACTTTAGTCAAACAAGACTCCACACTTTCGCTAGTGTGCAACGGTCATCACAAGAGAATCGATTTAATAAATGGCTAATCACAATGAGATGCAAAGAATTCACATATTGTCTATGTAACTTCATTTGGCCTCATCGTACCCGTACATTCATGTTCGTTCAATTGTAAGCACTATTCAAGTCATCTGTATTGATCGAAACCGAGACTCAAATTTGCCAAGGAACAACCATACTCAACAACATATAAAGGGTGGCGAAATTGTTCGAAAAATTCAAAAAAATTCGAAAGGGTCAAAATCATTTTGCAATTTAAAATTAAAAAGAGTCGCAAGCTCAAACATCCACAGAAAAGCAGTATTAACACAATTTTCAACAGAACAGCCCAAATATATACACGAAACACAAAAAAAAGTAGCACAAAAAAGGTATGGGCCTCACTCCACCATAAACGAAAAACCATTTGTCCTTAAATGCAAATAAAAAACATTTGAAAATACAAATAGAGAAAAATATAGAGGGAGGCAGAGGATAATCCTGGTTAAGCAGTCGTTTCATCTGTCGGGACGTCATGGTTCTTCTTGTGACTTTGGGTGTAGTTGTCTCTGCTGCTTTGGGCTGTAGACCTTCAACAATTTTATCATTAAAAAAAAAAGGTGAGGTCGGGACATTAAGCGGACCGTTGAGTGGTTCAACAAGTTCTACACAGCTTTGCTAAGCAACCCAACCCAACACACCTATTTTCAATCCATTTTACTCAAATGCTTTACAACCATCCTACTTTAACTGTGGAAAGAGTTAAACTTTAGCAAGACCTAACTCATGCAAGTACAACCCCCTTTTGTGATGACCAATAAAGAGTTGAATAGCTAGGACTGCAATCCAAGTTTCGAGCATAAATCGATGCTAAAATACTTAGTTAATGCAGGTTCATGTAAAGATTAATATGCAAAGGTGCAGTTGGAGGCATGCAGATGTATCAAAGTGAACCGTGCTGAGAATTTTAAACCTTTTGTCTCACAAGCCGCTCAGATCCAAACTACTCGGCGATATTAGTCATAATCATAGAATTTTTTGGTGAGTTGCAAAGTATTTCGGCGAGTCCCTGGACAATCACTTGCCTCGCCGATTCTTACAAAACTTTCCAGAAAGCTTGGGAATCCAAACGACGGTTTCCATCGAGATCGCCGATAGAGTCGGCGATGCGCCAATAATTTCAATAGTTCGCCGAGTTTTACAGGTCCCAACTTGAAGATATTTTTGAGTAAAAAAGGTAGATAGGTTGGGTTCGTTGACCTCCTTGGTGATTCGTCAATTGGACCTGTTGTTCGCCACTATACACTATTTCGAACACTTTTCTACACTTCAACCTGTACAAACAATACACCATTATTTTACCAAGACATAAAAAAGAAATTAAAAGGGTTTTGTGTTGCCTCCCAAATAGCGCCTTAGTTAACGTCGCGGCATGACGCAAACCAACAACTATTCTTCATCCTCGGAGTCAGCCATAGTGTAGTTAGGCGAGTCATTGGTAAACGGTGGATAGAGACCTCTCATCAAATGGGTGATTTGAGCATCTTGTAGTTGAATAGTAATGAAGTTTGAGGTAGATGTTTCATTTAGCATTTCAATTTTGTCCTACATCTCATTTAACTTCTTGTCTTGCTCTTCGAGTTTTGTTGAATGAGAGAAAGAGCATCATCCATTTGTACATCCTCATGCTTCTTCCCATGTCTACATTCTCGAAGGAAGAAGTTCTTTTTATTTTTCGTGGCTTGTTCTTCCAACCCCATGACTCATTTAGACAAAATGTCT
This sequence comes from Solanum commersonii, assembly GCA_029007595.1. Taxonomy (NCBI): domain Eukaryota; kingdom Viridiplantae; phylum Streptophyta; class Magnoliopsida; order Solanales; family Solanaceae; genus Solanum; species Solanum commersonii. The sequence continues at coordinate 1,325,027 of JAJTWQ010000088.1, forward strand.
ACTTGAGCCACTAGTGCTTCCCACTTGTGTTTCTTTTGGGCCTCTTTTCTGGTTTCAGCTATACAATCAAGGAAGGTTATGATGACTTCGTAGTGCTGGTGGAGCATACCGCCCTCAAAAATTTGATTGGCTATGCTCCTATTTTTGGGTCCAAGACCCCAATAGAAGCACTCCAACAACGTCTTGTCAGACATTCCATGAGATGGGCATAGTTGTAGCACTGATTGAAACTTCAGCCACATTTCATGAATTGTCTCATTCCCTACTTATTTGAACGACAGGAGGTTGTCCCTAAGGTTCAATAGTTTCAGGAGGGGATGGTCTGTGTGGTACGCATAATGATTATCCATTCCTATTTCCCTGCTTTAATATTCAAACAAGAAAAACAAAACTACAATTTAGATTAGTAAAGTTAAAACTAAAAACAATAAAAAAATTTACTTAACTAAAAAATTCTCAAATAACACCACTCCCAACAGTGGCGCCATTTTTGATATTTGCGTAATCAAGACATAACTTCTGATGCAAGTGTCTACGATCGTATAATAGTTTAGTAGCCCAACCAAGGGTTGGGATCGTTACCAAGAGAGTGGTTTTGAGAATTAACAGAAGAATAAAAATTAGTCCTAACTAGTCATAGGTAAAGACATGAACGATTAAAAACATTGTAAATTAAAAGGAGACACAATAGTATCAATTAACAACGGGGGGTTTTGTCACTAGTAAGTAATAACAGCAAAATAAACAAGGGTTTCTAAGTAATGAGAGGGGATCCTGGGATGTGACGGGAATACGGGTTAAGCCACATTATTGGGTAGATGCTTTCGATAGAAGATTCATAGACTAATTGTGACTAGGCTAGACTTTACGGGGATAAGCTCTCTCTCGAGCAACTTACCCCTTTTCAAATGTGTTTCTCTCAAACACCCACTTGCCGCATGAAGACCTGTCTACGCCTTAACCCACTCACTCTCTTGAGCTGAATGTGTGGACATGGGACTAAGGTTCACTATCTCGAGCTGAACCTCATGTCGACCCACTCGCATTGGCCATTAATTTAGTAGGCTTAGTTTTACGACCTCTCTCTCGAGCAAAGGCAAAAAGACATAAATAAACTTGTATTTGCAACTAGAAATTCATTAAATTCATCCACAACTACTAAATGAAGTCACAATTAAACTACGATTAAACTATTAGCAAGCAAGACCCAACAATTATATTAACCCATATGTGCTAAATCACACCCCAAGAATTAGGGTTTTTAGCCACACATGTATAAAAGATAGAAATTTATACTAAATTGAGCGTACATTCAACTGGGAATGAATATTTAAGTCTTGATACAGGCCAAAATTGTAGAATCCAAGAGACCCAAACCCAAATCTTGAAAATGAAACCCTTTTGATCTTCAAGTCTTCAAAACCCTCTCATGCTTAGAGAAAAATTATTAAAAAGTACTATTCTATATGAAAATTATAATAAATGTTTGACTCTTAAAACTATAACTCTTGCTAGTATTTATAGTTTTCACAGATTTATGTTTCAGCGGATCATTTGGCGTCGTTAGTCGAAATCGCTGATAAAGTTGTTGATTCATCCTTTGGTGTAGTTCATGCCGTCTTTCACCAGCCTTCAACATCGTCGTGCTCTAGGTCATTGGGTGACATGGTACTTCTTCGCGGAACTTCTCAGCGATGCGCTAACTGCTCCCTTTGTCCTCCGAGTTGATCATTTCCTTTAGGGCTCAGCATACTGGAACATAAGGCTATGTAAGACCCTTCGGCGACTAGCCAAGTGGACTCGATGATCTTCAGGACTTCATTTCTTCGTTCTTTGCATCCCTTTCATTCCTTTTTGTGATGTTGTGTCCATGCTTTCCTTCAAACTTCAAATACCTGAAACTTAAGGATTTTCATCAGATATTGAGATAAAATAAGCATTCGAGGACACAATTTCTATCAAAATATTGCCCTAAATGAGTCCAATTTGTGGACTCATCACTCCCTCTTAAGCAAGGTGAAGGAGTTCTTTGCTCTTATCCCGGTGGTCCTTTGGGATTTCCTAAGCTTTTCTTTTACATTCCAAGAGTGCAGGTTCTATGGATGTTCAAATAGTTAATGAGGTTCTAAGGGTGTTGACGTTCCTAATGATGTGTTTGAGTCTAGGTAGAAGGCACTTGATATTAACTGGTTGTGGGACTTAGTAGTCAACGAGGAGTATAGGAAGGTATATTGGCACACTACCAAGGGAACTACTAGTGACTACTTCTCCCTAGAGGTATGGAGGTGGCTAACACTGGTGGGCTTGAGGATTCGGCCATTAGGCAACCTTACTAATGTAAATTATCTCTGAACCTGGTGGTGGTCTATGCGTATTAGAGGGACTCAATTAAATGTGGTGAAGGGTGTACAAAATGTGTCCGAGTAGAAGTATTTTCATCGATGCAACAAGAAGGGCCCATTCATTCCTGAGTTGGTCTCCATGTTTTGCAGATAAGTTGATGATACTAAATAGATGGAAGATATGGACCTCCCGTTCAATCCCCTGCTAGTGAGGAAGTAGAGTGGAAAAGGAAAAGGGTAGATGGAGCTTGGTGTAGTCCTGTTGCAGTAGGTTCATGCAAGGTTGCAGTGACTAACAAAAAAAGTAAGGCATTCCTTCAATTATTTTCATGGACAAGCCGAGTTATGTTCTGGATGCAAGGGTAGGAACTATTATTGTGAGAACTGTTTCAAACACGGTGGATACTGTGAAAACTATTGTGTGCGCAATTCACCAAACTAGTATTGATATTGTTGAAGAATTTGATGAGGTGAAACCCTATGAAAGAAAATGTCTCTTAGAATTGCAGCCCTCTATATCTTATATGTTATTTTATGTTGTGGATGAGCTACTTCTTGTGTTATGAGGCGGACAACTAATTCTTAGAAAATTATTCAGTATTTTGAGGTACTGCATGAACCACTAATGAACCACGTCCTTTCGTCCTTTTAAAAAGTGAAAAACAAAATACCAATTCCAGCACTTCCTAAAGTTAAAGAGAAATGCAATCTAGCCACATGGAATTGATTTTACTTAATACTACAAATCATCAACTTCATATCAGTAAGTCAAAATGAGCGCACTGGTAAACGTATTTGCCACATTTTCATAAATACAATATCGAAAATGATAAATGTGGTTGTATGCAGATGAGCACAACACTCTCAGCCAACATGGGGAAAATTTAAATACTGCTTATGAAAAGAATGGCGGACTCATTGGAGAGTCCAATATAATCTTGTTAGATTCTTCTTTAGTTTGGCTGCAACACTTATGGTTGGAATAATTTTCTGGAAAGTTGGTAGTTAAAGGTATATTTCCACTTTAAAGCTAACAGATAGACTCTTTCACAAACAAAGACAATAACAACATAATCCCACAAGTGATGTCTGGGGAGGGTAGAGTGTGCATAGACCTTACACCTATCTCATGAAGTTAGAGAGGCTGCTAAATAATAACGGCTAGCATGTAAGACTCTTGTTACTTGTAAAACTATTGTTACTTGTAAGACTCTTTTTATTTTACTTTTATATTAATTATACATATCAAATTTTTTTATGTGTAGAAGTGTAATTACGTAGGTTTCTCTAAGTTGTTATTTTTTTCTTAGCCTTATATGTAATACACTAGATATATAAAAGCCAAAACAATAATCAATACAGATAAGTTCATCTGCATCTAGTTCTTCTCTTTCTCTTTATGGTATTCAGAGCTCTATTTCTTTAACAAGATTGATCTTCTTTCCCTCCCAGCCCACAAACCTCAAGCCAAATATGGCCCCCAATACATGTGTCGTCAATGCCGGCAACATCAATGGTTTAAAGGCTGTTGTCCAGTTCAATCCAGTTACTCAACTCCCCATCAAACTTGCTGGTAGATATAACTTTTCGCTGTAGAAGTCTCATGTGTCCATGCTTACGCTTGGACATAACCTCTTTGGTCATCTTGATGGATCGATTCCAATCTTGCCTATGTTTCCTGGTTTCAACAAGATCAACTTATACAAAATGCTATCTTGGCAACTTCATATGTGACCATTGGCAGTACAATCAGTTCTGCTCCAAATGCCAAAGTCATTTGGGATGCCTTACATACTACTTATGCAAATAAATCTCAAACTCCTATCTTTAGTCTTATAGACCGTCTATCTTGTCTCTCCAAAGATCTCGTCCTGATGCAGACTATATCCATCAAGTTCTTTCACTTTTTGATGAACCTGTCACTGTTGGCTCGCCGTCTCCAATGAAGAACTGATTGGTAAGATTCTCACTATCCTTGGGTCTCAATTTTTAGATATTTTAGTAGCTATCCATGCTCAAGATTCGGCAATACCTTATGAAGAACTATATGAAAAGCTCCTTGACCAAGAGCTTTTCCTTCAGCATGAGGAAGCCGAAAAGATACCTTATGTTCCCATCACTTCCAACTTTTCCCAAGGGACTACTTCCACTCCTACCCGTCAAGGCTTCAGTAATAACCAGAATAGTAATCGACGATCCAATGTATCATGTCATCAAAATTGTAATCAGTCTTGGCATAACAATCTACAACCTTAATACAACATTCAACAACAACAGTCTCCTAACAACAACCTCTACTGTCAATTATGTGATGGTAGAGGTCATACTGCTCGTGTCTGCCGAATACGCTCTCAAAATCATCTTCAAGTGCATGCTAATTATGTTGCACACCTCTAGAACAAGTCAGCTTCATGGATAGTTAATAGTGGTACCACCCATCACATTGCCTCAGACACACAAAGTCTAACTACTATGCAAGACTAGCACGGTTTGGATGAGATCGTCATGGGTAATGGTAATACCATTCCAATCTCTCATACTGGTAATGTGAACTTTAATGCATCAAATCACCAATTTCCACTTCAATATGTCCTTTGCTCTACGAGTATTACAAATAATCTAATATTTGTAT